>JAVJIX010000168.1:1670000-1930000 GCA_036785185.1 Paratrypauchen microcephalus | reverse complement strand
ATATATATATATATATATATATATATATATATACACATACCAGAACATATAACATAACTAACCAGCTAACTTGCGCGTTCCAAACAGGAAGTGAACATGGGCGTGCTTCTGGCTCCAATCCATCCTGGGCTTTTTATTTTATTGTCTTGTCCGTCAAGATATGAATGTTAATAACAGACCAAATAGTCACCTTCTGATTCGCCTGGAGGTCACTCCTGCTAGTGTTAGCAACAGGTTTGAGTGACAGCACTGCTCAGCGCCCACTCCCTGCTAAACCAGGGGGTGTTATCTTCAACAGTTTTGCTCTCGATTGGCTCTTAGGTTGCTATGATACTTTTGGTTCAAATGCTAAATATGAAACTCGGCTCTAAATATGCTCCTTGATTAATTTGATTGGAATCACACGTCACATTCACTTAGTCCACTTATTTATACATGCCTATGCTTATACCATACCCCCCTGGTTACTTTTTTAGCCACAGCTGCCTCGAGGTAGACTGGCCCCTCTGATCACCACCGACACTCACCACTGTCAGTGCCTAAGGACAATTTTGCCCCACTGTGGCTCCTGGTATTCCCAGTGGTCTCCCATCCAAGGACTGGACCCTCTCTCCATTTGCCTGAGCTTACAGTGTAAACAGAGTACACATATTTGTAGTTTTGTCAGGACATTAAAGGGGGGGTTTGCAGCATTCAAACTGGTTTCAAAAAGGTTCTGCAGTCACAACTGAACCTGTGTCCCCAGAGCCTTCACCTGCAGATAGACACATCCAAGTTTGTCTCATTCTCAGTATATGGACAGACCATGGCTCATGTGAAGCTCAGAACTTCCAGAATTCACTTCCTGAGCTGCAGAAGCTGCACTAGCACTGATTCAGGACTGGTGCAGACGCTGGGGTTTAGGGAGTGACTGTTTCGATCAGAGAGAGTCCTTATAGGCTGTTGAAGGTGCATGCCCATTTTGGAGGCGGGCGCTTAGCAATGAGGCATCCTAGCTGTCAATCAAACCTGTTGCTAACCAAAGCAGGAATACGCCTCAGTGGTCTGTTATTAATATTCATATCTTCCTTTAGGGACAAAATAGTGAAACAAAAAACAAGTGTAGAGCGGGTTAATATGAACATTTCAACATCAAAATGAGGAGTCTGATAGCAGCAGTTACAGAGAGAGAGGGGAGACGATTTTTCAATAGAATCTGAATTGGAGCCAAAGTCGCAGATTCACACCCATGCTTATGTCCTATCTGAAATGTGGCGGCTAGCAGGTTAGCTATCTCAATCTATAGGCTATACACAGTTTATAGTGTTAAACCCAGAACCCTCATCTCCTCTGCATTAGCATTAGCCTCGAACAGCTCTCCTCTTTCCTCCTTCTCCATGACTGCCGCAGATGTGTGAGGTTGGCGAGTGATTCGGGCTGTTTCGGTGAAGGGTCGGTAATGGCCCTCTCAGCGCCGCGGCGAGGGTTGCCGTAACAACTGTAGATTGCCGCTAGCGCTGTACTCGGGCCCACATTGTGTGTCGCTCATTTAGAATCCAGTGAAAAGCTCCTCACCATCACCAGCTTTGTAGGCACTGGTTTATTCCATCTGAGTCCATCTTTATGTGCAAATGCTGGGCATATTTGTGGAGTGTGCTTGGATACTGTTGCTAGGTAAGAGAAACAACACTGAGGTGAATTTTGAAGATCCATCCATTTCCAATGAATAAGAAATTCAAGAGCGCAAATGCTGAAAATAAGTGTGGTGAAAGTTTGGAGATTGTAGCTTCTGGTTTCAGTTTTAAGGTTAAAGAACACTATCCACATACATGAGTGTACTGTGTGCTGTCTTCTTGTCGCCATGGAGATGTTATTGCTTTGCCGAGATTGTTCCGCAGCATGGAATTAAACTTATCAGATGAGCAGGTGATGCCTCTAGATCATGTTACAGGTCAGATCTGCGGAGAGGCTTTTTTTTGTTTTGTTTTGTTGAGTGATAAAAAAAAACTGTAAAGTAAATTCAAGATAGACACACTTAAAGCGATACTGTGAAACAGTTAGAACTGCAACAGGTGTGAACGCTTTTGAAAATGTGCCATTTAAATACTTTTTTTTTTTTTGGCATTTTCATACTATCTTAAAACGTATTTAACAGAGTTTGCTGATGTGTGCACTGCATCTAGTCTTGTGCGAATCGTCCATGTCTGTAAAAATGTCTGTAAAAAATCCCCCCCGAATTTTACCTCCGGGAATTCCACAAACTCAGTGCTCCTCGGGTCGTTCTAGTCCCGCGCACATTTATCTTTATGATTTTGGCTGTTTTTTAGTGATTCAAAATGTCTTTATGGCCCATTTTAGGTCCAGATACAAACTAAATGAATTATGTGAACTTGCCACAGAATGTTCAGTCATTATATATATTATACTCTTTATACAATTGAACAGCAATAAAACTAAACAAACTGCAGAAGGCCTGGAAGTTAAACCCTGTTATTGTGGCAACTGAAGCCCAGCATCATGGAGCCTCTCTGGAGAAATTTGGGTGCTTTTGGTGCAAAATTTGTAAAGTTCTGCTAAAAAGAAACTTAAAATTAAAGGAAAAGTAACATTTCTTACAATCTGAGCCTTATTTCGGTAATAAAACAAGTTGTTTTACTCACCCATAGCACTTTGGTGTCATATGGAGCACTTCCGGAGATGTTTTAGATTTGCGATCTCCATCATGTGAGTTCTCGGGGCATTACTTTGCGGTCTCCAAATAACACAAACTTTAGCACTTTTCAAATCATAGAAGCCCGATGTCTTAGCCTACGATTTCGTGTGGTTAAAAGTGGCCTGTAATCCGAGATTTAGCCATAGTTTAGAGTAGATGAGGAGGCCAGTGCGCATGTGTGGACTGTGCTCTCAGCTCCCGGGACCCAAACATGAAACGCAAAGCTGTAAACTATGGATAAATCTCGGATTACAGGCCACTTTTGCTTCAAACGAAATCGTAGACTAAGACATCGAGCTTCTATGATTTGAAAAGTGCTAAAGTTTGTGTTATTTGGAGCCCGCATGGGGCATATTACATGCTTGGGGAATATATTATATGCCCCGAGCTATGGCTAGAAGTCGCGCTAGGCTAACCGCAAATCTTAAAACATCTCTGGAAGTGCTCCATATGACACCAAAGTGCTATGGGTGAGTAAAATAACTTGTTTTATTACCGAAATAAGGCTCAAATTGTAAAAACAAAAAAACAAAAAAAAAAAAAAACGTTACTTTTCCTTTAAAGCAACATTGGCGACATGATGGATTAGAAGGTTTTTGTTTTGTTTCGGGATGTTTATCAGTTCAACATTTCCGGAATAAAGTCCATAAAAACAGGTTGTTCACTGACATGTCTGAATGCAGATGGGAAACACAGAAAACACACACTTCATGGGGTCATTTCAAGTTTACAGATGTCTCTAGGTAAAACTAATCCCGTGCCAACAGGGCTACAGTGACTCCACAAACACCAAACATTTGCTTTTTAACAGTAGACATAGCTGCTCCCTTCTGTTTTAAATACAACTGGCCTGTAGAATGTTGTGATGTCATCTGAAACCCACCAATAGGAATAATGCATCAGTTTTAGCCTTCTCCAGCCTCTTAAAAGTTGCATCAAGACTGGCCGAGCTCTTCAAAAGTTCTTTCCAAAGAGCCGACTCTGGGACGATAACTGTGACACGTTCTAAGTCAGTGTGTCCAGTCGTGGTGAGTATGTGGTCAGCCCAGGACCTCTGTGTTTGAATGGAATCTGAAGTGTCCCAGAGCGGTCCGTCTAGAGCAGGGGTGGGCAAACTTTTTGACTCGTGGGCCACAAAGGGTTCTAAAATTTGACAGAAGGGCCGGACCAGGAGCAGCTGGATTTAGTGTTTTGGTAAAAACACAAAAAATAACATGCGATATGTAGAAAACATGTGCTTTATTTCAATAAAAAAAAAAGCATTACAACAAAATGTCCATCTTTCAATTTCCACGGTATTTAGCTGTTTATTGAAATGACTCTTAAAACACAGGGAATTTTATTAATAAAATACAGCTTTTTAAAATTACTAACAGTTACTATTTTAAAGCACTGAAAGTTCTGTTCTCCTTTAGGTTCTTTCATTCTTTCGTTGACTGCTTGTTAGCATAGTTAGCATGTTTTGTGGCAAAGTGACGGATGATATTATATTCTTTAAAAACCACTACAGTCTCTTGGCAGATCAGGCATACAGCAGCTGATAAATATTCAGTGAAAAAATATTTACTTGTCCACTCCTTATTAAACAGTCGACATTCTCTGTCCACTTTTCTTCTCTTAGCTCCGCTCATCTTTACAGGAGGCTGAGGGATCAAAGAGTAAAGCACAAACGTGGAGCAAAACGCCACACCTCAACAAAGGTCAATGTATCTAGTGCGCCAGCTGTTGGAAAACGCCAGAACTGAAGGGAAATTAAAACATTAAAGGAAAAGTAAAGTTTTTTTACAATCTGAGCTTTATTTCGGTAATAAAACAAGTTGTTTTACTCACCCATAGCACTTTGGTGTCATATGGAGCACTTCCAGAGATGTTTTAGATTTGCGGTTAGCCTAGTGCGACTTCTAGCCATAGCTCGGGGCATATAATATATTCCCCAAGCATGTAATATGCCCCGTGCGGGCTCCAAATAACACAAACTTTAGCACTTTTCAAATCATAGAAGCCCGACGTCTTAGTCTACGATTTCGTTTGAGTCAAAAGTGGCCTGTAATCCAAGATTTATCCATTGTTTACAGCTTTGCGTTTCATGTTTGGGTCCCGGGAGCTGAGAGCACAGTCCGCACATGCGCACTGGCCTCCTCATCTACTCGAAACTATGGCTAAATCTCGGATTACAGGCCACTTTTGACCACACGAAATCGTAGACTAAGACATCGAGCTTTTATGACTTGAAAAGTGCTAAAGTTTGTGTTATTTGGAGACCGCAAACATGTGCCCCGAGAACTCACATGATGGAGATTGCAAATCTAAAACATCTCCGGAAGTGCTCCATATGACACCAAAGTGCTATGGGTGAGTAAAACAACTTGTTTTATTACCGAAATAAGACTCAGATTGTAAAAAAACTTTACTTTCCCTTTAACGGGCCGCATATGGCCCCCGGGCCGTAGTTTGCCCATGCCTGGTCTAGGGTCACATGACTCACTTGAGTAAGCCATGGCCGAGCCTAATCAAAAGAAACATGTGGAGTAGAAAGTACACATCTGCTCTTAGAGAAACTGAAGTAAGAGTCAAAGTAAAAAGTGCACATACAATAATAAATTGCACATAGCAGATTTTCACAATTGTCTAATTTGTACTTAATTTGGGTGGATAATACCTGCTGTAAATTTAAATTATAGTTTTACACCACCCAAGAAGTAATTTGTGGAGAAAATTTGAAAAATAAATTAAAAATTACAGGAAGTAGAGAATCTATTTTAGAGTTTTAAGTCCCACACTGATATCACACTGAGAGAAATCTGTCCAAACGAGTTTACACAAGAAACACATTTATCTGATACTTTAAACATTATTTCAACCAAATAAAGACGTTTTCTTATATTTGCATTTGTCAAATAATAATCCCTATGTACATTAGGGTGTTTTTGCATATCTTAAATATAACGATCTTAATAATGTTTCTTACCGCGGTGCATCTGTGAATGCAGCGCCGTGCATGATGCTCCTGATGTCACTAGAAAAAGGTGCACAGTGTTGTTGTCGTTTGGTTCTGCGGGTCGCTGTATTCGGCACGTGGAAGTAGTGAAGTGATCATGTTCTCTAGTAGTGATTACTGTTACAAAAACCTTTTCTAATGTGTTGTATGGCTGGGTTAAAGTAACTGTATGGAGGTGACGCGGCCCCATGCAGTGTGTGAACTGCAGAATGCTGCATAAATGCCTTTTTGTTGTATACTTGGTTTGGTGGTGTTTTTTACGGCATTCTAGAAGTTAACCCATGCCTTCTTGTGTAACAGCCTTCAACATTCTTGTGCTGCTGCTGTTAGTAATTCTTGTCCTCTATTCTACTTTATTCTTTTGGTCTATTTCATGCTCAATTCAGTGTTAAAAGGAGAAATTCAATTTGTCAACTGGACAAAAGTTTATTTGGTTGAATATGTTCTGCTGCTTCTTCAGTTCTGGTTAGATGCTGGTGGACACTGCTTATATCTGCCTGAAGGGAGAAGCTAACTACAGTGAAACTACACTGTAATTTCATTGTAGTTAGCTCCTTTTGACTGAGGGATTCTACACACATCTATTCAGTGTTAGTGATTTTTGGATGATTGTTATGGTGGAGCTAAAGTCGTACCATTATCTGAGGAGTGCAAGTGTATTAT
Organism: Paratrypauchen microcephalus; assembly: GCA_036785185.1. Lineage (NCBI taxonomy): Eukaryota > Metazoa > Chordata > Actinopteri > Gobiiformes > Gobiidae > Paratrypauchen > Paratrypauchen microcephalus. The sequence continues at coordinate 1,923,647 of JAVJIX010000168.1, read as the reverse complement.
ACGGTCGGATTCACAGTGAAATGCAAGGTTAAGCCTCAGGGTGCGCACAAGTCACTTTAACCATCTACAACTCTATGCACCTTAAAGGAAAAGTAACTTTTTTTACAATTTGAGCCTTATTTCGGTAATAAAATAAGTAGTTTTACTCACCCATATCACTTTGGTGTCATATGGAGCACTTCCGGAGATGTTTTAGATTAGCCTTAGCCTTTAGGTTAGCCTAGCGCGACTTCTAGCCATAGCTCGGGGCATATAATATATTCCCCAAGCATGTAATATGCCCCGTGCGGGCTCCAAATAGCACAGACTTTAGCACTTTTCAAATCATAGAAGCCCGATGTCTTATCCTACGATTTCGTGTGGTCAAAAGTGGCCTGTAATCCGAGATTTATCCATAGTTTACAGCTTTGCGTTTCATGTTTGGGTCCCGGGAGCTGAGAGCACAGTCCGCACATGCGCACTGGCGTCCTCATCTACTCGAAACTATGGCTAAATCTCGGATTACAGGCCACTTTTGACCACACGAAATCGTAGACTAAGACATCGGGATTCTATGATTTGAAAAGTGCTAAAGTTTGTGTTATTTGGAGACCGCAAAGTAATGCCCCGAGCACTCAAGTTAACAGATACGCTACAACATAACTTCTACGAAACTGCTCAAAATGACACCAAACTGCTATGGGTGAGTAAAACTACTTGTTTTATTGCCAAAAGAAGGCTCAGATTGTAAAAAAATGTTACTTTTCCTTTAACGTAACCAGTACTTTAGCACACACACTTTAAAAGTGAACTACCCCATCATCCATGTTTTGCACAGCACCAGCACTTTAACTTATTGTGAATGTAGCATTTTGCAAGGTTGGTTTGATTTTATATTACTAACTTTGATTTGTTGTGTTTAGTTATTTGTGTGTGGAATTCTACATTTACGAAGGTGAATTTGTTAGTCTCTGTTATGTATTGGTGTAACTGGAAAAATTAAATCACTTTTAAATGTCTAGAATATTACATAAAGCTGTGAGTATTTTTTTATTTTTTATTTTTTTATCACATTGCTCTTGTCTTTTTTATGCCAGAACAAAAAAGAGGAACTCTAACCTACCATCTGGTTACAATATATGAGTTGTATATTTTTATACCCTCGGGGGTCATTTTGTGGACCACAAACCAAGTGTTTTTGTCTTTTTTTTCCACAGACACATCCACAGTCCACTGAACAGAACCATACCCCACGCCCACAAGAGACAAAAGCCCCCCTAAAGCCCCCTGAAACTGATCAAATGTCCATGTCAAACCCCCTCTTACCCCCCCACACACATACACCCACACCAGCAGCACATACACCTGAGCTGCTCCTGTGTATACCCCTCTGTGGGGCAGTTTGGAGCTGTCTGTTCAGCCAAAAGAATTAGGCCTAAAACAAACAAACTTGGCTGTGGCTCTCGGAAAATGGGAAAAATTTCAGTCTGAAACGCGTCTCCTGACACTGAGTCATTGTCTGCATGCTCCTCAACCCCTCTCATGAGCCCCCCCACTCCCCCACAGGTGTACAGGGGAGTATATCAGTCATGTACTTTCAGGACTAATACTGTTTACAGACATGACATAACCGTACTCCCTCCTCCAAATGGACACTGTGGGGTGATTTATGCCCCCCTCTTTTTTTATTCTCCCACCCCCCCACTCAGTACAGAATCATCCTCACTATCTCCCTTCACCCCCTCCCTCCACCACTATACCCCTCAACCAGAGGTGGGACAAAGTCATTGCTGGGCAAGTCCCAAGTAAGTCTAAGGTCGTTTTCACACCAGGAAAGTCCGATAGTTCACTTGCTTTGGTCCGGACCAAATGTTTTTTTTATTTTTTTTTATTTTGGTGCTGTTCGCTTTCACACTGCAGTTTTTCCCCAAGTGAACTAACATCTATAAACAAAAGCACGTGTGCTGAGGTCGCTCAGTCATTGGACAAAAATGAGCCGTGTCCAAACGCGGAAGGAGGAGAATAACAGTGTTACGTGCTGTTTTCAAACCAGCCTTAGCGATATGGTTTGCTCAGTTTTTGCAGTTCTCACAAATGTTTGAGCAGCATCGTGAGGTTTACACTATTTTACAATCAATTTCCAAGCGATGAAGACACAGGGCAAGACGACTACGGAGGACAGCACTCATGTGAGCATCAAGTTCTGACTCTTGTTCTTCACGCAAAACATAAATAAGCCTCGTAAGTTTCGTTTTGTTTCGTTTCGTTTTGTCAGCCTCGGTTTCCCATAATGCTCGACATACGACGGGAGCTCGTTAAGTACAAAAAGCCAACTTGTGTTGGATCGAGTCCGGTCTGCATTCTCACCTCAAACGAACCGCACCAGAGTTCGTATGGAACCGGACCGAAACCGATCTTTTTAGGTGGTCTCAGTTCGCTTGTTTGCTCCAGATCGAGACTTTTGGTTTTTATTCACACCAGCCCAAAAGGTCCGAATCAAAGGAAGCAAACGAACTCGGGTTCATTTTAAACGAACCAAACAAGGCAGGTGTGAAAACGAAGTCTTTTGCACTCAAATCCGAGTGAAGTCCCGAGTCAAGAGTATCCAAGTGCCGAGTCAAGTCCGAAGTCAAAGCTCACAAGTCTCAAGTCGAGTCCAAAGTCCTAGCATTTTAGTTTTGAGTCATTTCGAGTCCCCTTTACAAAGAAATTTCTACAAATCATATAATGTCAATGCAAACTGGCGCGTGGATGCTTGTTTCCGCATCATTTGTTGTGCAGTTTGCCTTGGATGCGGTTGAATGAAAGCAACGTAGATCTACTGTGATTGGATGTTGTGCAAGCCGCGCGCACATGCTCTTTGCATACATTTTCGCAGATTCAGAAGTACAACGAGTGGGGTCCTTATCAACATACTTGTAGAGTTTTTTTTTTCATTGGACGTAGCAAGTCATCACAAGTCAAAAGGCCTAAGTCCAAGTGAAGTCACGAGTTACTGATATTGAAGTCCAAGTCGAGTTGCAAGTGTTTGTACATTTTGTCGAGTCGAGTCTAAAGTTATCAAATTCGTGACTCGAGTCTGACTCGAGTCGAAGTCACATAACTCGAGTCCACACCTCTGCCCTCAACCCAAACATGCAATATAAACAACACATATGGAAACTTTGCCTGTGCATCCACATTATTCTGATGATTTGACGTCCTGCACGTTCAAAAATTATTTGGGCCACAGACCCGCTGTGTGTCACTCCTCCCACAAACACACACCCACAGATCCCCCCGTAGAAACGCTGGAATATACTGTCCACATCCTGTATTTGTGCTTTCTGAACACTACAGTGAACACATGCTCTTCCTCCAGCCTCCCCCACCAGACCACGCTCACCTCAGTATCACCACACCATCATGTGCTGGAACTATAGAGTACAGATGGAGTAGATTCTCTCCCTGCCATCTGAAAATGTGCTTTCAAAACAGAGCCTGAAGTTTGATCACTTGTTTGGAGACAGTAACATGTACTTGTGACATAACTAAGTTGATTCTACTCAGATGTGCACATAATTGTGAATAAAAGCTGTGCACAGGTGACATGTCAAGCTTTATGAACAGAACGTTGACCAAAACCCCACGTGAACCACTGCTCCTGGAAATACAGTGTTTTGTACCTGTAGAAAAAACGTGCAGGACGCATGGCTTATGTTATGCAAATGAGATCATATTCAATTTAATATTTAACCAACACAGGTCATTTTTTATGAAAATGTAAAAATGACAAATAGGAAAAATGTTCTTGAGGTGCTAAAGATTTAATCCAAAAAAGGTAATAATATTTTTTTTATGTGAGAGCAAAACAGTGGTATGTGGTCGCACACTATATGGATGAGTATAAATAATAAATGTCAACGCTTTTGGCACCCATCTAAAAAATTACAATGCTTTCAAAACTGAACTTTTACTAAACATTAAAACAGCCAAGTGTGTGTTTATACATCAATTTTACAACTACAAAAATGTATGCTTAATTTAGTGTCATATTAACACATGAATTTGACATGTTTTAATAATAGAAAAAATGTTAGTAGAATTTTAGAAAATATATTCTACAACTATACACCAGTGTGTTCGTCTTGAGTGTCCTTTCAAGAGTAAAAAGAAAATTAACAATTATCTTACACTATATGTGCATCACTTTACAGTGATGGTCTTTTTTTTGTTTGTTTTTTTTGTTTTGTTTTTCCACTTTTCTTGGCCCCTGTGCAAAACAATCAATTCTTTTAAAAATCAGCTTTTACTAAAAGTTATCATGTCCTAGTGTGTGCATGCCCAGCAACAAATTACAGGTTACACATTACTTCTAAAAATATTATGTCAGATTTAATGCTCAAAAAACACACACAAATTTGCATATTTTCGTCATAGTCACCAAAAATATAAATAATTTCCCCCAAGATATATAAAACTGCATATCAGTTTTGTAGGTCTTGAGTAGCTCAATAAGAGGCAAAAATAATATTCAGTTCTTTTTAACCAAACGTTCACAAAGGGGGTCTGAAGTCTTGGGTCCTTTAGGGACCATGAGGACCTCAAATGGGATTTTTATTTCTTCAGCCTCTGTGCAAAAACTTACAATGCATTCCAAACTCAACTTTAACCAAAAGTTGAGTACCCTTGAGTGTGTTTGCACATCAACACATTTTTGTTCCTGAATAACTACTAAAAATGTGATAAAATTTTTAGCAATTTTTAGATTTTATATTTTTTTTCTTTATAAAGGCTCAAAATAACTATTAATTCCAAAAATAAATATAAAAATCATATATTCACTGTACAAGAGGAAAAAGTTGCAAAATGGATTCAAAGTCATGGGTCCTTTTGGGACCCCGAGCACTAAGTTGGTAAACAGGAAATGAACACCGCATAAGGGTTAAGGGCTTCTAATCCAATATTTCCATGTATCTGTTGTGTCTTGCCTCTGTACAGATATTTTGTATAAGCAGCTCTTAAAGTCAAAATAAGTCTGTTGTGTGCTGTCTGAACTAGGGATGGGAGTATTGACATCGACTTAGTGCAAATGTGTGTATCGTGTGCAAATATCAATACTAAGTAGCATATGAACATTTGAAGGCAAGCATCAATTTTGGACACATTAGAGCCATTTCTTTATTGTCTTTGGTCAAAAAATCTCAAGTAGCAGCATTTTGGACTGACCCATCTATGTCTGGTGTCCTGTTTGTCCTTCAGAGCCTATTTGAAGTTCTTTTGTTTACATAATATTCCTTTAAATCTCTTCATCCTTGATATTAGACCGATTAGACCAGATTGAGTATTGGTATTCAAAAAATCACCCTCAAAGATGTGTATCAAAACAAAAAAATGTGGTATTGCCCTTTCCTAGTCTGCAGCTAATAATAAAGCATTTCAGTTGTGTTTTGTTTTATTCACACACGTTTGAGAAATCCTGTATTATTAGTCTACATCTCCAAAGCTCAAAATGCTCTGTTGGTGTTGCATGCGCTGGTAACGCTGATGTGTGTGCTTCAGCATGGGTGCGGATGGCAAGCATGTGAACCTGCAGGTGAAGGAAGCACGGCTCCAACTGTTGAATTATGCAACGAGGGTCGGATGGATGAGGGATGAGGGTTGGATGGATGAGGGATGAGGGTCAAATGAATGACGATCGGACGAATGAAGAGATAGAGGGGGACTCGTTGTGGGTCGAGAGGAAGGGGAGAGAGTGAGACCCGTTCCGTTTTGGGTCGTGTGGGATCTCATATTTAATTTACATGTGTACTTACATATGAAAACTGTAATCTCTGTATACTACTGGTTCTTCTGTGTTTTAACCCAGTGTTCTGTGAACAGCTAAGCGTAACTCAATACATACATAGACTATCCTGGGCTGTGTTGACATCACCTGCTCCCTATCCATCAATACTTTGTCTATTCAAGCTATTTGGATACTCTGTAACTGGCTGACCTCAACTAAAGCTGGGAAGTTCTTTACATGGTCTGCATAGCTAAACTATTCTCCTATAGGTTAGCTGTTGCTGATGTCATAAATATTCAACAGTCTGTACTGTATTTAAAGAGAGTCCCTTGTGGTGCTGTGTGTGTGTGTGATCCGACCCCACTGGGGGGTTCTTTTCACGTCCCTCTTCACGGCCGATGTCTCTTCTCTGAGGGTCTGCTAAAGCTGACACATGAATGTTGAAGATGTCTGATGTCACCATTTAATTTGTATTCTGCTATTTTTACATTAAAATGCTGAATAACCTCAATTTCGACTAATGCCTTCCTTCAGACCTCCTTCTGACCCATTTTACGAAACTGACAGTCGGGAGGGACGGAGACCCGTCGTGTTGTTCAGTTGTGCAGGTGTGAGTGTGGCCATAGAACCCTACGCAATCATGCTTGAGCATGGCACAGTTCTAAAGTCCAAGTGTGAGTGCGCCCAAAGACTAAGTCTAAATGCTGCTACCCACTACAGGATTTTTCAGTCTTAAACCATTTTTAAACGTGCACACCAAAAACACAAGGAGAGTCTCGATCGCTAATCTGCAGCTTCACCTCGATCCGCACGCTATGAGGACGTAAACAGACACATGAGGAGCTGCTCTTGCCTTTTTATATTGAAACACTTCAAACTGGATTCACAGTGCTGTTTTGTGGACTGGATGTCATTATCTGCGGAGGACAATTTGTATGGATAATGTAGATGAGATGCTGCAGTTTAAATTTACCACTTTAAAGGGGTTAGCAATAAAGTCTTCTCATTATTTCCATTATTTCCTGAGTTTGTATGTTGCGCCTCAGTGTCCTTTGCCCCTGACGCTCTGTTTGGCTGTTACTGTGGCGTTGCTGATGTTTAGTGGTTACGATCAGACAGAGCAGCTCAGTGTCACACTGACACCACACAAGGAGTGCAGTGGCTTCAGAATCACTCATGAAGACACAAAGTCGGGTCATGCGTCCCCAAACTCGGGAAGAGGCAAATTGCTGACTAAATCGGGCAAATTCTCCTGTAGCATGTGGCGGCCTTTAGACTTACTACAATACGTGTACCATTACTTTGTTACTTTGCGCCCCTGTACTGCTGTCTTTACGACTCTGCACTCATCTCTTCTTAACACTCTGTTCACACCAGTTGTAGTGAGTTGCAAAGCCCACATTAGTGCTTCCTACCTGCTCCATCTCCATTATGTTGTGAACTGGCTCCACACATCACAGTGAACACAACAGCAGAGTCGTACAGCCCTCCCGCCCCGTCCTCGAGTGCCTGTGCCGACCTGCCAGACCATTAGTGAACTCGAACGAGGGCAGCGCACACCGGCCGTCCGTTCCCGTTACCATAGCAACTCTGCTGCCGCGCTGTGTCCAGCACTTATTAGGGCCGTGGAAAGAGAAGAGAGAAGGAGGAGAGGGAGTCTGAGGAGATCAGGTACAGCAGAGGTTTAGGGACTGCACCTGACACAAGCATAAATTAAAATTATGAATGAAAGCTGGGACTATATATTTTGGGGTTGAATATTTACTACAGGTGGGAGATTTTGATATTTTTATGTAATACAGCAACTATTTGTTTTGACTAAACTTAACCAAATTGAATGAGACAAGATGACATTATATTTTTGAAGTTAACAGTAATGTAATATTATTTGATTTTATTTTTACAAAGTCCTGATTTTGACTTACAGCAGAGGAGCAGTTATCAGACCACCACCACCAGATGATGTCATGCAGTGAGCCCTTGTGTTTTGATCTGACACAAGCACCCGACACCATCCTGCAGTATTTCAGATTAGAGTATTTTAGATTTATTTTGTATTGTAAAGAGTATTATAAATGTAAGTAGTTTCTAACACTATGTCAAACAGTTGATTCTGTGTCATGGTGCATTTTCAAAAGTGAAACTAAAACTCTAAGAGGGCAGAGAGTAACGGGAACTTCATGAAACAACTGTATGACTGTATGACCCTAGGCCTGTCACAATAATTACTACGGTATTCATCGTGTGTTCAATTTCTTTGCAATATGGGGAGATTTTTGCCATTTTGTGTAATAACATAAGATTTGAGCTGTAGAGGGTAAAATAAATAACTTCAATGACTAATTATTGGTTCATTCTGTTATTTAATTGTCACAGCTCAGGCCTTTTAATGGCACTGTCTATTTGAAAGTGAGTTTAAATATGCTCTCGTTTTATTGCTAGCGGCATAAAGTACTTTCAGTATTATCGCCGCATCTCATCCCCACAGCCATCGACACACTGAACAAACTGTGACCCATGACCCCCGTTCTCTTTCAGATTTCTGTAATGTCTTCCCTGTGTTGTGTTGTGTTGTGTTGTGTCCTTTTAAATGGCGTTTCAAATCAGGCTGGAAATCTATGTCTAATAATGAACTTTAACCGCCACATCAAACCAATAACATCTGCAGCTTTATGCCATCTAAAAACATTGCAAAAATCAGAGCTATACTGTCTAAAGCAGCACATGACTCAAAGGATGGTTATTTATGTTTTGTTTGTGATTATAATGCCATCCCTTTTCTAAAGCACTTTGAATTACTTGTGTACAAATTGTCCTATACAGATAAACTTGCCTTATGTAGTCTGGTTAACACCTGACCATATCACAAGTGAGATATGGGTCTGGAAACTCGCTTCGAAAAATCCCGTAGCGGAGGTGTGGTTAGCGATTGCCAACGGCTGTTTATTGGGCGTTATGAATGTCTATCATTGAGCGTATACGTCAGTCCATAGCCAATCATGTCAGTTGTCAGTTCAAACTACAAGCTTTCGTTTGTCATGTAGTACGCGTCACCGTCTTGCCACCCCTCCCCCGCTCTCTGATTGGGGCCCTAAATCTGGGACTCTCGCTTGGACGAGTTTCCAGGCCGCCTTCCAGTTCGAAACGAACGGAAGCGGCCTGGGAATTCCCAGGCTATGCCTTATGTACTGCTGTGAAAACAAATTTCCCAGGAGAACAATAAAGTAAGTAGTTAACAGCATTAACAATTATTGCAGCATTTTTCTGTAGGAATATATCATGCTTCCAAACCATAGACTATACAGTAATCCCTCGTTTATCGCGGGGGTTAGGTTCCACAAATAACCCACAATAAGAGAAATCCGCGAAGTAGGACAACTTTATATTTTACAATTATTCTACATATTTTAAGGCTGTAAATGCCTCACCACACACATTATACGCTTTTCTCAGACTGGTATTAAAATTTTCTCACATTTGTCTCTAGTTTAAACACTCAAACTTTCATAGATTTTCAACAAAATGTATTAATAGTGACGCGTAGGGGGAGACACGGCCCCGGGAGCCCCGCTGGACGTGCGAGGAGCACTGCCCCGTCCCAGGACGCGACGCACACCAACCCCTTGGAGAAGTGCGCGACAAGTGCTGCTCTGTCACGGATTTGTCCACGATGAGGGGTTCATCGTGGACAAATCCGTGACAGAGCAGCACGTGTCGCGCGTACACCGGGGCTGCGAGCACGAGATAGAACCGCGGCGCCCGGACCGCGTGCTCTCAACCCGAGCCACAAACCGAACACGCACAAACGAACACAAGAGCCGCACGGAGTGATTTAATCCTGGTTTAGTCCAGGTCTAGACCTGGTCCAGTCCTAGTTTAGTCCAGGGCCAGTCCAGGTTTAGACCTGGTTTAGACCTGGTCTAGACCTGGTTTAGTTCTGGTCTAGACCTGGTTTAGTCCACGTTTAGTCCTGGTCTAGTCTCTTAGCCAATCAGGACGCAGAACACAATGTTACACTATAAAAAAAATGTTACACTATAAAAAAAATAGAAAAAAATAAATTAGAATAAAAATAAATCTGCGAAACAGCGAGGGCGCGAACAGTGAACCGCGATAGAGCGAGGGTTCACTGTATATGTACCATGTCTGTGAAAAGCACTATATAAGTAAATCTTACTTACCTACCTACCTAACTACCTACTTAATTACTTACTTACTTACTTATTTACTTAATTCCTAATGAAAATGGTTATTCAGAATTAAACTTAATTCTGAAGTATGTGGGTGGTATGTAAACGTGATGATAGAATTCTCCAGCTGCTGCTTAATTATCAATGGAACAACTGCGAAAAAAAAGATTCTATCATGTTTGTGTCCATGGCGTAACTACAAACCAAGATGACAAAAAAGCCAGTAGCAACTGAAGTGTATGTTTTAAATATGTTTGTGCCCCTGTCCAATCAGAACCCTTCACGGCCCCCAGATGTTGAGCGTTTCCACGATGCGTGTATTGAGGCTTGCTTCGTTTAGGGGAGGAGCTGAAAATGATGACGTCCGAAGTCTCACTGCTCGGCTGTACCACGTGACTGATTCAGGAAGTGGTTCGGATTTTGCCGCGAGTTTTGACAGTGATATAAACCCCTCCATTCAAATATTGGAAGGCTGGAGGACGCCCTTCAATACTGGGAGAGAGAGATATGTCTTTCCCCATTTATAGAAGTTAGCAGTGGCATTCTTGTGTACGCCTGCCTCATCTGTGCCCTGTGAGCGGGTGCTTTCCAAAGCAGGAGAAATATTGTCAAAAAAATAAATAATTCACACCACAGTGGAGAAACTGTTGTTTTTAAATAAAAACCAATGATGTGTCCCCTAAACCATTTTATAATCATTTCCCATACTGCCAGTATATACACACAGTATACTGCCATCACTACAATATACATGTTTTACTTCTTTATTTTGCTGACAGTTTTATTCACAGACTTTCTGCAAAATGCCACACACTTCAAATTCATGCCAACTGATATTTTTGCATCCAGTAGATGTCCTACTGCAATATCACAGCAGCAGAAAGGAGTATGTGGGCAGGGTTAACAATTCATCCTTATGTAACAGATAATACTCCCTACAACTGTCCAACAACTCAATCTTAAGTAATGGATAACCTTATGCTCTGTCAATCAGTACATTATTACACTGCTGTTTTTGTCTCCTGTGTACAGCTGTGATTTGATATTTTATTTGATATCTTATTACTTGTTTTTTGTATTTTATTTTGACTTGTAGATAATATGAGGTGTTTTGAGTTATTCACAAATTCTGAAAGCGTAGATTCTAAGCTTTTCAATGATGTCTTATACATGAAAATCTGACCATATTTGAAGAAGTTGTCGCTATTTGAAAGCATGCAGAGCAGATTTTGCTAAGGGGTGAAATCAGCCCCGAAACTTTTCTCTGTTTCTCACAACTTGCCTCATTTGAATGACATTAAGCTAAGCCCTCCCCCATCACTGACGATCTGTGGTGTGGTGTTAATGTTCAGGCAGGTCAGAATCATTTAGTAATTTAATAATACACAGGATAATATGTTAAGTCAAAGTTTACAACAAAATTAAATAGTTTTTGTTTTTGTTTTTTTGTCATATGCAGGATCAACACAAGGTCAATAATGCAATGAAATACTTAAGATCAAGAAGAACCATTGACTCGCCAAGATAGTCAGGAAGTACTAATAGCATAACAAAGTAACCAATATAATTTAAAAAAAAAAAAATGTAATAAAATATGTAATAAAATACCAAGGTACAGGTAGGATTAAAGGAAAAGTAACGTTTTTTAGAATTTGAGGCTTATTTCGGTAATAAAACAAGTTGTTTTACTCACCCATAGCACTTTGGTGTCATATGGAGCACTTCCAGAGATGTTTTAGATTAGCGTTAGGCTAACGCCGTTAGCCTAGCGCGACTTATAGCCTTAGCTCGGGACATTCCCCGAGCATGTAATATGCCCCGTGCGGGCTCCAAATAACACAAACTTTAGCACTTTTCAAATCATAGAAGCCCGATGTCTTAGCCTACGATTTCATTTGGTCAAAAGTGGCCTGTAATCCGAGATTTATCCATAGTTTCGAGTAGATGAGGAGGCCAGTGCGCATGTGTGGACTGTGCTCTCAGCTCCCGGGACCCAAACATGGAACGCAAAGCTGTAAACTATGGATAAATCTCGGATTACAGGCCACTTTTGATACAAACGAAATCGTAGACTAAAGACATCGAGCTTCTATGATTTGAAAAGTGCTAAAGTTTGTGTTATTTGGAGCCCGCACGGGGCATATTACATGCTTGGGGAATGCCCCGAGCTATGGCTATAAGTCGCGCTAGGCTAACGGCGTTAGCCTAACGCTAATCTAAAACATCTCCGGAAATGCTCCATATGACACCAAAGTGATATGGGTGAGTAAAACAACTTGTTTTATTACCGAAATAAGGCTCAAATTGTAAAAAACGTTACTTTTCCTTTAAATAGGGTATTTAAGGAGTATTTCACAGGAGGTAATACTGCTCATATGAATTTCGTATTGCACATAATATAGCACAGTATAATATACTATGCTTTAAATAAATAAATAACAATAAATAAATACATGCCATATATCTTAGCTGTATACCTATAGCCTAAATAAACTTTTGGTCACATCAAAATGGACTTTAATAACAATTCAAGAATTTCAATAAGCTACCTTTAATCCCAAAAACGTAAAGTGCACTTTCAAAGTTCTATTAAATAAATCAATTAGTATTGTCAAAAAAAAAGTTACAAAAAGAAAACATTTAATGCTGCGCGTCCCATAAGAACTTCCATTCAAAACCTCATGGCTAAATAAGTGCCAAGTCAAAAAAAAGTTATAAGTTATAAGTGCCGAAACGGATCAAATTGAATCAAAATAAAGTATTTCTCTATCGCTATAGCCTATGGCAAAACATTCGGCTTTTATATAAACAAAAATAGAGTGGAAATTAACCTAAAGAGACTGTTCGTGGTCGCACTCACCGCATTTGTATCACTGCTAGCGATAGCATTAGCTTAGCCGCATTGTGAATGGAGATCTGCTACGCCACAACATGATCGCCACACGAGTCCTGCAGTGAGCAGCCGCACAGCGCGGTCCCGCGCAGAGCACAGCACAATATGATCGACACACGAAAGCTGAATTAGTATTTAAACATGTTCTAAAGTCTATAAAGTAAACGTGTTCTTACATTTACTTGCCTGTTGTTTGCCTCGTTGTCCGTTGATCGCATATCCGCGCTCTTTCCCCAGTAAAGTATCCGATCGCATTCTGTAGGCCTACATGAGCTCCGGAGAAACGTGTCCCATGTCCCGAAGAGAGCGTTAACAGCATTTCCTTATGTAGCATTTACAGTCAAAGTTAAGGATTTATAGGTTATGGGTGCAAATGCAATTTTTTTTTTTTTTTTAATTAATTTATTTATTTATTTAATTTTTCCTTCTAGCTGTCATGAGGAGTACACACTTTCTTCTTCCTCCCTAAACCTTGCTCTGTCTGATGTTTTATTTCTATCATCTCGTCATTTTTTTCCTGTTGGAACAGATTTTCAAATCCTAAATCATGAATTGGATCTGGTCCCTATGCAATTTGTATATTTTTTTCACAGAGGAGTGCCGTGCACCTGGCACCGCTGTTACTGGAGGACACGGAGTGATTCACTATTGGAATTTTGATGGCAGGACATCTGGATTGGCCTGGGGGATGTTTTCTGACCCATCACTAATTGGAGCCGAGTGGATAAAAAGAGTCCCGATCCGCCAGACAGTCATTTTACGGGGGAACTGCGAACTCGGGGGGGGGGGCAACATCAGAAGGAGAAAACACAGATGAACTGTTCCATCCATCTGTGGGACCCCCTGACGCTGGATAACAAAATGGATATGGAACTGTGGGGAACAGCGGTGCAGTCCATATTCATTATCATACGTGCCAGGGGGAAGATTGCGAGTCGCACAGACCTGCAGGAATTGTGGGCCCAGCAGAAACCAGGATTCTCTGCAAATTGTCTGTTCGCCTGGGTTCTAAAATGTATCGATTATGTTAAATTCCCCTTTCGTAATCAATTCTCCTGAAAAATGTGATCCATCTGAACTGGACTCTTTGTTTTGACTGCATCTTCTGCACAAACACGTCCAAGGCCGACAGCTGCCGCTTATCTCACAGCACTCTACAAAAACATTGGCACACTATTCGGACTCACACTGACATGTATTAAGTAATACTGCCCTGTCTATTTCTAAGATGTCTGCTTCTACTTCAGTTTTCAATCAGTTTAATTGATTTCTGATCTGTTGCCTTTCCCCACCCTTCCTCCTTGTCGCCAACGAAAAAAACACCGTATGTTACCTATCCAATTGTTTTTCTGTTATAACATCTTCATAATTGTTCATAATTGTCATTGATTGTAACTGCATCTTTTCCACTCTGTATCTCCGAGTCGGCGGCGCACGCAAGTGCAGCGGACCCTCCCCTAACCACTCTATCACTGTCCTGCCTGGTTAGCGGGGAAACAGAATTTCGAATTACTCTATCTACATGTACATATGGTTTTTCGACAATAAAGCAAACTACTACTACATAGACTACTGACTATGACTATTCAGGAGCTGAGCACAGCTAAAAAAGTAAACAAAGAGCGCAAATGTCATGTGATTGGTCCACAGCTGTAGGATGGTAATTTAGACACGCCTCAATTCTTTCAGAAAAAACAAGCCAATTTCACAGACAAAATGTATGCTTTTTAAGCAGCCAATGCTGTTATCTGAAACATGGAGTGGGTTTATCATGATCTCAACTAGCACATTCTGCAAAAAAACAAAAATCACAAATTTTGAAAAAAATGTGTAAAAACGCGTGTATTTAAGATTGCCTAATCCCGAGTTGTGCCCTGAAAGTCCGTGGTGCGTCACAATACACTTATTATTTTTATTTTTATAATTATGTTTCATTTGACACTGGTCTCTTGCTATCTTGTTTTGCTGTTCCATCTATTTTTTGTTACTCTCTGTTATTGTGATGAGTGAGCTACTGTACCCAAATAATTTGCCTTGTGGATCAGTAAAGTTTGTAAAGTCTAAATCTCATGTCTAAGTTAAAAGTCCTAACTAAAACATGTTCTTCACTCATGGTTCAAAATCAGATCTGGGCCCTATTGAATTTCTACTATAGTGTGTTTTCACGTGACGTCATAATCCAGAAGTCGGCCATGCTGGAGATACTCGAAACAAAGCGAACATTGCACTTATGCCACCAAGATCAAAAAAGCAAAATGGTCAAGTATTGTCGATGCAACTGGTCAACTGTATCCCAAGTTTTGGATTCTGATGTGGAAGGTTTATTGCGAAATTTAGATTTTTTTTTTCTGCACGGCTGCTTTATAAGCGTGTTTACTTTGAGTGAGCAAAATCTCCAACATGGCCACACATCCAGGTCGAGGTCAGATTTTTCGAGTCTGTGAAAACACACTCTTGACTCCCCTCTTTGTTTTCAGATCAATGATCAGATCAATGTATGTGAATGGAAATGAGCACACTCAGTGAAGTTTTAAAGCTGCACTGTGGAACTTTTGTCGAGGAGGGCCCCACAACCAGGTGTTTGTCTCAATGGACATGCCATTGCTTTGTCTGGAAACTTGTCATTTAACGTGCTGTCCCCATGGAGACGAGCATGTGACATCCCCAGTCTTACAAGTCCGATCCCTGGAGAGGCGAGCCCGCTCACCCCAAGAAAGAATCATATTTTCAGCACCTGTAAAAACACCCGTACTTGAAAAAAGTAAAATAGGTAAAGCTATACTATACGATCAAAGCAAAAGAATCTATAGAGACAAAAATAAATGAACAGATTCTATAATTTTTTTTCCCCACACACATATTGTATACATTATAATTCAAAATAACAACTATTTACTTTGATTAAACTTAACAGAATTGAATGAGACAAGATGACATTATATTTTGAAGTTAACAGTAATTTAATTTAATTTAATTATTGTATGGTATTTTCACCAAGTTTTGATTTTGTCTTACAAGAAACACCCAGCAGAAGGAACAAGAACCCCACCCGTTGGCGCACCGTGGAGTGAAGCAGTTCGAATGATGCTAGCAACAATAGTGGAGGAGCAATTATCAAACCACCACCGGATGATGTCATGAGGTGAGCCCCGGTGTTTTTGATCTGAGCTGCAATGACGCAATGCACAACTCCAACTTTTTGATGAGGAAACTTGGACATCAGTGATCGGCTAAATATAACGAAATCATAGAAGGCTTATTTTTAGTTGCCATAGACACTGACCTGTGCCAACATGGTGCTGTGGGTTTGCAGTATTCCCACCTCAAATTACCACTGGCTCATTTTTCCATGTGTGTGACCTTTAAATCAGACAAAACAAGGCCTGAAATAAAGCAGAGGACAGGAGAAAGAGGAGAGGGGAGAGGGGGAGGGGGAGAGGAGAGAAGAGAAAGAGCGGAGAGGAGACAGAGGAGACAAGAGGGGGGGGGTGAGGAGCGGGGAGAGAAGAGGAGAGAGAGGAGAGTGAGAGAGGGAAGAGGAGAGAAGGTAAAGAGGGGAGAGGAGACGGGAGAGAGGAGAGTGAGAAAGGGGAGAGGAGAGGAGGTAGAGAAGAAGCGAGAGAGTGGAGATGAGACGGGGGAGAGGGGAGAGAGGGAGGGAGAGATGAGGAGCGTGGAGAGAAGAGGAGAGACAGGGGAGAGGAGAGAGAGGAGAGTGAGAGATGGGCAAGGAGAGAAGGTAGAGAGCAGAGGGGAGACAGGGGAAAGGAGAGAGGAGAGAAGGTAGAGAGTGGAGATGAGATGGGGGAGCGGAGACTGATAGAGGAGAAAGGAGAGAAGGTAGAGAGCAGAGGGGAGACAGGGGAAAGAAGAGAGGAGAGAAGGTAGAGAGTGGAGATGAGAAGGGGGAGAGGAGAGTGAGGAGAGTGAGAGAGAGGAGAGTAGGAGGGAAGAGGAGAGAGAGGAGAGTGAGAGAGAGGAGAGTGAGAGGGAAGAGGGGAGAGAGAGGAGAGAAGCTAGAGAGCGGAGAGGAGACAGGGGAGAGGAGAGGAGTCAGGATAGAGGAGAGAGAAGAAGAGAGGAAGGGGGAGCAGAGGAGACAAGTGAGAGGAGAGAAAGGAGAGGGGGGATGGAGGCAGCAAAGGAGAGAGAAAACAGAACAGAGTGAAGAGAAGAGAGAGGGTAGAGAGCAGAGAAAAGAGTGAGGAGGAAGAGAGGAGGATGAGGGGTATGAGTATCGTGAATGTTTAAACATCATTCCATTATTTTATATATACTCTCCTAAACAGTTAAAGATGCTCTATAACTTTAAAGGCTCTACCATCTGCTTGTTTCCATGGAGGTTTTATTGCTTTGTTTGGAATGTTCCACAGTATGGCATTAAAGCGGCTACATCATATTATGCAAAATTGATTATTGTGAGCTTTATGACATGTTATAACTTATAATGCTGTTATCTTATATTGCATTACAATGTTTGAGTAAGCCTTTATTATTATTAGTCTAGCTACATCTCCAAAGCTCAAAATGCTCTGTTCCACCTTGTGATGTCATTAAGTGGAAGTTTTAGTAGTTACTTTTAGCTACTTTTACTTTTAATTCAGGAGAGACCGGCAATTCCAGGGCTGAAATTATTCTAGTGAAGGTGTGTAGAGTTTAAAAACACAATGGAGCACTTCCTGTATTACCACTTCACATCACAAAGTGGAACAGAGCATTTTCTGTTTGAGAGAAAAACTCTAAATATGCAGGATTTTTTGTGTTAAAAATGTGTGAATGAAACAAAACACAACTCAAAGTACAGTATGTTTGTGATGAGGAAACAACATTAGGACATATATCAGAAAATAACATCGTGTCCAACCAAAAAGTAAAATAATAAACTTAAAATGAAAGAAATAGTCTAACTTGTCAAATGCACTCTGATCTTGATCTCATGGTGGAGGATGACACAGTGTCTCTGGAATATTTTCTGACCGGTAAGAAGTCCCTGGCCTCCCCTCTAAGGAGTCCATTCTGCTCCAGTCTGTCGAACCTTCTTAAAATGCCCCCAAGTGTTCTCCAAGTGGTCTACAGCTCAAGGTCAAGAAGAAGCCACGCACTGAAAAAGCGCACTCAAAACACCAGAACAAGATTACTCATTCTTGTATCGACATATTTATAAAAGTGGTAAGAAGAAATGGATCTAAAGCCACAACCACATTTCAAACCGAGCTATTAAACTGGGTATTTGGAGGACTAAAGGGGAGAGTGTGGTGGAGGAGGGGCGGGGTCTGTGGGACTAAAGGGGAGACTGAGGGGGAGGAGCTATAGACCTGTTTCAAAGCTACGTCATCACTGAGGGGCCGTTTAGACGAGGACGATTGCGACTGAATACGACAAAATATTCTATCGGAAGTGTCTTTCGTTTACACGGCGGTGGCGCCGTCGGGCTCTGAGGCTACATTTATACGGCGACGATAAAAACAGAAGACGCAAAAGTGGCGTCTCGTCTTTAATTTTTTATCCCCGTTTAGACGAGCGTTCTCAACAGGAAATGTTTGTTTATACGAAGACGCAAAAGTGGGCGAATTCGACTGAATATGCATGACAGGCCGCTAATAAAAACACCTACCTTTTTCAGGACACCGACAGGGGCTCTCATTACGGTTGTTTCGCCCTCGATGTCGGGTCGGAGCTCTTCGCTTAATGCAATAAGAGCTTGTTTAGTCATTCTGAAGTTTTCCACCCAAGCACTGTCCTCAACTAATCCATTCTCAAAATTGTCCCATCACTGACTGGTTCTGCCCGGTCTTGTCCAAACTCGCCTCTGTCACCTGCGACGTATTGTTATTGTTTTTACCGGCTTGGCGCATCCAGTCAGCTGTATGCGGCATGAACATGTTTTGAGCTTCTTGCCGTTTAGACGGAGACGCGACCCGGGCCGTCTTCAGAACTCCACACTCTGGAAGGAGTCTTCAGATTTTTGCGGTTTCAGAGCCCGACGGCGCCGCCGCCGTGTAAACGAAAGACACTTCCGATAGAATATTTTGTCGTATTCAGTCGCAATCGTCCTCGTCTGAACGGCCCCTGAATGTGTGCGCATTGTTGACTCAAAACAAAGCCACTGCCGCCATTAAACCCCCAGTGAAGATATAGAAGAGAAGAACTCGAATAAGAGAAACAGATGGAATAAATGATAGTTCATATCATTCAGCTGACGTACACACAAGTGAAAACCTGGACAAATTGCCCTAAATTACCCTAAACAAGCAGCATGATTAACTAACAAGCACAGGACCCCGCAAAGCTCACAGACATATTAACCGGGTAACCTCTACGACAGACACATGTAAACGAACACAAATAATAATAATAATGTTAAAATGCATGATAAGTTTTCGCATGACCATCATAAATGGCATTTGACATGACTGAGATCACATCTGTGACTCGTGAATTAAGTCGTAGTATGTTACTTACCCCGCAACGCAAGTGCAGTTGGCGGTCAGAACGTAGTTATCGCGCTTGTTGACGATAGCCCATGACGATAGTACATGGTCGTCTTGTGGCCTTGTCTTTGACTGGGGAGAACATCAGATGCCAACACGCAAAACTCCCCATCGATATCGTGGTATTTTACCTCCTGTACATGGCCACACACGGCAAACTGGTAGGCATCCATGGATTTGTATGCGCGCACTTTCTCTCTTGTATACACGCTGGGCTTCTCCACTAAATAACAGTGGATATCTGGCCACTGTAAATCTGGCCACTGTACTGCCACTCCGTGATCGCAAAAGGATCTGGTAGTCGAACCCCGTTGCTCAACGTGAGCTTTTGAATCCCTCCCTATCGTTCTTATTCAATAAGTTGCAATAATCAGATACTCCGCTATGGTCCGTCATGGTCAGTGTTGTATAAAGTACTGGAAAATCAAACTCAAGTAAAAGTATAGGTACACCTCCCAAAAATGACTTTGGTAAAAGTCGAAGTCACTGACTGAAATGTTACTTGAGTAAAAGTCTTAAAGTATCTGGAACTTCTTGTACTTAAGTATGACAAGTAATGTCAAAATAAATGTACTCAAGTAATGTAATTAAAAGTAAAAGTAAAAGTATCAAGCAAAGGCAGTCTGAATTTAATATTTTTTTAATTTGATAAAAGGAGAAGTTAAATTTGTCAACTGGACAAAGTTTGTCCAGTTGACAAATTTAACTTCTCCTTTTATCATGGATTCTACCTGGACGACTGAGGGACTTTTCCCGCATTTTTAAAATTTGTTTTTAATTTGTCTTTGTTTTGTTTTTTTAAATAACAGTGCTGAAAATAAGGCATACATAACACCATTGAAGGAGTGTTTTTGGAGGAAGAGGGTTTTTTGCAATTGGGCCCTTAATTCTACTGTAAAACACCATGTTCGTCTCACCCATGGTTGTTTTGTGTCATATGGAGCACTGTTGAAGATATTGGGTTTGGTGATAGCCGTCCTATGAGCAAGTAAATGCAGGCACAAAATACATTATTTGTAATTTAATAATTATGGTACGGTAGCACTAATGACGTGTAGTAAATGTTCTTGGAAGGACGGATAGGACGAATCCTTCATATCAGCGTAAGAGAACATTGTGTTTAAGTACGGCCAGGGATGCTCATCATCAGGTCCCCCTTCATTTGTAGCCGATGTGGATGCTGTCTCCTCTTCCATCAGGGATGTTGATTGATTAAACTAGCTGTATGAAACCAACAGGTGTAGGCTGATTGTCATGCGCAAGTAGCGAACAAGCCCAGGCACTTCCTGACTTCCTTCAGTCAGTAGAGTTTTTTTTTTGTAATGAGTAACTAAACGGCACATTGAAAATGTATTGGAGTAAAAGTATGCAATTAAATTCGGAAATGTAGTGAAGTAAAAGTAAAAGTTATCTTTTTTTTTTAAACTCAAGTAAAGTACAAAGTCTCCCAACATGTACTTAAGTACAGTAGTGAAGTATTATTACTTCACTACTATACAACACTGGTCATGGTTGATTCTGGGTCAACAATGCGCGCACATGCCAGTGACGTCACGTCTACTAACGGTAAAGGGGTCTATAAGGAGCAGTGTGATTGGTCTAACAGGTATCCAAACTTCAAACTCCGCCCCTGCAGCCAGGTGTTTGCAATCAGAAACACTTCTGTTATCAGGACAGTCCTGTGTGATGTCACGTAGTGCTTGACATTGCAGTGGTCTCTGGAGGCAGCACACACAAGCTGCAAATGCTTACTTTAAAGAAGACATATTATACTTTTTCCGAGTATTTAGCGTCAGGGTTAGGGTGGGTGGGGGGACATTTTCTAAGCACTCAAAATGCAGGACAACACAGGATTATTCAAACATCCAAGAATCACTTGGAATGCAACTTCGAGTGAGCAAAGGATGAGTGCTTTTTAGCCCGTACTGTACATCCTGATCGGGAGGTGCGGGAGCTTCTGGTGATCAGGTGAAGCCTTCTCTATTCTCTGGGCCTCAGAGCTGACGGATGGACCAGACGAGCTTTATTTGACCACATCAATATTTGATTCTCCCTCTAACTTGTGTCGCTCACTCTCTCTTGCTCTCTATCTGTCTCTCTCCTTTTGTCTCTTTCTCTCTTTCACACACACACACACACACACACTCTCTCTTTCTGTCTCTCTCACCCTCTTTCCCTGACTCAGTGACCAGCTCGCCCATGACGAAAATAAGCTTTTTGTGTTGATACTTGACTTTTCAGAAATTAATAAAACCACACATTACATGGTTTTGTTGTTAATGTTATTCAACTGAAATGCAGAGGGGTTTTTTTTTTTTTTTTTACTTATTAATTGTTAAACAAAAAGAGTGCTTTACTAATGAAATGGTCATCTTTAAAAGACAGAATAATTTTATTACTTACAAATGATCAAATTTAAAATGAAAAACTATTAAAATACAGAATGGTTGTAACAGAAAATACAGTTCATTATCATATTCATAGGTTATAATTGTCACAAAAACATAGTACAGGTCTATTTACTCTACAGGGCAGCAGTAGCTCAGCGCTGAAGTGCTTAAAGGTCCCATGGCATGAAATCCCCCCCCCCCCCATGGCTAAAAGTTGCGAAATGTCTAAACTGAGCATTTGCGGTCCTTTTCTGCGTTACACAGAAAACCAGTGTTCAAACGGGCGAGTTCGGACAAGGCACCTTATTGACGTCAGATCGGCAAATGCAGCTCCAGCCCCTCCCTCTGTCTCCGCTCAGCGTCCCTGTATACCCCGCCCATAGAGTTTGGACTGCGAATGCGCTAGGCAATGCGAAATGCGTTTTTTTATTTGCCTGGAGGCACGTCCGAGTGTTTCTAGGCTCGGAAGTCCTTTATCTGAGCCTCTGGACCTTTGAACAGCAGTGGTTTAATTTTATTTTATGTGGAAATGTGTTTATTTTTCAATGGAACGCTTCAAATCTCTCCCCCCTTGCAAAAACAAGGAAATGGATCAGCTGAGAGCTAGAGCCGAGAGCGGAGACTTTGGCCACGCCCCCACCCTCTACTATAGGCCAGCTCTTTTCTCCTCATTTGCATTCAAGCAACAACTCCCATTATGACCTGTTCTGAGGGAGAAAAATGACTCTTTCTCATCTTATCTCTGTTTCTCATGCACTGAGTGTTGATTTTGAAGAAGGATTCATTTACAGTATTAGGGAACCATTAAGGAGCCATATAAAAGCATCAAGAAGTACCATGTCATGGGATCTTTAAGTGGTAAGAGCGTTTGTCCACTGCTCTGAAGGATGGCGGTTTGAATCCCGCTCTCAACATAAACATCATTAGTTGAGAGGTCAGATCCACTGACCCACAGATTGGCTGGTGTGATTTCTGCTCCCACAGATGAATGCCGTCATTGTGTCCTTGGGCAAGACACTTAACCCACCTTGCCCCTAAGATAAGATAAGATAAATTGCAGTGTCACAACACAAGTTTCAGAAACAGTAGGAAAATATGAGCATGCATCAAAATTAAGATAAATAATAATAATAAGTATGTACAATCAAATAAAAACACAACAGTGTAAGGTTAAAAGGCACAGGAACGCTGCACAATAAATGTCTTTGATTGTGAGCAGTGAACAAACAGCAGTTAAAGTGACTCCAGTTCAGTCATATATAATATCACTACAATAAAGTGACTCAGATGATTGTGAACAGTGCAGTGATGGGCAGTGGTGGTTAAATACATAAGTAGCAGGTAAAGTGCCTTTAAATAATATTGCACATGTAATTATTACTATGGAGATGACACATGGTTGCTATGGAGATGAACATGACTAGCAATGATCATTGTACAGTCTGACAGCAGCAGGAAGGAAAGACCTGTGAAATCTCTCTTTAACACAGTGAGGGTGAATCAGTCTGTCACTGATGCTGCTCTCCAGAGCCGACAGAGCGTCCTGCAGGGGGCGACACTCATGGTCCAGCATAGACATGAGTTTAGCCAGGACCCTCTTGTCCCCCACCTGCTGCACCGAGTCCAGAGGACAGCCCAGGACTGACCTGGACTAGTGTGTGTGTGTATGTGTGTGTGTGTGTGTGTGTGTGTGTGTGTGTGTGTGTGTGTGTGTGTGTGTGTGTGTGTGAATGGATGAGTGGTTCCTTGTTGTAAAGCGCTTTGAGTGTCTTCAAGGTGGAAAAATGGCATATAAAAATGTGACCATTTACCATATAGGTTAATAACCTGAAATAGTCAGGCCATACCTGCCTGTCAAAACCTGATCCCGTCAGATCTCAGAAGCTCAGCAAGGCAGGGCCTGGTTAGTACTTGGATGGGAGACCGCTGGGAATTCCAGGTGCCACAGTGGGGCGCCAGTTGCAAAAAACTGTCGCTGTGTCCTTAGGCAAGACACTTTACCCACATTTGCCTAGTATGAAAGTGGAGTGTGCATGAGTGTTGGAGGTGGTTGGAGGGGCCGATGGCGCAGATTGGCAGCCTCGCTTCCGTCAGTCTGCCCCAGGGCAGCTGTGGCTACAGAAAGTAGCTTACCACCACCAAGTGTGGAGTGAATGAACAATGAACTGTAAAGCGCTTTGGGTGTCATGAAAGGCGCTGTATAAATGCTATGAATTATTATTATTTATTATTATTATTCATGAATCAGGTGTTTATTTTTTGCCATAAACAAGCAGTGCTATTATTCACTCAGTCTTAGTCACTTGGCTTTAAACAGCTCATTAAATGTCAGAACTGGGGTTACATGCACAGGGCAGTGGGCTTCTCCTCTCTCTATCTCACAAACAGTGTGTCAGCGCCCTCCAGTGGAACTAGAGTGTACAGCAGCACCTTTGGACCAAACCTAAACAGACACACACCACTAACTCAGCACTTCAGCTCCTATTTGGCTATTTATCATGATAACACAGTTCACAATAAAGGGAATTTTTGATCCGATGTCCCAATAAACTAGCCTACATGCAAATCCTACAAGTTGATTTGCTAACTAATAATTTCAGAGTCACTTTAACTGCTGTTTGTTTGTTCACTGCTCAGAATCAAAGACATTTATTGTGCAGCGTTCCTGTGCCTTTAACCTTACAGTGTTGTGTTTTTTTAGTTGATTGTACATACTTATTATTTATCTTAATTTTTGATGCATGCTCTTTTTTTCCAACTGTTTCTGAAACTTGCGTTGTGACACTGCAATTTCCCCATTGTGGGACAAATAAAGGATTATCTTATCTTATCTTATCTTATCTTATTTATTAGGACATTGCAACGATTAATTACAATAATCTTGACTGATCGACTTGATTACTTTAATAGGCTAATTGTTAATAGTTATCTGGACTATTATAGTCTAAAACACATGTCAGAAGATGGTTTATCACGAAAAAAAGAGAAAAACTGCATTAGAACTAAATGGCTGTTTTTAAATACTCCCCATTTTAAAGTTTTAGTAGCATACATTTTGCCGATCTGATTTGAAAATGCAAAACTAGTAGCCTAATTTTTTAACTGGACTATTAAAATTCGTTGCAGCCCTAATCTATTATCTTACTATTTAAAATGTTACTGTTGTGCAAATTCCCATTTTCTCGTTTATTTATTTTTGTAGCCTACTAATGACCACATTAGTAGGCTACAAATCAGATTTTATTTTATTTTTTACAAATTTAAATGTAGTTGTGATTGAGAAATACATTTTAATATTATAGTTAGCAACAAATAACGTTTTATTTCGTATGTTATTCTTTTCTTTCCCAGCCTCACGTGTTTCTTTCAGTCACCGCGGCAACCGAGCGTTTCCATGGTGACGCACGAACACACGCGCTTCGGCGGTCGACTCGGGCTAACTGTAGCATCCTTCTGCTAACTTTTTTTCTACTTTTTAATTTTTTATTATTTTTTTATTTTACTTTTTTCAACTACTTTTAAGATTGTAGTGTAAGAATAAGCTCGGGTTTTGTCGCATATTTATTTAGCTTGTGTGCCGCTCAAAGCTGCACTGACGTCGCGGTTTACGTTTATTCACGGAAAAGTAACGTCCAGTGATTATTCTAAATAGTGTTAGCTGCTAATGCTAATAAAAGTAGCTCACGCTCATCTTGTGCTGTTTTTTAGTGTGTGCGCGGGTTTAACGCCTACATCATGACACTTAGCCACAGAACTATGGGAGAAGAGGAGACTTACACATCTGTCCAACAGGTAAACCACTATTTATTTAACATTAGTCAATTAGATTGTCAAAAATGTAGTTGTAGGTTAGCTAAATTTGTTTGAGTCTTTGTTGAAAAGGTGGAAAGTCACAGGATTACAGTTATATACTTAAGTGTAGGGTGACTAGATGTCCCTATTTACCCAAGACAGTCCCAATTTGGAGCCCTGTGTCCTCTGTTCCATCAGATTTAACCAGTGTCCCAGTTTTATACTAGAAATCTCCCAGGTGTCCCTATTTTTGACCAGTTCAATCTAAATCAGGACTAAATCAGGTGTAAACCAGGACTAAACTAAGATTAAACCAGGACTACATCAACTCTAAACCAGGTCTAAACTAGGACTAAATTAAGATTAAACCAGGACTACATCAACTCTAAACCAGGTCTAAACCAGGACTACATCAAGTCTAAACCAGGTCTAAACCAGGACTAAATTAAGATTAAAGGAAAAGTAACGTTTTTTACAACCTGAGCCTTATTTCGGTAATAAAACAAGCTGTTTTACTCACCCATAGTAATTTGGTGTCATATGGAGTACTTCCAGAGATGTTTTAGATTTGCGATCTCCATCATGTGAGTTCTCGGGGCACTTATTTGCGGTCTCCAAATAACACAAACTTTAGCACTTTTCAAATCATAGAAGCCCGATGTCTTATCCTACGATTTCGTGTGGTCAAAAGTGGCCTTTAATCCGAGATTTAGCCATAGTTTCGAGTAGATGAGGAGGCCAGTGCGCATGTGCGGACTGTGCTCTCAGCTCCCGGGACCCAAACATGAAACGCAAAGCTGTAAACTATGGATAAATCTCGGATTACAAGCCACTTTTGCGTCAAACAAAATCGTAGACTAAGACATCGAGCTTCTATGATTTGAAAAGTGCTAAAGTTTGTGTTATTTGGAGCCCACACGGGGCATATTACATGCTTGGGGAATATATTATATGCCCCGAGCTATGGCTAGAAGTCGCGCTAGGCCAGTGCTTCTCAATTATTTTCTGTGACGCCCCCCCTAGGAAGAAGAAAATATTTCACGCCCCCCTTCCTGCGCGCGACTATAAATAGTATTATTTGTCTAGAAAATTGTTATGAGAACACCATTGTATCCTTTTATTAACATTATAAACAAAAAAAAGAAAGAAACTTACAACAAAGACTGCACTGATGACTCAAATATTAATGTGTTTTTAATGCAGCTTTGCGCACATTTGTTTACGTTTTACAGAAATGAAATTTAAAACCACCTCATTTGCATAAGCTAAAAGCATTGAAAAAATATGCTCTCTCCTTGTGCCACTGATGTGTCAGCTTCTGTCGGACTAAAGGACACGACTCAGTGGAATATACGTGTTTTTTCTGTGACAGAGGATGTTCTGTTAATGGTGAGACTGTGCGTAAATCGCATGTGAGAACACCACTGCCAACTACTGTTGTTGATGTGCAATTACACTTAGTTCTAGTACAGTACAGCAAAAAAACATGTTTCCCAGGGTCATACGCGCCCCCCCCTGGCATCACGCCACGCCCCCCCAGGGGGGCCCGCCCCACTATTTGAGAAGCACTGGGCTAGGCTAACCGCAAATCTAAAACATCTCCGGAAGTGCTCCATATGACACCAAAGTGCTATGGGTGAGTAAAACAACTTGTTTTATTACCGAAATAAGGCTCAGATTGTAAAAAAAAACGTTACTTTTCCTTTAAACCAGGACTACATCAACTTTAAACCAGGTCTAGACCAGGTCTAAACCAGGTTTAAACCAGGACTAAACAAAGATTAAACCAGGATCACCTCAGCTCTAAACCAGGACTAAACCAGAACTAAACTAAGCTTAAACCAGGACTACATCAACTCTAAACCAGGACTAAAACTGGACTATCACAATTTTTCACTAATCTGATCCCCACCAACAGTAAAGAGTAGCATAAATTGTAATTTGTTTAGCCAAAATACAGAATTCTGTCTTTGCTAATGACCATAAAGCTACAAAACGAACTGACATGAGAATGCACAATCTTACACACTCTTTTCACAATATTATCTATATCAACCATCCCAACCTAGGTGTGTTCTAGTTTATAATTTTGAAAATTTGGTCACCCTACTTCAGTATCATGTGCGTTTCAGATATTCCTGTGATTATTTCAAGTATTTTTTTTTTCTGTTTCGTTAGATTTCAGAATTAAAGCAGAATACATACAGATAAATTTGGATTAAATTGGATTTGAGTTTAAAAAAATTGAATAAAATAAACTAAAAGTGCCCTCATTGGAGACATGTGAGTTCTTGATGATATAAATATGTAAATAATTTAATAAAATAAAATAAAGTTGCCCTAGTTGGAGACATGGGAGTACCTGACTAATGCATAAGTTGTTACACTAATACAAGTACAGTACACATTCATTTTTCATTCATTTTTTTCTATGAAATTGATTCGATAACGCATTTGTGTCAGCTTCATTCTTAAATATAATTCAGTTCATAAATTAGCAGTGAAAATCTGTGTGAAATACTTTTTCCTCTGAAGCACACAAGTCTGTAATATGCATTAGTTTTTACTTTGACACAATATTGCCTTTTTATCAGTTGTTTATTTTGCTAATTTTTTTCATATAGGTGTTAACACTACTGTGTACTTCTAATTTATGTCTTTTGCCACTGTTTTAAAGAGCATTCAACCTGCAAAATGAATCCTGTCGCTTGTGACCATTCTGTCCACGCTACACTTATTCTAGTAAAGGAATGGATTATGTGTTTTGGTAGACCGCCATCAAATTGCAGTAATGAAGTAAATAAATAAATAAATACAATGCAATACAATTGTTCACTCAAAAAGCATGAAAAAAGAATGCTCCACAGAGTGCCACTGAGAGCCGCTGACATAACTGATATATGCCAGGAGATTTTGTTGTTTGTTGAGGAAATTATAGGACTTAAAAATGGTGTATTTCAATTACGATTAAACGTACAGCCCTAAACATTATTATTCTGTAATTTTTCTCATTTTGTCTTAGTTTTTCATTGACCTCCTGGTCATCTGTGGAATACGTGAAGAGCTGTGGACGGAGGACAAGCTGACAGTACTGGACACCTACATTGATGACACCTCTATCACAACTATGGTGGTGTACTTGGATTCTAATAAGGAACTACAAGTGGAATTGTCCGAGCCATCACAGGTACAGTGAAAGTTCAAAGTTGCCTTAGGCACTATTCTAACCCTCCTTACAGTTAGCTGTAAGATTCTGTCCAATTCTCCTACCCCACGTGTGCTCCGGCTGGTTAGCTCAACTGGTAAGTCACTGACTTTCCCCCCGTGGGTTGTGGGTTCAAATCCCCCCCGGGCAATGAGCTAACCAGTGTGGGTCCTTGGGCAAGACCCTTCACGGTACTGCCCCCCGGGCGCCGAAAAAGACGGCTGCTCACTGCTTCTGAAAAAGAATGGGTCAAATGCAGAAGTCAAATTTCTCCCGTGTGTCATTGTGTGTGAGACCAATAAAGGCTTAATCTAATCTAATCTAATCTAATCTAATCTCCCACAAGACAATTCAAACAATCTTCAAGATTCAAAGCTTTTATTGTCATATGCACAGTAAAGAAACATGTGTCCCTGTACAATGACATTCTTACTCTGCTGCCCACCCTGGATGCCAAGAGCATGCAAAAAATTAAAATAGATAAATAAGATAAAGAGAGCATGCAAAAAAATATAATCATATAGAAACAATCTTTACCGAATATACACTATGAAAAATATAGGCTGGTGCTATGAACATATTTACAGATAATGTGCAACATTAGTTTATGTGCAACTGTCAGTAGTAAAACGGTGTGTAAACATGGTTGATATAGTGCGAACAGGAAGTGTACACATTCTAGCAGTTACATGTGCAGCTGTAATCTGACAGATTATTTTAACAGTTGATAATCTTTACATTGCATTACATTAGCAACATCAGAGGTTGGCAGTACTCAGCTATATTTACTCAGTTGCATTTACTTGAGTAACTTTCTAGAGAAATTGTTCTTTTCTAGAATAATACAAAAACTTTTACTCTTATTTGATTCATATTTCTATTGAAGTAACCGTATTTGAGTAAAAGTTTTGGTTCTTCCCACTGTGAGCAAGTCTAAAGTGACAAACGCTTTATGTGGACAATACGAAATGATTTGAACATTTGTGTTTCTTGCAGCGCTCCTTCAGATATGATGAGTTTGTCTAATTTTCGTGTGTATCCTCAAAATATCAGATTTCTCATGATATTTAATGTTTCGTCCATGTCGATTCAAATTATATTAAATTTAAGTTATAAAGCAGATAATATGCTCTGACAGTTACTCTATAATTTACTTTAGTAGTCGTTTTTTTACTCTTACCTGAGACATTTCTTGGACCACTAATATATATAGATTTTTGGCACAATAACTAAAAAAAAAAGCACATACCTTCATTTTTATTTTTTTTTTCATTTTTGCGATACATTAATTTTCTTGCAATGCAGTGCGGCCCTACCAAATTATACAAACAAGTCTGTTATACAAGTCTGTCAGACGTAAATTACAGTCACAAGTGAGCATCTAGCTAGCATCATCTCACAGGAACTCTCATATTAAAGGAAAAGTAACGTTTTTTTTACAATTTGAGCCTTATTTCGGTAATAAAACATGTTGTTTTACTCACCCATAGCACTTTGGTGTCATATGGAGCACTTCCAGAGATGTTTTAGATTAGCGGTTAGCCTAGCGCGACTTCTAGCCATAGCTCGGGGCATATAATATATTCCCCAAGCATGTAATATGCCCCGTGCGGGCTCCAAATAACACAAACTTTAGCACTTTTCAAATCATAGAAGCCCGATGTCTTAGTCTACGATTTCGTTTGAAGCAAAAGTGGCCTGTAATCCGAGATTTATCCATAGTTTACAGCTTTGCGTTTCATGTTTGGGTCCCGGGAGCTGAGAGCACAGTCCGCACATGCGCACTGGCCTCCTCATCTACTCGAAACTATGGCTAAATCTCGGATTACAGGCCACTTTTGACCACACGAAATCGTAGACTAAGACATCGGGCTTCTATGATTTGAAAAGTGCTAAAGTTTGTGCTATTTGGAGACCGCAAACAAGTGCCCCGAGAACTCACATGATGGAGATCGCAAATCTAAAACATCTCTGGAAGTGCTCCATATGACACCAAAGTGCTATGGGTGAGTAAAACAACTTGTTTTATTACCGAAATAAGGCTCAGATTGTAAAAAAAACTTTACTTTTCCTTTAATCACAGGCATCTGAAAATGTTTTGTTTAAATCCATTTTCTTTGTTGAGTTTTTGTGTCTTAAAACTGTTTGGCTGTGTTTTCTAATGTGTGCAATATCTCATCATGGTAATTGCTGAACATTCTGCCGTAAACATACATGCAAAACATCACCCCACCCCTCTCCTCCCCCAGTGTGATGTCAATACTAAGTATCAATTGATGTAGTTTTCACTTTAACAGTTCTAGTTAGAGTAGTAAGACGTTTTTATCTCTTGCATGTGCAGAGTGTAGGTCTGGCCTACTTTATCCGCGTCCCGGGAGCCCTCATCACCCCGGAGACGTTTGACGCAGTGGTGCAGTTTGGCACAATGCACGGCGGGGCCAAGAAGGCTCTGCTGCAGTACATGACGGGGGTACACGCACCTCTGGTTTCCCTCACCTCCAGCTGGGAGAAGAACATGAAGGATCACTACACCAACAACATGCACTGCCTGCTCGCTGACCTCACAGGTTTGTGTCACCAACAGGATGGTGCTCAGGAGCCTCAACAGGGAAATGTTTGAAGAGGAGATATGGTGTATTTACTGAATGAGTAATATCATGAATATCATAATTAAATCAGAAAACAACATATTAAGTTAAAGGAAAAGTAAAGTTTTTTTTACAATCTGAGCCTTCTTTCAGCAATAAAACAAGTTGTTTTACTCACCCATAGCAGTTTGGTGTCATTTTGAGCAGTTTCGTAGAAGTTATGTTGTAGCGTATCCGTTAACTTGAGTGCTCGGGGCATTACTTTGCGGTCTCCAAATAACACAAACTTTAGCACTTTTCAAATCATAGAAGCCCGATATCTTAGTCTACGATTTCGTTTGAAGCAAAAGTGGCCTGTAATCCGAGATATAGCCATAGTTTCGAGATATAGCCATAGTTTCGAGTAGATGAGGACGCCAGTGCGCATGTGCGGACTGTGCTCTCAGCTCCCGGGACCCAAACATGAAACACAAAGCTGTAAACTATGGATAAATCTCGGATTACAGGCCACTTTTGCTTCAAACGAAATCGTAGACTAAGACATCGGGCTTCTATGATTTGAAAAGTGCTAAAGTTTGTGTTATTTGGAGCCCGCACGGGGCATATTACATGCTCGGGGAATATATTATATGCCCCGAGCTATGGCTAGAAGTCGCGCTAGGCTAACGCTAATCTAAAACATCTCTGGAAGTGCTCCATATGACACCAAAGTGCTATGGGTTAGGGTAGGAGTAAAACAACTTGTTTTATTACCGAAATAAGGCTCAAATTGTAAAAAAAAACGTTACTTTTCCTTTAAGTATCACTTTCATTTTTGACGTTCCGAGTCCCCCATTCCTTTGCTCCCCATGCTAAGTCACCCCTCCTTCTAAGCACAATCAGTGTGCATCCCACTAATGGAACTAGTGCACATTGTATCAGGTTGGTCAAGTTGCTGTGTACAGTTTTGTAACATGCTTTTGCACATTTATGGAGAATTGTCATGTGGGAGTTGGAGTGACGTAGGCTTGTGGCCGGAGCCTTGCACAAAATCCTACAGCTAACCATAAAGGAGGGCCAAGGAGAGATCGCGAAAATACTCAGCCATGCATGAATGACATCTAAAACCTCTTCAGGCATGTTTTTGATGAGGGAACAGCATTTTAATATAATATAATGGTAGAATGGTACAAATAAATTTTGCATAAAACTTTTGTTATTATTGTGATTTATAAATAAGCTTACTGTAATATTTTATAAGGAAAAGTAACGATTTTTTTACAATCTGAGCCTTATTTCGGTAATAAAACAAGTTGTTTTACTCACCCATAGCACTTTGGTGTCATATGGAGCACTTCCAGAGATGTTTTGGATTAGCGGTTAGCCTAGCACGACTTCTAGCCATAGCTCGGGGCATATAATATATTCCCCAAGCATGTAATATGCCCCGTGCGGGCAGACATGGGACCAAGTCACACATGTGCAAGTCTCAAGTAAGTCTCAAGTCTTCACCTTCAAGTCACAAGTAAGTCCCAAGTATTTTTTTCTTGGGCAAGTCAAGTCAAGTCAAGTCCTGTAATAGGTCAAGTCAAGTCCAAGTCAAGTCACCGTTGGCGTATTGTTGTAATTTTAGCTGCAGAATCTGATCTTAATAAAGTGAAAGGCAATATATAAGAAAGTGTAAGTAATCATCACTGGCTAATGTGCCCAACCTGTTATAAAATATTTGTATTGTAAATACTCATGTTCAGTAAAATACATCATAGACTCAAACAAAACAGTGATAATGTAATTATTGGTTATTTATTGGTAAAAGTGATCTGTACATCGAAAACCAAACTGTTTCACATGTTTTCAACATTGTTTCAGCATTGAGTTGAAACCAATAACAGCTAAAACAAACTTGTATTAAACTTTGTTACACTCCCTAACTCACTCTGTCCCACACACACTTTCTAACACACACACGCACACACACACACACACACACACACACACACACACACACACACACACACACACACAGAATATCCACAAGTAGCTATCCTTCTACAAAGTAACAATAACAGCTAAAACAAATACTAACTTACAGTAAATTAAACTGTCACATTTCTTTGCTCTTTTCTTTGCACATTTCTCTCTCACACACTTTCTGTCACTCACACTCACACAGTATATCCATAAGTCATTCCCTTTTTGTGAGGAAACAAATAATAGCTAAAACAAATAGCTTATTAATATTAAACTTTGTTACATTTCTCCTCTCACTCACACGCACGCGCACGCACACACACACACACACACACACACACGCACACACACCACTCCTCGCGTGCGTAATGGGTCAGGCGCGCTCCTCGAGAGCTCGTGTATTTAGACTACACCTTTGTAAGAGACTGACTAAGAGTAAAAAGTGATGAGAGTTTTGTTTATTATTATTATTTGAACGTAGACCCTCGGTCAAGTGATCTCCTGCATACCACAAAACCAAGCCAACAACTGATCTGAGCAACGCCAAGAGACATTAACGCCACACAGCCCTCCACCACAAGCGCAAACACAGCGCAACTCTCACATCTGAGGGGACGAAACCAGGACTGGACCAGGTCTAGACCTGGACTAAACCGGGATTAAACCACCACGGGCCACTCTTTGCTGATTTTGTGCGGCTCAGTGTTGCCAACTTAGCGACTTTGTCGCTATTTTTAGCTACTTTCTGGACCCCCCTAGCGAGAAAATTAGACAAAAGCGACTAGCGACAAATCTAGCGACTTTTTTTTGGTGATCAGAGGCTCCAAGATCGTGGGAGGGGGAAAAATAATTGCGCCGTTTTCCCTCTTTCCCCGTTCAGAGAAAGAGAGGGGCGGGGGCGGAGTTGAGAACAGCGTTATGAGAGGCCGTGCAGCGCGGACACGCGCGCGGCGTCCGCGCGGACACACATACACACACACATACGCACGCACGCACGCACGCACGCCTCTCCTCTGCTCCCTCCCAGACTCCGAAGCCATAGGCTCTGATTCTCAATAACCCTCCTGTTGTCCTCATATTCTGTATACACCCCGTGTCCTCCCGGTCAAAATGACCCGTCTTCACTAAATCCCAAATATAAGCAGTTTAATTGAATTTTAAACACCAAATTTTATTTTGCTTGAAGAAACATTCACCACACAATGTGTGAATACTTCAGTTTTCCCTTTTCACCTGCATTTCTATAGCTTTAGAAACAAAAGAAAAGTGCAAAAAGGAATTTTGAATGCATTTTATTCATCCCAATGAGCCAGATTTCTGATTTGTTCTATTTCTTCTGATTTTTTTTTTTACTGAACAATGTAAGAAAAATATACAATCCATAAAACAATATAACTCATTCAACAAATTTTTTGCACTTTTTTTGCACTACTTGGCCAGAGAGAAACAAAAGATTCACTGTATGTTGAACACATATGGCAGAATTGACAATAAAGCTGACTTTGATCTTTGATCTAATTAGCACATGTAGGGGAAGTATGCAAATGTACAGCTCTTGCAGATATATTTCTTACACCTACAGCACACAGTATGTGTTTTACAGTCCTTCTTTGGCAGGCAGAACAGACATCTCTTCCTCTTACTTGCCCCAGCTGGGGCAGCGGCAGTGGCAGCTGGATCCTCAGGTTGATCAGGAGTTCCTGCACTCTGTATAGCTTTGACAACTGCTGCAGAGGCTTCTGTGCGGGGGACATGCTTCCTTCTTTCAATGAGTGGAGTTACATGTGCCTTTCCTAGCTGCTCCAGGAACACCCTCCTCTTGTTCTGCTTACGAGGCATCCAGGTTGGGTTGATCTCTCTCCAAATCACAAAAGCATTGTAGAAGGAAACATCAATGATGTTGTGGAAGATAACCAGGGGCCAGCGGGCAGTCATCCTTCTGCAGCTGTATGTTCCAATCACCTTAGGTTGTCCACACCTTTGTTACAGTTGTAGTCTAGGATGACGGATGGCTTCCTGTCCTCACGATTGCTAATGCCAGCGTCTGTGTGCAGCGTGCTCATAAGTACTACATTCTTATTTTTCTTTGGGATGTAGGAAACTAGGGTGGTGGTGGGCGTGAAGGCAAACTTTGATGAGAAGACCTCTCTCTCCTTTGTTGCAAGCAGTGCAGGTGGGACCTCAGGGTTGTTCTTTCGAACTGTGCCAACCATGGTGATCTTCCTCTTCAGGAGCTGCTGTCCGAGTTCATAAGAGGTGAAGAAATTGTCACATGTCACATTGTGACCCCTCAGTCCCTCTGCCACATCAAGCACAACTCGCATCCCCTGGTTCTTCTCTGGGCCTCCAGTGGTCGGCTTCCCGGTGTAGACTTGGATCTTCCAAGCGTAGCTTGATTTGGCATCACAAGCCACCCATGAGTTGATCCCATCGTTATAACGCACACTCATGGCTTCAGCACAGAGAGAATTTGGGGTAATGTCATCTGCAGCACCTTTATAACTTCTGGAAATCCACAGATCAAAGGCACTGTCCACGAGAAGGCCACCTGTGTTGTCTTGTCTTATTTACATCTGCTGCTGATTGTTTACATCTGCTACTGATTGATCTGAGACAGATCTAAAACATTCTCACATTCTGTGGTTTGTAAATAACTCTGTGACCGTGATTTTAATTGAATTTCACTGTTCGGTCATTTTGACCCGAAGACAACCTTTGTACCTTTTTTTGTACAGCATGCATGATAATGTGAATAAAGGCAACAATTCACTTTTTCTAAAGTTTGGATCAATCTAGGAAAAGTCATAAAATTTCAAGTTCAAAAATTATCGTTAAGGTGATTTTTTGGGGTTTTTTTAACACAGTGGCCGGTCATTTTGACCCGAGGACAACAGGAGTTAAGTGTATGCCTATGCGCTCTGATTTGTTTTCTTTTTGGCGACACAAAGTCACAAGTAGCACTGCTTAAAAAGCTACAGCACAGAAAAGTTTTAAAAAGCTAGTTCTTTAGCACCAAATAAATAAATAAGTAAATAAAAAGCTATAGTTTGCCCACTAGAGCACAAAAAAACAAAAAATAAATAAAAAGCTTTAGTTAAACTACAGCACAAAAAAAAACACAAAATAAAAAAGCAAGCTATAGATCTTGGACTACAGCTCCAAAAAAATATCTAAAAAATAAAAAACAAATAAAAAAAATAAAAAACAGCTCGTCTAGCTACTTTTAGCTACTTCTGGGCGGGCCAATAGCTACTTCCAATGCTGGGGAGTTGGCAACACTGGTGCGGCTGGTTTGTGGCTGGGGCTGAGAGTACGCCGGGCGCCGCGGATTGTTTTCGTGCTCGCAGCCCCGGTGTACGCGCGGCCTCGTGCCGGTGGTGGTGCACGTGGTGCACGCGTTGTGTCCCAGGACATGGCAGTGCCGTTGAATGAGCACGAAAACATTATGTGACCACGCAAGTCATTCAAGTCATCGTGTCTCAAGTCAAGTCAAGTCCCGAGTCCTAGACTTCCAAGTCCGAGTCAAGTCTCAAGTATTTCATTTTTTGTCGAGTCAAGTCACAAGTCATAAAAACAGCGACTCGAGTCGACTCGAGTCCAAGTCACTAAGTCTCAAGTCCCCATGTCTGCGTGCGGGCTCCAAATAACACAAACTTTAGCACTTTTCAAATCATAGAAGCTCGATGTCTTAGTCTACGATTTCGTTTGAATCAAAAGTGGCCTGTAATCCGAGATTTATCCATAGTTTACAGCTTTGCGTTTCATGTTTGGGTCCCGGGAGCTGAGAGCACAGTCCGCACATGCGCACTGGCCTCCTCATCTACTCGAAACTATGGCTAAATCTCAGATTACAGGCCACTTTTGACCACACGAAATCGTAGACTAAGACATCGGGCTTCTATGATTTGAAAAGTGCTAAAGTTTGTGTTATTTGGAGACCGCAAAGTAATGCCCCGAGAACTCACATGATGGAGATCGCAAATCTAAAACATCTCCGGAAGTGCTCCGTATGACACCAAAGTGCTATGGGTGAGTAAAACAACTTGTTTTATTACCGAAATAAGGCTTAGATTGTAAAAAAAACCTTTACTTTTCCTTTAAGATAAAGGGTTGTAGTATGGTTCTAACACAGAGCCCACTTTACAGATGATGTCACAAACTTAGGAAAATAAATAGGCCCATGGCACACATTCTACATTGAAACACTGTGAAACCAGACATTGTGTATGAAAAAACAAGTTAATATTACTTCATATAGAATGTTAGAACTGGAAATGAGGAGACTGTTTGACAGAGAAGGACATACTGACTTGCTTTGCGATGTGATGTTACAATCTATTTTTAGTAACTGTGAAAACCTATAAAGCTCTTGTGTGTGAAATATTGATTATTATGTTGAGTTATTTCATTTACATTGACATGTGTGCATTTGCAGATGAAGTGTACAAAGATGTGGGCAGTACAGTGCTGTACATCCCCCTGGAGGGCCTCCAGCTGAGTCCTGAGGAGGCATGCAAAGACAGGAAGCTCGCACAGAGAATGGAGAGTAAGCTAAATTTATACTTATTTTACTTCAAGAACAGACTTATGATCGAGACCTATGTGTACCAATATAATACAACATGTACTTTACCAGTCAAAAAGGATGGACAAACCATCTCATTCAGCGATTTTTTTTGGGTATGTTTATGACTTTCTACATTTTAGATCAATACAGAAGATATGAAATATATGAAGGAATATGTATGTAGCAAAGAAAAACGTTAAACAACTGTTTTTTGTTGCTTAACTAAATAACTTTTTTTTGTTTTTTAAATATTTTGACATTTATCAAGTGGAAAGCACTGCAAACCCTTGGCCTTGTGAGGAAGTCTCTTGAAATGATTCTCACTTCATAGGTGTGCCTTGTCGGTGTCAAGAAATGCCAGAATGCAAAGCAAAGAAAGGATTTTTTTTGTACTTTTTTTTGTTTACAACATTCCATATGTGTTTATTTGTAGTTTTTGTGGATTCAGTGAGAATCTATAATGTAAGTAGTAGTCAAAATAAAGAAAAAACAAAATTAAAACCTGGTATTGTATACTACTGTACATGCACTGTTTTATGTTTAATTTATGTTAATTGTATTCATGTTATTTTTCTTTTATTTTAGCCGTTATGATCCACTGGACAGATCAGATCAAGAAACTTCTAAATGAGCAAGAAATCACCAAAATGAGTGACTCGTGCGGCCCCCTGCAGGAGATTGACCTGTGGAGGAGCCGTGCAGCTAAACTGTTGGACATCAGCCAGCAGCTCCAGAAACCCGGAGTCAAACACATCCAGAGCATCCTGCAGCTGTCCAAGTCTCTGTACGCTCAGCGCTTCTCCAAACTGGCCCACGAGATCCAGGTACAGGCCACATGTCAATGTCCCAGTCCCTGATTATGTGTCATGTTATTGTCTTCAATGTGCACTGAAACTTGTTTGGCATCAAACTTGAAAACTGATGCCAAACAAATCTACCTACAGGTACAAATAAAGTCAGCTGAACTTGAACATGTTTGTCCTCTTATAGAGCTCTCACTCTGTATATTTGTGTATGTGCAGAGCTGCTCTGTGCAGGCGCAATCCAACCTGTCCTTCCTGTCCATACTGAAGGAGCCCTGTGAGGAGCTGGCCACCCTCAAACCCAGTCAGGTGCCTCCAAAGCTGCAGCACATTATCCACCTTATCCGTGTCATCTGGAACAACTCACAGTACTACAACACCAGCGAGCGCATCACCGGCCTCTTCCACAAGGTGCTCCGTTTGTTCTTCTACCACTTAATTTACATATGTCTTCAACTTTAATGTGTGTTTTACATTGTTTGCTAGATGAGTAATGAAATCATCCGCATCTGCTTTGAAAACATCTCCTTGGACCGGATCTTTAAGGGTTTTGTGGTCTCCAGCAAGAAGACCCTCACACAGTGCATCCAGTGTTGTACATCCTGGAAAGAGATTTATTTACAAACTTCTGAAATTCCCCAAAAGTATGAAATGTGTAGTTACATAAGCCCTAGAGAAAGGTCATATTTACACTATCATCATTCATCTCTGTCTCGTGCAGATATTCTCCTAAACCATGGGTCCTGGACTCCACCAGTATTTTTGTCCTTGTGGACACTTTTGTTCAAAGGTTTAAAGAGTTAGTTGAGGTAAACCTGTTAGTCAATTCATTGTCAGCCAATGGATAGAGAATGTAGTGTTTTCAGTGATGTAAAACGATGTGTGTGCTGTGTCCAGGTGTGTGACTCTCAGCACCAGTTTGCTCGATGGGACGATGGTGAACAGAGGCCCCTGCCCTGCTTTGGGGGCTGTCAGGGTCCAGAGTTCACCCGTTCTCTTCTGGATTTAGAGGGGAAGTTCCACCAGGGACTGCAAAACCTGCGCACTGTAGGCAAAGGCATCCTGGATGTGAAGGACACTTCATGGAGAGTGGAGTTCACTAGGTAAGGCCCATTGAACATGCCAAAGCGAGGGGGACATAAGCTCTATGTTGACTTTGTTTGCTCTCAGGTTTGGAGCATTGATCAAAGACCTGGAAATGACAGCCCAGAACCTCATCAACTCTGTCTTTAAAACAGTTAACACTGTGGAGGAGGGGGTGAGGCTGCTTGACGTCTTTAGGCCAATATCAAGTCGAGAGGTATCAAAGCTTTTACATGTTTTATCCCATAGTAAATATCATACAAGTAATTACAGGATTTGATTTGACCTTCCCAGGCCATCAAACGCACTACAGAGGAGAAGTATGAACAAGTGTACAACATTTTCAGTAAAGAATTAAAGATGGTGAACAAGGAGCTAAACCAGAGTATGAGGAGCTCCCATCACCACATGCCTCAGGTCATATGCCAAGCATACTGGATCAGAGCGCTCAAACACAGACAGCAGAGGACTATGCAGGTGAGTACAAGTACTTTTATGTCACTGCTTGCACATTGGGATTTCAATATTAAGAGTGATGTGAGTGTGAGTTGCTAAAGTTTACTCATTAAAAGATTTTCAGGCATCGTAGATGTAACTCTATGTTCAAATGTTCAGCAGACACAATGCGCCTTAGCAAACACTGTCAAAAAACTTTGACTGAACTGAAACCTTCTGTCTGGAGGGGTGAAGTTAGCCTCACCCCTCCCCTTCACCCATGTTGATGACACCAGTTGCAAGGGTTTTAGTGTGACTCAGGTAGAATTAATAGTAGTTGATTTTTCTATATGAAACAACAGCAAATTTAATGCCACTGTAGGTTTGTGATATACTACAATTAAGTCCCACTTCAGACACTATAACACAATCAGTGTGTGTCCCACTAATAAAACTACTGCACACACTACTGCATCAGCTTTTTCAAGTTGCTGTGTACAGTTTTGTATCATGTTGTATCACCCAAAAACATGCTCCAGGTAAAATCCTCCAGCTTAGGTCCTGACCAAACCGAGCAAAGAACGACGAGAAAGAAAGACGAGCTGCCCACTGCTCCTGAAAGATGGGTCAAATGCAGAGAAATAATTTCCCTACGGGGATGAATAAAGCGTGTCTTCTTCTTAACTGTAAGGAGGGTTCAGAGCCCAGAAGAGACCACTAAAATACTCAAACATATATGGATGACATCCAAAATTCTTCAGACTTACTTTTGATTATAACATGGTAGAAAGCTAAAATTAATTATTGCTCATACTACCCCCTCTTTAAACTGTATTGCATAGTCATTCTGAACCGTTTTGTTGTCTCCACATTTGCTTGTGTTGACTCCAGGTGCTTCAGAAAGCCTATTTCATGCCGGAGTCGCACAGCCGGAAGCAGGCACTGGTCACATACAACCAGATAGTGCAGGTGTTGGATGAGATGATGCGTAGGAGCTTCAGTGACTGGACTCACGGCCTGGATGGACAGGCTTTCACCAAACTCGAGCAGACTCTGATAGTGCGCTCTAAAGACTGCAGTGGACACTTGGAGCTCAACTTTGACACGTATGTGTAGGGACTCACACAGACTAATGTGGAAAGTGGACTGGATAGTTTATTGAATGGATGAACTTAAAGTGCAATTGACAGAGTAATATATTTTTGTAATTGTTACTTGTTTGGTGGTTAGTACCAGTGCTAAATATTTATCATACTTTTACATCAGAATGTGAAGAAAAGTAGAAAATAAAAGAGTTTAAAGACAGTTTAAATATTGATTTAACAAAATAAAGGTGCTGACATTTGTTTTTATTTGTCAAACAAAACTATTGTGTATTGCGTAGACAGGTATAGTAACATCAGGGCTCTCAAGTTTTGAGCGGGGTCGTGCGTGTGACTGTAATTTCCGAGGACGGGGGGTGCGAGTAAACAATTTTTGGCGCTTGAATTGCGTGAGAAATGCCGTGTGAGCGTGTGAACACGTCGAATTGCGTGTTGAGAGCCCTGTTTGTCTAAAGAGCAAACTTTAACTACAAAGCAACTAATGAGAGTTATATAAATGAAGTTATTACCTGATGGTTCTGAGTTTGTTTTATCATCACCGCACTTTGTCAGTGCGCGCTGAGAGGGGCGGGGAGGAGGGAGCGGGACATTTTTAACGGATTCATGTAAGAGTCTGGTCAATGCACCGGGCCCGCGTCTCACCGCGTCTCATCGCGTCTCACCGCGACTCACCATGGGCAGTTCGGCTCTGGGCCGCGCGTATTCCGCGCGTAAGCCGTCGGGGGGGACACGTTACGCACAGACGGAGACACCGGGACCGGAGTCGGTGCGTCTCAGAGGAGACGTGGCACCGGGACTGAGGCTCAGGACGTGCCCCTGTTCCCCCTGCTCGAGCAGGGGGGAGGGGGCGGCGCTGAAAACGCGCGGAGCCTGCATAAACTAAGCCACACAGACCGATTTTCTGGGCACAAAAAAAAAAAAACACTAATCAGCGTGAGAAATGCCATGTGTGGCGTGTGCGCGTGTGAATACGTCGAATTGCGTGTGTCACACTCTCAAGCGTGAGCCTTGAGAGCCCTGGAACATTATGGTTACTAGGTAGGTGACTGTCCCTTTACATATGCTTTAAAGGTGGAAAAGTGCTATATAAAAATGAGGCCATGTCTCTACTACTGCCTGTTTCCAACCAGGATGTAAATTTCTAACAAATTACAAAACTAGAAAAGGCACGGTCTTTTTTGTTGTTGTTAAATCTTATATCTAATGATGCTAACTATGTTTTAGAGAGGTCTAGCCTGTCATACGCACTTTAAGTTTGACAAGTAGACAGCAAGACAGGTGGTAGGGAGGGGGAGGAACATGACATAAAAATGACATATTGGAGTACTTCTTCACTAAAATATAATTAACATTGTTATATTTAGCCTTTTCCTTTTACTTTTTGAGACATTATAATTTGACTTTCTGGTTGGACACGGGCAGCAGATCAGATATACACAGTGATAAATGTGCAAGCAAAACGTGTTCCTTGCTCACAAACTGACGATGCATTTTGGATGGAATTTTAAATGATAACAGGTAAAAGTGTTTTAGAGCTCTCTACTACTTCCTGTTTTTTCTACTTTGATAAATATTGACCACAGGTACTATCCCAGCAAACCAAGTCCAAATAAAAAACACGAGAACCTGTCACATGCACTTAAATACTCGTCTTTCACATATGCTTTGCTCATTTGCGTTTGGATTCTTGTGTGGTCAGGGGTCTGTGGATGCTGCTCTCTGAGGTTCATTACTGGGAGCGGCTGAAGTTCGAGATCCCTCAGAGTGTGTCGGACATTTATCGTGACAGAGCGGACTATAGGAGCCTGAGGGAAAGAGTACTGCTTCCTGTTCGGAAGTACAACAGGTTAGTACACCACAGTATCATAGTATGCGCTGATGCGGCATTCTCTGATTTTACTTTTTTGTCTTTTAGCATTATCAAAATGCTTTCTCCCGTTGAGCGTGAGCTGTTCGGTGATCGTATAGATTTCCTTGATCGAAAGCTTCAACCTGGCCTGTCCAAACACACATGGCTGTCC
This sequence comes from Paratrypauchen microcephalus, assembly GCA_036785185.1. NCBI lineage: Eukaryota > Metazoa > Chordata > Actinopteri > Gobiiformes > Gobiidae > Paratrypauchen > Paratrypauchen microcephalus. Next base: position 1,880,390 of record JAVJIX010000168.1, on the reverse strand, counting down.
AAGGGAGCATCCAATGTGTTTGCGCGGGAATGTCTGGTTCAAGTGGATAAGGTTTACAGCTCTTCTGTCTAAGGGGAATATTCACTATGCTTTTCTCTTCCCTTTTGTTACATCTGGATCTTCTTGTCTCTCAGTTGCACACTACTGTGGAGGAATATAAATTATCCAACCTTTCTATCTCCAACCTCTGCTGTGAGATGAGTGAAGCACTGTTGGTTCGACTGGATGGGAAGACAGTTTACAGGTAATAAAAATGATGACAAACATATTTCACATGTGTAAGGTATGGTATAATACTTTCATAGGTACAATATGGGAACAAGTGCTGAGATGGGTGTTCTATACTATGTGCTTTAAAGGAAAAGTAACGTTTTTTACAATCTGAGCCTTATTTCGGTCATAAAACAAGTTGTTTTACTCACCCATAGCAATTTGGTGTCATATGGAGCACTTCCGGAGATTTGCGATCTCTGTAATGTGAGTTCTCGGGGCACTTATTTGCGGTCTCCAAATAACACAAACTTTAGCACTTTTTAAATCATAGAAGCTCGATGTCTTAGTCTACGATTTCGTGTGGTCAAAAGTGGCCTGTAATCCGAGATTTAGCCATAGTTTCGAGTAGATGAGGAGGCCAGTGCGCATGTGCGGACAGTGCTCTCAGCTCCGGGACCCAAACATGAAACGCAAAGCTGTAAACTATGGATAAATCTCGGATTACAGGCCACTTTTGCGTCAAACGAAATCGTAGACTAAGACATCGGGCTTCTATGATTTGAAAAGTGCTAAAGTTTGTGTTATTTGGAGCCCGCACGGGATATATTATATGCCCCAAGCTATGGCTAGAAGTCGAGCTAGGCTAACCGCAAATCTAAAACATCTCTGGAAGTGCTCCATATGATAAAGTGCTATGGGTGAGTAAAACAACTTGTTTTATTACCGAAATAAGGCTCAAATTGTAAAAAAAACATGTTACTTTTCCTTTAATACATGTTGCTCTTTACAGGAACCTGGACTTTGAGCATGACCAGAGTGCTCACCGGAAGAGCCAGCTCCAAATTCTGCAATCAGCACACCAACAAATACTCCACATAATGAGTAACATCTATGAGATATTTGCCCATGATGGACCTGCTGTACATTCCCTTATTCCTTGTCATTTGACCTGTAGTTAAGTATATGTTATTGAACTTTTCTTTGCTATTGTTCTGTAGGTGCAGGAGCAGTGGTGTGCCTTTACAGAGAAAGTCAATTGTCTGATAGAGGAAGCTCTGAGAATCAGCGTTAAGAACTCCATCCAGAAGTTGGCCAAGGCTATCAATGGAGACAGCAAGACCACACCCAACCCTCTGTTTAAAATCCTGGTCACTCTGACCCAGGAGAACGCCCAGAGTCCACCCAAGGTTCTTGTTCACCACTTCTACTATCTGAATTTCCACAATCATCAGTTCATTTTTTTTTTTTTTTTGCTCAAAATGTTCATATTTTCCACTTTAAAGTAAAAGTAACATTTTTTTTTTTACAATTTGAGCCTTATTTCGGTAATAAAACAAGTTGTTTTACTCATAGCACTTTGGTGTCATATGGAGCAGGTCCAGAGATGTTTAAGATTTGCGGTTAGCCTAGCGCAACTTCTAGCCATAGCTCGGGGCATATAATATATTCCCCAAGCATGTAATATGCCCCGTGCGGGCTCCAAATAACAAACTTTAGCACTTTTCAAATCATAGAAGCCTGATGTCTTAGTCTACGATTTTGTTTGAATCAAAAGTGGCCTGTAATCCGAGATTTATCCATAGTTTACAGCTTTGCGTTTCATGTTTGGGTCCCGGGAGCTGAGAGCACAGTCCGCACATGCGCACTGGCCTCCTCATCTACTCGAAACTATGGCTAAATCTTGGATTACAGGCCACTTTTGACCACACGAAATCGTAGGCTAAGACATCGAGCTTCTATGATTTGAAAAGTGCTAAAGTTTGTGTTATTTGGAGACCGCAAACATGTGCCCCGAGAACTCACATTATGGAGATTGCAAATCTAAAACATCTCTGGAAGTGCTCCATATGACACCAAAGTGCTATGGGTGAGTAAAACAACTTGTTTTATTACCGAAATAAGGCTCAGATTGTAAAAAACGTTACTTTTCCTTTAAGTAGTCAGATTCACAACATGTTCTTAAAAAACAAAACGTCTCAAATAAGAGTTGGCCTAATTCATCAACATCTAGCCATGAACACCTTCACTCGTTTGTATTTCAACTCTATAAAACTCCTCATAACGGTTATTGGATCACATAAATTATTTAAGAAAATATTTACTTTCTTACTTTCATGCAGGATTCTTTTGTTGCATTCTCAGATTTCTAATATTCTAAAACAGAAGAAGTTCTGAATTTACTGAACATTTTCAGTTAAGAAACCATTTTGTGAATACTAAACAGTAAAAAAGCCTTAAGTACAAATGTGTTGGTGAGAATGCTTCATGAATTAGGCCCATAGTTTCATAAATCAATGTAATAATAATGACATTTTAATATGTTTTTTGTTGCGTTGTAGGTGGAATTCTCTCCAACACTGATCAAGCTGGCTCAACTCGTGAATATTCTACCTCATATCATAGAAACCATCTCTGGGTTTAAACCACTGCCTTATCTTCTGGACCTCAAGAGCTCAGAGCAGACTCCCATACATGCCAAAATAGGTAGTCTGATTTTTCTATGAGCGTTTCATTTTTGAAAACTTTAATTATGTTTTTGTTCCACGATTGGACATTTGAGTAGTTCTGTATATCTCTCTCTCTTTTAAGGTAAGGTGTGTTAATTTTCTTCGAAGGAGTGCAGCACCTGCTTGTCTCCATGGAGATGTTATTGCTTTGGCTGGAAAATTCCACAGTAAACCAATCTTTTATGTAATCAGTTATAGGTCTTAAGATCTTAAAACTCAAACATTCTTGCATAACTTGGCCAGGTGGCACCAACTGCTTGTCTCCACGAAGATAAGTTAAATACTGCCGTACTGTGGAACATTCTAGTCAAAGCAATAACTTCTCCATGGATCACTCACCAGAAATAAATGCACTGTGCCCCTTTACAGTGGAGAGATTTTTTTTTTTTAATTCCTGTTTGGCACTTTTGCAAGACAACATTAAGCGAATAAAAATGCATTTTTATAGAAATTGAATGTTTTAATATAAATAGAATGTGTGAGATGGAGAGCCCAAGCGATCTGGGTCCGATCAGACTGGAAGTGCGATAAGCACCAAGCTCACAGCCCGACAGCACACTCCTCACGCCCCCCCACAAAAATGATACATCCAACATTCCATCGCAGCAGGTCACCTCCTCAGTATACACACAACCAAGTTCAAGTCCTCTTTACTGAAATAGTGATATTGCTCGAATTCAACGATATGTTTGGCTGGAAAGACGTAATTAAAGTGTTGCAAATGCGATATTAAACTGTAGCCTACGACGTCCGTGGACTAGCAGACAACGGATCAAACTTAAGGTAAGCCGGCTTTTACTTTATTTGCCCGCCGATGGCACTGCTGGTTCCAGACATTTACAAGATATCATTTTGATGTCATGTCGAGCTGTTTCCACTGCCTCTGCCGAGCGCTCGCTCAGCACACTGAGACGCCTAAAAACGTACCTGTGAAACACCATGGGGGATGCGAGGCTCTCATGAACATTCACTTCGACATGAAAATCGATAGTGAAGCGATCATGAGACAGTTCGACGCATCTGGTAAAAGGCGACTAAATTTCAAATAGATCGCTCTACAAGTTACAGTTGCGCCTTCAACTGCGCTCCCGGGGAGAGAGAGGGGGGGGGGGGGGGGGGGGGCGCTCTTTGCTGTGCTTACGGATGTGTGGCCCATGTGAGTTTTAAAATATGTTCCAATGTTTATTGTTCGTGTGTTGTTCACATATTACGTTCATATTGTTCACATTGTTCAATTTCAAGTTCTTTTGTTGTATTGTAGCCTACAGATTTGGGACAGTAGGCCTATATGCACCGCGCGATTTTTTTTTTTTTTTTTTTTGAAGGGGGGGGGGCGTACCTTACATTTCAATCCTGCAGGCGCCCCTGCCCCTTTAAAGAAGATCTTTTGTGCTGTGTCTGCTATATATTTTTAATCTAATCTAAGTGTATCAGTAAAAAATAAAATTTGAGAACGAAATGAGTAGAAAGCTCTGGGTGTGTGAAAACGGGGTTGATCAGCAAAGTGGCGTCTTGAACATAAGCGATTCAAGATTATAGAAAACATCTGTAACATGGTTAAAAGTTTTGAAAAGTTGATTTGGCATTATAGGCGCGCTATAATGCACATTGTTTTAAGCTGATCAGTACAAAGGAGCAATCCAAAAAGCTAAACACGTTTTATAAGCTTGAAAATGCATAACTTAGCATACATTTTTACTTATTTTAATTTACCTATGAAATCCTCAGAGCAAGATGAGGAGATAAAGAAGATCCAAGCAGCGATTGCCACAGGGATGAGTGCTAATGCGAGCCACCTTCAGGGCTATCTCCAGACATGGGACAAGTATAGGGAGATCTGGGAGCTCAATAAAGACTTGTACATCCAGGACTACAACAGATACAACCCCCCCGGCACCTTCGACAAAGATATCAATGGGTATGGTACAGGCCCTGCTCGAATCAATGTGACACTAATGATCATATTGATAATTGGATCTGATGTCATCAACATTTCCTGGGGGTGTGATGCTAACTGCTCTGTCTGAAGCTCTGTTACTCAAGTTAGACTTTAATCTGAGCTTTGTTTTAACACAATCTGACCAGAAAAAAGATAATTTAGATGGAACTACAACAGAAGAGAGCTGTAAAACAAGTCTATCACACATAAAATAAGCTAGCTTGTGTCTGCGTTTTTCAGACAAACAGACAGACAGTTACTTTATTAATCCTGAGGAAAAGTTTTTCTGTTGAAGATGATGTTGTTGCAACATTTACACTGCGTGTCTCACCTTTGTGCCTCAGTCAAAGGTCTCAGTGCACTTTAACAGGAGGACTCAGGGCAGTTTGAGGAGACGAAGTGTCAAAAGTGTCCCTCCTCTTTGTCCCTCAGCATCACAGTGATGTCCATGGGCAACGTCTCCATGGATACTGGAGAAACAAATGGCTCATTTCACAAAATCCAACAGTTCCTTTCCTTTGAACTGCACATACTGCACTTCTTAGTTGATTAAAATCCCATGATATGATGTTAAAAACTGAGCTGAAATAACAAAATGTTTCAACAGTGTGTGAGGCAGGTAGTCACAAAAGCAGCTCCGCGGCCATGGAACTAGAACATTTTCATTACCTAACATAACAAACATTTTTAGTTTCACTTTTTGGTTGAAAATCAAACATCTAAACAAGACTATGAACGTTCATTTGAATCACAGACTCCTGAAAATGTTCTCTTCCGTTTTGTATGTGTGCATTGTGTCACCATAGCGTATATGCCCAGCATGATATCAATGCAACGTATCAATAGACTTTTTTGTTAGATGATAGATAGATTATTTATACAGGTTAGTGCTTATTTTAACAACCAATTTGAATAGTTTTAGTCTTTTACTCAAGGTTTAGGCTGCCTTCACACTTTTTGGCTTGGTCCTCCTTTTGGTCCTGGTAGGCCATGGTGCACACTTGGTTTCTTCCTCTAGTCCTGGTTTAGTCCCGGTTAAGTCCCGGTTTTGATGTGGTGTGTGGAGAAGAGTATTCACAGTCAATTCAGATTAAGTCTAACTTGAATAACAGAGCTTCTAACAGAGTAGTGCTTTCAGTTAACTTCACTCTCCCAGGGAATGTTGATGACATCAGCTGCAAAGTATCAAATACTAATATCACCCAAATGAGCACACTGAAATTCTCCCTGGTTGTGTGGCAGGTACAAAGAGAAGGCGAGCATCGTGCAGCAGGAGGAAACTGTGGTCATCGTGCGCTTCATCATCCTGGACTGCTCCCCTCTCAAGTCAGCCCTGGTGCAGCACTGCAACGAGTGGCAGACCAAGTTCACCAGGCTCCTGTGTGATGTGGCCAGCACCACACTTAAGGAGCTCCACACCTCTCTGCACCACAATGCCAAGAGGTAGAGCAGAGGGACAGAGGGAGGCTTGGGTTCAGAACACAGTATTATATAGGTGTTTGGTCCTTGAAGGGAGGTATTCTTTGCTTAAAAATGGGTATTATGCAAAATAGATTTTTTGGAACTCTATAAATATAAACAAAATAAATAATGCAAATCTGAACCCAACAATTATACAAGTCTGATTCAGTGTGTATCAGGTCAAGGGGGAGTGACTTAATGCAGAGACCAAAGAGAGGGGAGACTCAGAACGGTGTCAGAAACAATGTTATAATGTGATGTTGTTTTCACTGAATATTTTCAAAACAATAAAACGTAACATGGTGATTTAAATATGTTATGCATTAGCAGTTAATAGAATATCCCCTCTTTAATAGAAGATTTTCAGTAAAATTACTGTTGTTTATAGGCATATATATTTAATATTTACAATTTGTAATAGTATTATTATAGACAGTTCAAAGTCTTGTCACTATAATTAGGATTAACATTTATGGATTTCAGCCATTAATGGTTGCTTGAAAACCACCAATTTGTGACTTTTAGTTTATGTGGAGGGCAAGAGCAAGTGTTACCTATTTGACTAAATGTGTATACATGTATATAGTAAAATATGTATGAAAGAATGTTCATCATTTCTATTATTGACTATGTTTACTATTGGACTATTTGAATAGCCAGCATATTTACAATACACCTACTGAGCTATGTCATTATTCATGGGTTTCAGTTTCCTGTTATTGGCATTTTGAGGAGTTTTGACTATTCAATAGGACATTTTATTTTGAATTGTTAATTGCTTTGTCAATGGTGCTAATTCATGGATAGTCTGACTGAATGCTATGATGTCATCTGAAACCCTTATGTAACCCAACGTGAATAACATGTTTGTGCTGTTGTAGACTTAAGCAAGCTCCACAAACACTGGAAGAGCTTGGTGAGACCCTAAAGCTCTTGGACTCACTGAAGAATGATTTGCCAAAGACAGAGGCTCAGATCCCTGTAATCCAAGAACAGTTTGCCCTGTTGGACAAGAATGAGGAGCCACTGGAGCAGGAGGTAAGACCATTAAAGACCATTATGCATAATCTACTATTTTTTGCTTTCTACCATGTTATAGCATTGTTTCTTCATCAAAAACATGCCATGAGAATATTTTAGTGCTCTCCCAGGCACTATTTGTATTCTCCTTGTGGTTAGCTCTAAGATTCTGTCCAGTGCTCAGCCCCCAAACCTACGCTTCCACACAACAATTCTCCATAAATATCCAAAAACATGATACAAAGCTGTACACAGTTCCATTAGAGGGATGCACACTCTAATGGAAGGGGGAGTGATTTTGTGCGGGGAGCAAAAGGGGCTGGACTCAGTTCTAAATAGAATCTTATATAAATTATCTCTATCTTTATATATGTTATCTTCTGAATCATAGGTGCTGGACCTGCGTGAGGTTTTGATCGAGGAGTGGGTGTGGTTTCAGCAGGTTCTCATCGACTGTGACGCCACCCTTCAGAAGGAAAAGGAGAGGTTCAAGAACAGTCTCTTGATTTCATCTGAGGAGTTCAAGAAGAAGATCCAGAGCACTGTTCAGGAGTTCAACAGCACAGGTGCAATGCCACTTTGTCCAACAAACTAGTTCCCTCAAACTGACATTGGTTAGACTGAAATTCCAATTTTTTGCGGCTGCTACAATGAGTCTCTCTGTGTGGCATTTTCCATTTGTAAAGGTAGTTCACTGGAGGATAAAGGCTGGAGACCCCTGATTTAGATCGATTCAAGCATGTTTGAGTAAACTTTATTCTCCGGCATTTAAATGCAGTGTTGTACCTGAACTCTGTATTACTGCCTGATGAACGAACTGTGAACGAGTTCATTCTGGTGTTTGTGAACGACACGCACTATCTCTTTAACTTTGTTCAGTAGGGTCTCAGATTTCTGATCCATCCATCTGAAATTTCCGATCCATGACCCCCCCCTGACCGGCACCTCTCTCCCTCTCGCGGAGCGGTCCCTTTCTCTGCTCCTGCAGGAGTGCTTACAAACTGTTTCCTGCTCTCAGGACTCTGTTCTCCTCATGCTCTCCCGACCTTCTCCTCCTCCTGCTCTCTGGTTCAGGGGCCAAACTGCGTCACTTCCTGGTCTTGCGAGAAACAGCGCAGAGTGGAGCGCTAAAGGGGGCCACATTAAAGGGGGAATCACTAATGTTAATTTGTGGGTTTATTTTGTTTTCTTAAGTCTCTTAGTTAATTAAGACTGAGCATCAAGGATTCGTCATATGAACATTTCAAAGAGCTCTATGACAAGGTTGGTGAGGAAGGGAATAACCTCACATTTATGTGCAAACTTTGCCCGTTGGCTTTCAAGAAGAAAATCCACACTTCAGTCACATCAACAGCAAACTTAAACGACACATTGAACTGAAGCACCCGGCTAGCCTTTCGAGGTTTATGAAAGCACGGGGAAATCCTGTTGCCTAAATGTTATTGTGACCCTGGTTGGATAACGATGTGAAATTGGATATGAAGATGGAATCTAACACATGGTTTGATTGTTAAAACTGATATAATAATTGCTGTCTATGGTTCTATATGGGCTTTGGCAATGATATTGAAAAATAATAGCTCGCAGCAATGTATTGGAAAAAAAAAAGAACTATGAACTAGTTCATTTTTGGAACTATGAACGAACTACTAACTATAAACAATTATGAACTATGAACGAACTAGTTCATTTTGAAATGTGTGAACTGAACTTTGAACTAGTTCATGTAGAAAATGAACTTTCCCAACACTGTTCAAATGTTATGTGTTAGCAATTAACACAATTAAATTAACAATTAACATTAAACACTCCATAGAAATAAAATTCCCCCTCTATAATTCATCCAGAATGATACATGGCTACATAGAATAAATACAAAAATACAACAGATGTCTGCCCTGTTCTACATGTTTCTAGATATTTTCTAAAAAGAGATGAGGTTGTTGGGTGTCACACGCCTCCCCAGGCAAATGTTCTCTGCAGTGGGACTCTTTCCGCACCACCACGGGACATGTTCCTGGTCCTTTTGTTTCCTTTTGTGTTTGATTGTGTTTGTGTGTGCCTCCACAGGTCCCTTTGACAGTGCGCTGAGCTGTGAAAGGGCCTTAAGGCTGATAGAAGAACACCACGCTCTGCTGGAGGCACTGAAGCAGGAGCAAAGCACCATTATAGACGGCCTGAGGTTCTTTGTCATAGAGCAGCCCCCATCCAAGATTATAATTGCACTAGAAAAGGTGGGCTACACACAGCACTCTTCATATATGTGTTAGGATGTTTAAGGCTCTCTACCTTATTTTGACTGTCTTAAGCCAGGTTTCAACTGTACGATTTCAGCCCTCTGCCACGAAAGATTATGATTGTGTGGAAAAGCTTGAGTCGTAGCTAAAATTGTGGGTTATAGGTCTCTCTTGTAGACTGGAGCAAATATATCAAGCCTGTTTGATATTTTGGAATCTGTGTGACCAACAGTAAACACAAGCGCTCCTCAGAAGAATGGGACCATCTCTACCTGTTTCTCTTTCATTTGCTCACTTTCACGAAAGCCAAAACACTACGAGCATGTAGCTCTACCGCCAACTATCCGAAATAAAAATATGAAAAGCAAATTAAAGACTTTGCACAGGGATGTTCATTCAGGCTACGTCCAGATGCCCTTCCATGCACTTGTTCCCCGCAGCAGAGCACAGTTTATTAATCCAGTCTGACGCTGCTCTACAGTTTGGTTTGATCTGGAAGTCTGCTTCACATGAGGTTAAAGTATGTGACTGATCCTGATGCTGCAATGTGGGATTTCCTCACATTCTCGTCTACTCTTTCTGTCATTCTGTCCATTTCATTTTATAACAAAAAAATAATTCCATTGTGCCATTTTGGTTAGTTAATAAAGTTATGAGTCTCCAGTTGTATCAGAACTGCTGCTCTGCACGGAGCCAAGGAGCGGGAGACGGGGAGCAGGAGATGACGAGCAGAAGTTGGGACAGTGACACTGGGTCAGGTCCTTGCTTTGATTGACAGCTCGGGGCTGTGAGGGCAGAGGAGATTCATGTTTCGCATGTTTAGAGCTGCTCTCTTGGCAACAGCGGTCGGAGGAGCTTTGTATTCATTGAGAAATATACTTACTATAGACTTACTTACTTACTATATACTTAATATACTAATACTTCATGACATTGACACAAAAAACATGGGTTTGTTTTCCAATTACAGAACAATTAGGTAAGCCTTTTAACATTACGTTGACCATCCACACACAGAGCTGGAGTCTGACAGATAAACTGTCGTCATAGACTAATGGTGAGCACTATCACACAGTGTACCTGTGTGACCTCATACAATTTAAATTCCTCACATTGTGTAGTGTGACATCCAACAATCAAATAATTTGTTATTCCTCACTTACCTTATGCATTCCAAGTATTCTTATAATTCACCATGATGAGTTTATAAGCACTTTTCACATTTTTGACTCTGAAACACTTAATAATTAGACTTGGAAAGCAGACAGCAGACTTATTTTGACTTTAAGATCATCATCATTTTTAGATTGAATCTGCAAAGATATTACACTGCATTGTATGTGCTCTGGAATGGCCAGGACATAGACTACGTGCAGCAGGTGTGGGAGATCACAGATGACTGGAATGCCAAGTGGAACCTGTGGAAGGGCGGGCAGTTCAGCAGTCTTCAGACAGAGAGCATGGAGAGCACAGCACAGGACATGTACAAGAAGCTCCACAAACTGCAGAGAGAACTCAAGGTCAGCCCTGCATCAGATGTGTATGCTTTTATTTTAGTTTGTTTACATTTGTGTAGAGTCCCTCAGTCGTCCAGGTAGAATCCACGGCAAAAGGAGAAGTTCAATTTGTCAACTGGACAAAAGTTTGGCAGCTCATCCAAGCTACTTCTTCTTTTGACTTTTGTCCAGTTGACAAAATGAACGTCTCCTTTTGCCTTTGTTTGCATTTGATAAAGAAAAACACTGAATATTGTTAATGAATACATAAAATATAGCTGTGGATAGGGCTGGGTGATAAAAATGGAATCGTGATCTCATCTCTGTGTTAAATGTACTACATTTACATTACATTTACGTGAGTAATTGTTTTGGTTACTGGTCTACAGGGGACAATAACTTTATATTGAAAAAATGTAATTATGTAATTATTATTATATTATATTTGCTTCTTGCACCACTTCTTCAGATATGATTTTGTTTGTCTTATTTTTGTGCCTTCTTTAATATTTTGCACTTCCAAATTAACTTTATATTAGAAATGAGATGATATATCCTGACATTTACTCTTGAAATACTTTTTAACTCTTAAGGAAAAGTAACGTTTTTTTACAATCTGAGCCTTCTTTCGGCAATAAAACAAGTAGTTTTACTCACCCATAGCAGTTTGGTGTCAATTGGAGCAGTTTCTTAGAAGTTATGTTGTAGCCGTTCTGTTCTACTAATGATCCTGTATCCGTTAGCGTGAGTGCTCAGGGCACTGATTTGTGGTGTCCAAATAACACAAACTTTAGCACTGACACAGAAGATCACTGTGTCAGGGTAGACTTTTAGTAGATTTCAAAACGGCCTGAAACCCGATATCGCAACAGAAAAGTAAAGTTCAGAGCGGTGTTAGCTTCTTTCGGACTAGCGGTGTTTACAAAACAGCTGAGTTCACGCATGCGCACTGTCCTCTCTGATGACGTCATCAAATGAAACTATAGCTGCATATCGGGTTTCAGGCCGTTTTGGAATCCACTGAAAGTCTACCCTGACACTTCTGTGATTTGAAAAGTGCTAAAGTTTGTGTTATTTGGAGACCACAAAGTAATGCCCCGAGCACTCACGCTAACGGATACGGGATCATTAGTAGAACAGAACGGCTACAACATAACATCTGCGATACCACTCCAATTGACACCAAAGTGCTATGGGTGAGTAAAACTACTTGTTTTATTGCCGAAAGAAGGCTCAGATTGTAAAAAAAAACGTTACTTTTCCTTTTGTTGAGTAATTTAATGGACCACTACTTTGTATTACTACTTGAGTAATATTATTTTGAATTAACTCTTATATGAGTACAATTTTTAGCTACTCTACCCACCTCTGTCTACAGTCAAATACAGACACTTTACCATCCTCTTCAGATAGATTTAGTTACCTCTTAAACACTGCGTGTTCAGATCAGATCAATATTGTGATCTGGCTCTTCATATTATTGTTTTGGCATATCTGACAATGTGATACTTTGCAGGACAAGGAGTGGAACATAGTGACATTCTCCAAGAACAAGATAGAGCAGTTTAAGAAGATCATTCCTCTTATTGCAGACCTCAGAAATCCAGCCATGAGAGACAGGTAACCAGGGCGTTATTAACTGTCATGTTATTTTGAAATGTCAGTGCAGCACTAAGACAACAACTTCAATTTGTACGTAACCCTGTTTGACCTTTGTAAGTCTTCACACATAAACAGATTTTTTTTTTACTGTTGTTAATATTGTTACTCAGATTTAAACCTATTTCCCCCAACCTGTATGTGACTGTGCTGACTTTCCCTTGAAGGACTAGTGGACTAGTTCTATTTATGCAAAACAGAACACAAAAAAACACAATAAAAATACACTATGAAGGAGGATATGCATAAACCAATGCCCTAAATCACCAATTTAGTAAAATATGTCTTTGGCAGTCCCTGATCTTCAGATCTCTTATGTTGAATGTGTTGTTAGACACTGGAAGCAGATCCGTGAGGAGCTGCAGTGTCAGTTTGACCACACCAGTCCAGAGTTCACCCTGGAAAAGATCATCTCCCTGCGCTTTGATAAGTTTGACGACAGGATCTGTGAGATCTCTGGAGCTGCCACCAAGGAGCTTTCCATCGAGCAGGTCCTTTTCTCACACTTTTGAGGATAAGAAATTAGTGCTGTCAGGTGATTAAAAAATGAATCTAATTAATTACAGGATTTAATCTAATTAATTGCATTTTAAGAGAGATAGGGAGAGATAGAGAGAGAGAGATTGAGAGAGTTTGAGGGAGGGATTGTGAGTGAGTAAATGAGCGAGCGAGCGAACGAACCCACTTTGCGATTGAGTTCGTCAGTTTTCATGTGGTCGCTTTGCTCATTCATTTCCCAAATTCTGCGAGCGTAGTTTGGTGAAGTGCGCACTATCACCGGTAACGATGGAACTTGTCCGTCAGGCTGGAGCAGCTTCGGTGATTGGGAAATTTTTTGACAAAAGCTCCAAATCACCGCGTTCTTCTTTTATTCTTTTTATAAATAAACGCCAAATTTAAAATGCGCGCGCATTGAATTGCCATTCATAATTAATTGCGTTAATTTTTATCACACATTAATTTGCAGTATAATTAATTAATGTAATTAACACATTCAAATGACAGCCCTATAAAAAATATATCATCACAGAGTAAGAATGTTTTTGTCTGTCTGACCTGTTGAACACTGCAGGGTCTGGAAGCCATCTCAAAGACATGGGAGGAAACGTTCCTGGACATCACACCGTACAAGGAGGGCTACTACCGGCTCAGGTAAGACTCACTGCAGACAGTTCGTTTTTTTAGAAATTGTGCTAAAGAGCATCACTATGTCATATAGATCCTTCCAGTGTTTGTAAACTGGGTGCCTGCCTTTCAAGACTGGTATCCTTCAGTAATGGTCACTAATAATCGGATGCATTTTCAAAAGAAGTGTTAGTGTTAGCCACCAAACATCTGAAACTCTGAAAACCAGGGCTGTTTTGGCAACTTATGCCCATGTCACCACACATAACAGTATCATCAGACACTCCATACAAAACATTACCAGATGTTTAACATAGTTTATTAAAGCCCCAGTGTGTAGGATTCGTGGTGCATAGGTGGATGGTGCTATTGCACTTTCTGTTTTAGCTACGGCAGACCTTGAGGGTCACCCGGGCGCGCCGTAACCGGGACAGCTCTCGTACCCGCGCACGAGCCGCGCGCCGCTACTGTATAAATAAAACGCGGTCCCGGTTGTTTTGTTTTTTTTTCTCATGAAAACACACATTCCCGATCATGTACCATGACACTCTACACATCAAATGAAACCTTACAGTCTCCTCTTTTTGACTATGCCATTAATTTCCCTGCACAACAATCACTCCCTGAGCACATGGGGCTTTTATACGGAAAAGCACAAAACGAGGTTAGCTTACCTTAGAATGCTTTGCACAGGTCAAACTCTGTATTTCACCATAAGCTTGCTCTCAATTTGTCCATAAGGATCCAGCGAATAAAATCCAGTAAAACAATTTAGTCCAAAACACGTGTTAGATCCATTACGACGTCTGATCCGGCAGCATGCTTGTGTTGTTTACCCAAAACCACGAGCCTTGCCGAAGGCGAAGGCGGAGCCCAAATGTCCTTCTGCGGCTCTCGTATTCAAAATGGCTGCCTCTGCATGGGGAAGATCCCCCTTTTATGTGACTATATCTAAGTCCAAAAGAATACTTTGATTTCATGATGGAAGTGAAAAGGCTTGGAAAACAATGTAGTTTTGAATGGGTATCTTCAATTTCAGTAATTAACGGGTAAAAATCTCACACACTGTCCCTTTAAAGACATGATTAGAAAATTAGCATAAAAAAACTCTGTCATTCAGAATGTTTAAATATAATGTTAGGCTGGTTAAATTGCACCAAAAACACTGTAAACCATAAATGGTTCACAGTTACATTTTTATTTATTTCATCAAGGACCACAAATCCTACTTAAATTCCAAAACTGGAGCTGTACCCCATTGAATGTGCAACAATTCTTAAAGGGCCACTAAACACCAAAATCTCTTTTTGATTAGCTGTGTAAATGGGTCTAAAATAGAAGTGTATACCTACCCCTGACCTTATTTTGGTATTTTAGTGCATATTTGTTAAAACTCGGACTTTTGGGTTAAAAGCCGTGTCTGTACCAGCGTCTTCAGAATCAACGACATTTGAATTTTCGGGTTGGGCTAACGAGCCAATGAGCCAGATGCTTTTCTGAGGTTATTGCATGACAAGCACAGCCCCTGGCGGTCTACGGGCGGTACGTGAGGAGCCCCTATCAGCCCCGCCCCTACCTGGCACCGCTGGGCACTGCGATGTCCCGTCGTGTTTGGAGAAAAGGGAAACGGTGTGATCCAAGCACATTTGTCCGCTCTGTTTCAAAGTCTAGAGCGCACCGGTCCGCACCATGTTGGAGTGTTGTGGCTGTCGGTCGCTTGCCAATCATCACTCCAGAGCCCGCCCCACACCCATTCCACCCAACCCACCGGGCACTGCACATTTTTCAGATTTTGCTTAGGGGCAGACTAAAGTTTGGGAGGGTGTTTAATAGCTCTTTAAAAAGAACATTTTGATGAGATAGACTTTAAGTGGACCCTTACTGTATTATTTTCTACATTTTATTGGCCATGAGAATCAAAATATTGACCAACATTTCTCTACTGTTACAGAGGAACAGATGAAGTTTTCCAAGCACTGGAGGACAACCAGGTGATCCTGTCCACTATGAAGGCATCTCGTTTCGTCAAAGCGTTTGAAAAGGAAGTGGACTCCTGGGAACGCCGCCTCACCCGTGTCATGGAAGTCACCGACATGATACTGACTGTGCAGCGCCAGTGGATTTATCTGGAGGTATTTAGTGTGGGGCAGACTTAAAGGTCCCATGGCATGAAATTTTCACTTTTGAACGTTAATGTGAGCTCCCCTACCCTGTCATGGGACCTTTAACAAGAGCAGATTCTTCTACTTTCTTCTACTTCTACGCGCTGCGCAGCGCTGTTGTGTTCCCCCGAGACAGGCATGTTATCCCTGACGAGATCCTGCGGACGACACGCCGTGGATGCCGCGCGGGACGTAAACTCTGGGAAAAGAAGAGACGCTACAGACCCGTTCTTCCCTCTGTCATCACGGGGAATGTGCGCTCCCTCGCCAACAAGACGGACGAGCTCGCAGCGCTCGTTAGATTTCAGCGGGAGTACAGGGACGCTAGCGTCATTGTTTTTACGGAGACATGGCTAACACCGCAAATCCCGGACTCTACCGTCACTGTGGACAACTTTCATCTGCTGCGCGCAGACAGGACGGAGGAGAGCGGGAAGAAGAAGGGAGGAGGACTAGTGCTGTTTCTGAACGAGAAATGGTGTAAACCTGAACACTGTACAGTGAAGGAGCAGATGTGTAACAAAGACATTGAACTGTTCGCTGTCGGCATGAGGCCCGGTTACCTGCCCCGGGAGTTCTCACATGTCATCACTCTGGCTGTGTATATTCCTCCCAGTGCTAACGCGGAGAATGCTTGTGACACTCTGCTCTCCTGCATCAGCTCTCTTCAGACTCAGCATCCACAGGCCCTCTTCATCATCACAGGGGACTTCAACCATGCATCTCCCTCATCTGTCCTGCCAACATTCACCCAGTATGTGACCTGCCCCACAAGAGACAATAAAACTTTGGACTTATTCTTTGCCAATGTCAAGGAGGCCTATATCTCATCACCCCTCCCCCCCATAGGAAGAGCAGACCACAACATCATCTACATGAGGCCTGTGTACGAACCCCTCGTGCGCAGGCAGCCTGTAGAGCCCCGAGTGGTGAAGAGGTGGACAGCAGAGAGCGAGGAGGCTCTAAGGGACTGTTTTAGCACCACTGTGTGGACTGAGCTCTGCCAGCCTCATGGGGAGGACATCAACGCAATCACGGACTGTATTACAGACTACATCAACTTCTGTTTTGAAAACACCGACCCTCTCGGACGGTGCGGTGTTTTCCGAACAACAAGCCGTGGATTAACTCGGACATTAAAGCTCTGCTGAAGGAGAAGAAGAGAGCTTTCAGGTCCGGGAACAAAGAGGAGCTGAAGTCTGTACAGAAGAGGCTGAGGAGGAAAATCAGACAGGCTAGGGCCAACCACAGAAGGAAGATGGAACAGCAGCAGCGGAATGTCAGGGAGGTGTGGAGGAGTCTGAAGAGTGTCTCTGGCTTCAATCCTCCGCCCGTCCAGACAGAGGGAGACCAGCAGTGGGTGAACGATCTGAATTCACACTTCCTGAGGTTTGATCGTTCACTCACCCCTCCCCCCGCACCGCTGCATGGGCTCACCTTGTCCCCTGCACAATGGCCCAGTCTGTCACCTTCTCACACCTCTGCCTCAGCCCCCCAGCCCCCGAATCCACATCAAGTACCCAGCCAAACCCCCAGCACACGCCTTCGCTCTTTGTCCTTCACAACAGCTCAGGTTAGGAGAGAACTGAGCCGGATAAAGAGCAGAAAAGCTGCTGGACCAGACGGGATCAGCCCCAGGCTCCTTAAGTCCTGTGCAGATGAGCTGTGTGGAGTTATGGAGCATGTCTTCAACCTGAGCCTGAAGCTGAAGGTGGTGCCACAGCTGTGGAAGACCTCCTGTGTGGTACCTGTGCCCAAGACACCGCACGCCAAAGACCTCAACAGCTTCAGGCCAGTGGCTCTCACGTCTCATCTGATGAAGACTCTGGAGAGGCTCGTCCTGGGTCACCTCCGCTCCACAGTGAGCTCGGCGATGGATCCGCTGCAGTTCGCGTACCGGCCCGGCATCGGAGTAGAGGACGCCATCATCTCTCTGATGCACCGCTCGCTGTCCCACTTGGAGAGGCCCGGCAGCACTGTGAGAATCTTGTTCTTCGACTTCTCCAGTGCGTTCAACACCATCCAGCCGCTGCTCCTGAGGGACAAGCTGGAGTGGGCTGGAGTGGACTGTGACCTGGCTGAGTGGATCCTGGACTACCTCACAAACCGGCCCCAGTTTGTGAGATCCCGGGACTGTGTGTCTGACCTCATGACCTGCAGTGTGGGGGCGCCCCAGGGCACGGCCCTCGCGCTCTTCCTCTTCACCCTCTACACTGCAGACTTCAGACACAACACGGACAGCTGTGTCCTGCAGAAGTTCTCTGATGACTCCGCCATCATTGGTCTCATCACAGACGATGATGACGCGGAGTACAGAGGACTAACGCAGGATTTTGTGGACTGGTGTCAGCGGAACCATCTTCTCATCAACGCGGGTAAGACCAAGGAGATGGTGGTGGACTTCCGCAGACGCCACTCTACTGCCCCCCCACCAGTGAACATCCAGGGCATTGAGAGAGTGGACTCTTACAAGTACCTGGGTGTTCATCTGAACAATAAACTGGACTGGACTCATAACACAGATGCACTGTACAGGAAGGGCCAGAGTCGGCTCTATCTCCTGAGGAGACTGCGGTCCTTTGGAGTGAGAGGGCCACTCCTGAGGACCTTCTATGACTCTGTGGTGGCATCAGCCATCCTGTACGGTGTGGTCTGCTGGAGCAGCAGTGTCACAGAGAGGGAGAAGAAGAGGCTGGACAAGGTCATCAAGAAGTCCAGCTCTGTCCTGGGCTGTCCTCTGGACTCGGTGCAGCAGGTGGGGGACAAGAGGGTCCTGGATAAACTCATGTCTATGCTGGACCATGAGTGTCGCCCCCTGCAGGACGCTCTGTCGGCTCTAGAGAGCAGCATCAGTGACAGACTGATTCACCCTCGCTGTGTTAAAGAGAGATTTCGCAGATCTTTCCTTCCTGCTGCTGTCAGACTGTACAATGATCAATGCTAGTCAGGTTAATCTCCATAGCAACCATGTGTCATCTCCATAGTAATAATTACATGTGCAATATTATTTAAAGTCACTTTACCTGCTACTTATTTATGTAACCACCACTGTCCATCACAGCACTGTTCACAATCATCTGAGTCACTTTATTGTAGTGATATTATATATGACTGAACTGGAGTCACTTTAACTGCTGTTTGTTCACTGCTCAGAACCAAAGACATTTATTTATTGTGCAGCGTTCCTGTGCCTTACAGTGTTGTGTTTTTTAGGCTGTACATACTTATTATTATTATCTTTATTATTATTATCTTAATTTTTGATGCATGCTCTTTTTTCCAACTGTTTCTGAAACCTGCGTTGTGACACTGCAATTTCCCCATTGTGGGACAAATAAAGGGTTATCTTATCTTATCTTATCTTTACTGTTTTAGCAGCTTTGAAGAAGAGTTATTCAGTCTGCTTTACCCATGCTTCCACACTACCATATTTCATAAATATACAAAAACATGATTAAAAAAACATATTTACAGATGTAACATAGATGTGATACACAATAAAGAGAAAACACATTACACCAAGTGTAAAACAGACAGGGCAACATAAACAACACAAACTATACAATACGCAGATACAATATACTATATAATATGTACTTAGTTTACGTTAATACGTTTTCAAACAAAATGCATTGATTGTAATTAATCGCGTGGTCACGAAACAAGGCAACCGCGCACCGCGCTGCGCTCGACTCACAGCCGGCCGCAGGTGCCAACGGCACAGCTCAGCAGTCCCGGGTGTACGCGCGAGGCGAGATCGAACCGCGGCGCCAAGGAATGCGCCACAACGTACCGCTGCTGGGCCCGCGCAGCCGGCCCGTGGCCCGGGCCCGAGCTTCGCGCGGCTGGCCCGTGGCCCGGGCCCCGAGCTTCGCGCGGCTGGCCCGCGGCTCGGGCCCCAAGTCCCGCGCGGCTGGCCCGCGGCCCGGGCCCCGAGCCACAAACCAGCCGCACAAACCAGCAGCGGCACGCAGCGGCCCAATCCTGGTTCAGTCCAGGTCCAGACCCGGTCGAGTCCCGGTCCAGTCCAGGTCCAGTCCAGGTCCAGATCTGGTCCAGACCTGGTCCAGACCTGGTTTAGTTCTGGTCTAGACCTGGTCCAGTCCACGTTCAGTCCTGGTCTAGTCTCTTAGCCAATCAGGACAGAACACAATGTTACACTATAAAAAAATGTTACACTATTAAAATAAATAAATAAATCCGCGAACCGCGACAGAGCGAGGGATTACTTTATTTTGTTATTCAGCATCAATACATTTGTCTACTTTTTACTAAGGAATAATTAATTGAGGAATATACAATATAATGATCTAAATATGCATACATACAGTTCAGTTCAGTTCACTTCAGAAAACTTTATTGATCCCATAGGGCAATTCATTTGCAGCATTCTCAGAGCAGTTCTCAACACACACACCCAAACACACACACACACACACACACACAGTGTGTCAGTCCTATGCAGACCACAAGTAAAACTCAAACATTTACTTATTACAGTGCAAACTTTAAAAACTTTAACAATTTTGAAAAACTTTTAAAAACCCCACGCATTGAATTAAGCAGTTTAACAGCCGAGGGCACAAAAGAATTTGAGAACCGGTTAGTCTTCGGGACTGGAGCATAAAACCGATGATGAAGTCAGGAGCCAGAGGATGGAGGGGCTGAGCCTGGAGACACTTGGCTTTGCTCAGCACCCGCTCCTCCCACAGAGAATGCAGCTCCCTCAGTTTGACCCCTGTGATTTTGGAGCAGGTTTTAACAATGTTCTGCAGCTTGTTTTTATCCTTCAAGGATGGGGATTGAAACCAACAAATAAAAGAAAGTGATAAGACTTTCAATAAAAGAACAATAAAAGACACTGAGAATTGTTTTGTTCACATTAAAAGAGTTCAGTTTTCTCAACAAATACATTCTCTGCTGCCCTCGTTTGAGAATACTGTCAGTGTTACAGTCAAACTTCAATTTATTGTCCAACACGGTGCTCAGATATTTGTAGCTGTCGACAATTTTGACAACATCACCATGGACGACACTAACGCTGTGGGAAGGTGCCCGTCTAAAATCAATCACCATGTCTTTAGTTTTGGCGACGTTCAAATCGAGGTAGTTGTCCTCACACCACTGGACAAACTTCCCCAGTGCAGGGCCATGGTTTACGTCTAATCCTGTGAGAAGCGACACCAGGACCGTGTCATCAGAGAATTTAATCAAAAGTCTGTTTTCCTCTGAAGATTTGCAGCTGTCCGTGTACAAAATAAAAAGGAGAGGCGACAATACACAGCCCTGAGGAGATCCAGTGTTTGAGATGAAGGGAGGACACAGTCGACCCTTCACAAACACACGCTGGATCCTGTCAGTGAGAAAGTTTAAAATCAATAAAAGAAGCTGATCCGGGAGATTAAAATCCGAAGCCAGTCTTTGAATCAGGACGTGGGGCTGCATTTTGTTAAAAGCTGAGGAAAAGTCCGCAAATAAAAGTCTCACATGGGCCTTGGTGTTTTCAAGGTGCTTATAAATAGTGTTCAATAAAAAAAGTTTTGCCTCCTCCACTCCTTTGTTAGGCTGATAAGCAAATTGCAGTGGATCCAGTTTTCCCTCAGTTAAAAACAAAATGTGAGTCTTTAAAATCTGTTCAAAAGTCTTCATCACTAATGATGTGAGTGCCACCGGCCTGAACTCACTTAACTCTTTGCCTTGTTTGATTTGGGAAGAGGTATATATCCATTTTCTTCTGCTTATCCGGGGCCGGGTCGCGGGGGCACCAGTCTAAACAGGGACTCCCAGAGTTCCTTCACCCTGGACACTTCCTCCAGCTCCTCTGGGGGGACTCCAAGGCGTTCCCAGGCCAGCAGAGAGACATAGTCCCTCCAGCGTGTCCTGGGTCTTCCCCAGGGCCTCCTCCCGGTGGGACATACCCAGAACACCTCCCGAGGGAGGCATCCAGGAGGCATTCGGAACAGACGCCCGAGCCACCTCAGCTGGCTCCTGTCGACATGGAAGAGCAGCAGCTCTATTCCGAGCCCCTCCCGTGTAACTTAGCTCCTCACCCTATCTCTCAGGGAGTGCCCAGCCACTCTGCGGAGGAAACTCATTTCGGCCGCTTGTATCTGCGATCTTGTCCTTTCGGTCATTACTCAAAGCTCATGACCATAGGTGAGGGTAGGAACGTAGATTGACTGGTAAATTGAGAGCTTTGCCTTTCAGCACAGCTCCCTGTTCACCAAAATGATCCGGTACAGCGACCGCATCTCTGCCGACGCTGCACCGATCCGCCTGTCATGCTCCATCCTCCCCTCACTCGTGAACAAGACCCCGAGATACTTGAACTCCTCCACTTGAGGCAACGACTCCCCACCCACCCATAACATCAACAACTCTGCAAACATGTTTATCTTTAAGCAGGTTTAAAGATGAATGTGAATGGTGAATGTAACATTACAATATGCCTATTACAAAAAAATACAGTAAACAAATTTATAAGTACAAGGTTGTAAATCCACACATTGAAGGCTATTTGACGCCATTTTGAGAGCTGCGTGGTTCACGTGTAATTAACACAGTACAATACTAGTACTACAGGCAAACTTCACAGTTCTGTACTTCCAAATAATTATGACTAAAATTGTTGAACATGCGTACAAAATACATACCAGCGATACAACTTCAAAATAAGGAAATTTGTGGACTCAGAAGGCAACCAAACTGCGTGCTGCCATGTCTGCTGCTTACAACTGTTTCTCTGTTCAATAAAGTTCTGTTCAAAACATCCGCTCTGCCTGCAGATTCGAAAGTGTTCACTAGATGACACCATAGACAGGTGAGCCATACATCTTAACCTTCTCAAAAACATCACACAATTAGAGTTTGTTCAGTAACTTGAATATAAAAATTTGACGAAATTGGATGAATGAAGACCTGAGAAAATCCAAGAGAGAGTGCCGGAGGGCAGAACGCAGATGGAGAAAAAACAAAACAACAATAAACCACCAATTATTCATCAATCAACAACGATCACACAACAATGCTACAAAGAATGCAAGAAATCTTTACTTATCCACAATAATCACCAACCACAAAAATAATCCAAAATGCTTTTCTCAACCATTGAAAACATTCTAAACCCCGATTCTAACACATTTTACTTGACACCAACTGACTCTCTCTGCGAGAGAGCTGCTGACCACTTCACGTGAAAGATGAACACTATCAGATGTGATATTCTATCTCATCAAAGCTCTGTTTCTAACACACCTGAGTGTTTGTCTCGATCAGAGAAATGCTGGGATGCTTGACAAGGTTTTCTCTTCAGTGAGGCCCACCACATGTCTCGTAGACCCAATCCCCACTACATTTTTTAAGTCATTTTATGGATCTTTTAGGGATGAACTTTTGGTCATGATGAATTGCTCTCTTCAGACAGGGGTCTTTCTTGCTGCCTTCAAAGCGGCGGTGGTGAGGCCCCTGCTGAAGAAGAGCAATCTAGACTTTAATGATTTTAACAACTACCGACCAGTGTCTAACTTAACATTTTTAAGCAAGATTTTAGAGAAACTTGTCTCTATCCAATTAAATGATTTTTTAGATGATCACAACATTTTTGAAAAATTGCAATCTGGTTTTAGGGTGAACCACCGCACCGAGACTGCCTTGGCAAAGATTTTAAATGACTTTAGAATAAACTGTGACTCTCAAAAGGTGACTGTGTTGGTTCTGCTGGATCTGAGCGCTGCCTTTGACACAGTAGACCACACTATTCTTTTAACTCGCCTAAAACACCTTGGCCTCTCTGGTGTTGTTTACAAATGGTTCACGTTCTATCTCACAGACAGAACATTTATGGTGAGTGTGGACACATGCTCCTCCAAGGTCCATAAAATCACTTGTGGTGTCCCCCAAGGTTCCATTTTAGGCCCTGTACTTTTCAACTTGTACATGCTCCCTCTTGGCTGCATCATCAGGAGACATGGAATCCACTTCCAGAGCTCTGCAGATGATACACAGCTTTACATCTCCGTGTCTCCTGATGACACCAGGCCAATGGATGCTCTTTTTAACTGCATTTTAGATATCAAATCCTGGATGGCAAGAAACTTTCTCCAGCTTAACCAGGACAAAACTGAGGTTTTAGTCATCGGTCCTGAGGCCCAGAGAGAGAAACTTTTATCAAAACTACAAGCACAGTCTTTTAACCAATCTCCTCAGTGAAAAACCTGGGTGTCATTTTTGACTCTGAGCTAACTTTTATCCCACACATCAAGAACATCACAAAAATAGGTTTCTATCACCTAAAAAACATAGCCAGAGTCCACCCTATTCTCTCTCAGGCCAATACGGAGACACTGATGCTTTTGTCACCAGCCGTATAGACTACTGTAATGCCCTGCTCTCTGGTCTTCCCAAAAAGAGGATTTCAGGTTTGCAATTACTACAAAATTCAGCAGCACGTGTCCTGACTAGGACCAGAGGGCGGGACCACATTACACCGGTCTTAAAATCACTGCATTGGCTCCCTGTGAGTTTCAGGATAGATTTTAAAGTTCTTTTACTGGTTTTTAAATGGCTTAATGGTCTTGGGCCTTCTTATCTTACTGCTTTTTCCTTATGAACCTTCACGGGCCCTGCGCTCATCCGGCAGCAGCTCCTGGTCATTCCCAAAGTCAGGACACACACTCACGAAGAGGCGTCTTTTCAGTACTACGGCCCTCGTCTATGGAGCTGCCTGCCGGAGGACCACAGGGCTGCAGAGAACGTTCATGTTTTTAAGAGTGGGCTCAAGACTCACCTGTTTAGCTTGGCCTTTGATTGAATTTGGTTGTCTGTTTGTTTTCATTTTGTTCTTTCGTTTGTTTGTTTGTTCATCTGTTTGTTTGTTCGTCTGTTTGTTTGTTCGTTCGTTTGTTCGTCTATTTGTTTGTTCGTTTGTTTGTTCGTCTGTCTGTCTTTTTTTTTCTTTTTTTTTTTCTTTCCTCTGTTGGCAGCACCGTGGCTGAGTGGTTAGCTCTCATGCTTCACAGCAAGAAGCAAAAAGATTCGGGTCGCCCGGGCCTTTCTGTGTGGAGTTTGCATGTTCTCCCCGTGTCTGGGTGGGTTTCCTCCGGGCACTGCCCAAACATGCACCATAGGTAAAATCCTCCAGCTTGGGTCCTGACCAAGCCTAAACAACAAAATCACGGGTATGGTCCCTGGGTCAAATGTAGAAACAATTTCTCCTGTGTGCGATCAATAAAAGTCAATCTTCTAATCCTTAATCACTGTAAGGCGCTTTGTGTTCATTTTGTATGAAAAGCGCTTTATAAATATTGTTTGATTTGATTTGAAAAAATGTTGACCAGCTACTTCTATGTAAAAAAAAAATGTATGTTTCAATTTCATTTTAAAACCGATTTTAAAAAATGATATTGTGAAGTTTATCTAGAATTTTGTGAAAAATTGGTGCCTGACATCATCCAAGAGAACTCACGAAACTATGACTTTGAAAACTCAAAAAAAAAACAAACCAACTGGATCCAGGGTCTGACTGTAGTTACAGTGAGCTTTGGTGCGTCTGGATTCTGAAGCATTTGTAATTCCTGTTCTCTCTCTCCCTCTTCTCATTGAACAGAATATTTTCCAAGGCAAAGACATCCGTGAGCAGCTTCCCTCTGAGTGTAAGGAATTCCAGAGCCTGAGTTTGAGCTGGAAGACCATAATGGGCCGTCTACAGGAGAACCGCAACGCTCTGCAGGGAACACATCACCCGGGTATGACAGTAATAAGCACACAGCACATCCAAGCTATTTTTGTATTCTAATGGGTTGGCACTCCATAGTCTAGGATTGTAGATAACGGGAAGGGTCTGTCCATCGCTGTCAGAGGAATGAAAGGAATGACCGTTGCCATAGCAATTAACAATTTGAATAAAGTATGTTATTTTTTGAATGATGAGTAGTCTTCATGGTGGTGCCTAAAACAGAACATTAAAGTTGCAGGATAATCCATAATCCATTAAAGTTAACACCTAAACTCCTCCCACAACCAAACCGAGCTGCTAAACTGGGCATTACCTGGAGGACTAAAGAGGACAGTGAGGGGGGAGGAGGACTAAAGGGAAGAGCATAGGAGCGGCGTCTGGAAGTATAAGGAACGGTGTGATTGGTCTAACAGGTATCCACACTTCAAATTCCGCACCTGTAATCAGGGCAGTCATGCGTGATGTCACTTAGTACTTGAAATTGCAGTGGCTGTTGTAGGCAGCCAGCTTAGGATCAGTTTCCAGATGACCTCAGTGTCTATGCTTTCAGGTCTGCTGGAGATTCTAACAAACATGTGTGGGCGGCTAGAGGACATCCAGAAGGCTCTGGACATGTACCTGGAGACCAAAAGGCAGATCTTCCCCAGGTTTTACTTCCTGTCCAATGACGATGTGCTGGAGATTCTGGGACAGTCGCAGAACCCTGAGGCCATGCAGCCGCACCTCAAGAAGTGCTTTGACAACATCAAGAGCTTGAAGATGGAGAAGGCAAGAGGTTTTTCCAAAATCAATCAGAAATGCACAAAACATGCAAGAGAATACATATGCTGTCATGATTTCTATACATACTGTATGAATGTTGATTTTGTGTAGTTTGTTAGATTTATTTACTTATTAAACATGAACCCATTAAAAATATTTCTGATCAATTTATTTATTTATTTTATTTTAGTTTCCAGTGTTTTTCTGTTTTGTTTCATATCCATTTTAATTGGATGCATAGCTTCTGAGATATGACTAAATCGGGCTTTGATTAGTTGGTATTGCCACAAATTTGAGTCTATAAGTGATGAAAGCTCTACCTGAAGTTTTGTTTGTGTTGTGAACAGTGTTCAGTTTACTTTAGAATGATGGCATTTTATGTTTTCTTTGCCTTATTATTACTATTATTACACCCAGAACCAGCAGAACCTTTTTGCTTTTTTCTCTTGTGTAGACAAACAACAAACTGGAAGCTCTGGGCATGTTTTCAGCTGATGGAGAGTACATCCCCTTCAGTTTGCCTCAGTCCCTGGAAAAGTCTGTGGAGGTCAGTGTCAGCATCTTTACAGCGATGAGAGCTCTGAGTGAATGTTACCTATGGAGGTGTAAACATGTGTCCTTGTGTGTTCGCAGCTGTGGCTCTGTGACATTGAGAGAGTGATGCGACTCACTCTGAAGGACAGCCTGGCCAACTGCCTCCTCGTCCTCAAGAGGATGTTAACTCAGAGAGACAAGTGGGTCAAAGAGTGGCCTGGACAGGTAAGCTTCTTAGATGATATTGATTATTATAGTATCTTGTCAACATTTCAAATTCAAGCTTCAGCATTTGTGTACAATGTTTCAATACTGGCTAACTACTAATAATCATGTGTTTGCACAATATGTGTTATGATATGAAAAAGCACTAGCCAAATAGTAATTTAAAGCCCCAGTGTGTAGGATTCGTGGTGCATAGGTGGATGGTGCTATTGCACTTTGTGTTTTAGCTACGGCAGACCTCGAGGGTCACCCCGGCACGAGCCGCGCGCCGCTACTGTATAAATAAAACGCGGTCCCGTTTTTTTTTCTTTTCTTTTCTTTTCTCATGAAAACACACATTCCCGATCATGTACCATGACACTCTACACATCAAATGAAACCTTACAGTCTCCTCTTTTTGACTATGCAATTCATTTCCCTGCACAATAATCACTCCCCGAGCACATGGGGCTTTTATACGGAAAAGCACAAAACGAGGTTAGCTTACCTTAGAATGCTTTGCACAGGTCAAACTCTGTATTTCACCATAAACTTGCTCTCAATTTGTCCGTAAGGATCCAGCAAATAAAATCCAGTAAAACAATTTAGTCCAAAACACGTGTTAGATCCATTACGACGTCTGATCCGGCAGCATGCTTGTGTTGTTTACCCAAAACCACGAGCCTTGCCGAAGGCGAAGGCGGAGCCCAAATGTCCTTCTGCGGCTCTCGTATTCAAAATGGCTGCCTCTGCATGGGGAAGATCCCCCTTTTATGTGACTATATCTAAGTCCAAAAGAATACTTTGATTTCATGATGGAAGTGAAAAGGCTTGGAAAACAATGTATTTTTGAATGGGTATCTTCAATTTCAGTAATTAACGGGTAAAAATCTTACACAATGTCCCTTTAAATATATAAATAATATTTTTTCAAATCAGAATTTGACAATGTAGTCCTAATGTATTTAACTCCTCCTAGTTCTGTAAGTCATTTCAGCTTTACTGAACGTTCTAAATGAATATTATAAGATAAGTCATTGTATTTATGCAATGTGTTAGATGCTCATCACGTCAAGTCAGATCCAGTGGACTGCTGATGTGACTAAAGCGCTCATCATCGGGAAAGAACAAGCTGACAAGTCCTCGCTCAAGTCAATGAAGAGAAAACAGGTAAAATGACTGACACCTCAATTAAGTTTATATCCTCCCATTTGAGACTTAGTGATATCAGGATCTATTTGACAATAGGTTGGGGTCACATGACATCACAAAACAGACTCCAAACTCCAAAGATGTCATTGTCAGTTGAAAACACTTTAAGTTATAAAATTACATGAAACTTTATGTAGCCAATCTCTAACAAACAATTTAAGATCCAACATTTGTGGATATTTTTTTAAACACAGTGAAGCTCCCATACAGGTCCCCTGCCATTCATCTAAAAATATTATATTCTAGAACATGAATGCAACATATTAACAATGATTTTAAAGGTATCTTATTCATTCCCCAGGTCTCCATGCTTCAAAGCTATTCTGAGCTGATCCGGGGGAATCTTTCCAAAGTGCTGCGTCTCAAAGTGGTTGCCCTGGTTACAATAGAAGTCCATGCTCGAGACGTCATTGATAAGCTGGCCAAAGCAGGCTGCAATGATGTCAACGCCTTTGAGTGGCTCTGCCAGCTACGACTCTACTGGGAAAAGGTAATTCTTTAGTCTTGTGTTTACTATTCGAAGCTTCCCACAGTCCTAGTATACAAAGTGCATTCAGCTAGTAGATGAACACTTTGGACATTTTCTGACACAACAGTGCATAAATATGGAAAGTAACAACAAAACCACTTGGGAAGGGTGTTTAAATTCTTCCTTATTTTATTTTCTATTTTCTGAGACAAAAGTTTGTAATTTTTTAAACTGAAACTGATGTGAAAAATGTATGATTAAGAGGAAAAATCTTTTGTAGTACAGTGAACCCTCGTTTATCGCAGGGGTTAGGTTCCAGAAATAGCCCGCAATAAGTGAAATCCGCGAAGTAGGACAATTTTATATTTTACAATTATTCTACATGTTTTAAGGCTGAAAACGCTTCACCAGACACATTATACACCTTTCTGAGACTGGTATTAACATTTTCTCACATTTTTCTCTTGTTTAAACACTCAAACTTTTGTAGATTTTCATTAAAATATATTAATAGTGTGTGGGGGGGGGGTGGGCACGTGACACGTGCGCGCGGACACGTGTGCGCGGATACGTGCGCGCGGACACGTGTGTTTGTTTTGGTACCACATATCCATGCCATGTGCGAAAGTCGAGTGGAAAGCGACCTGGATATCATTTTGGGCAAGACTCAAGCCAATGCTAACAGTGCCAAACCGCTAACAGACGCCTCTGAGCACCACAAGACCAGGTAAGACCAACCTGCGCTCACAAGAGTTGGTTGCATTTCACCCCGGCTCCAAAATCAGACCGCTATCAATGCGTCGCCAATACTCCACAGCTCTCTAGGACGGGGTCGGGTTCGTCCTCTCGTCCTCTCACGGGGAAGAGCCACTGTCTCCTCTGTGCGCGCGAGTGGCCTCCCCCCGCTGCGGGCTCCCTCCCCGCTGCGGCTCCCCCGGACGCCGGGATTGATTCTTGGCTCCATGTTGATTCTTGGCTCCATGTTGATTCTTGGCTCTTCCATGGTCCGGCTCCATGGCTCGTGCAAGTAAACAAAGGCCACACCTCCTGTCACCCAGGCGCTCTCGTGAAGGAAATCTGAGACTCTGTCCCTACCATCCCTGGTCTAGACCTGGTTTAGTCCTGGTTTAGACCTGGTTTAGTCCTGGTTTAGACCTGCTTTAGACCTGGTTTAGTCCTGGTCTAGTCTCTTAGCTAATCAGGGCGCAGGACAGAATGTTACACTGTAAAAAAAAGTTACACTATAAAAAAAATTGAAAAAAAAAAAAAAAAAAAATTGGAAAAAAAAATCCGCGAAACAGCGAGGCCGCGAAGAGTGAACCGCGATACAGCGAGGGTTCACTGTATTGTATCTCCTTATTTCCTCTCTCTTCCTTTCCCCAGAACCTGCATGACTGTATCATTCGACAGACCAACACATACTTCAGATATGGATATGAATATCTGGGAAACTCTGGACGTCTGGTTATCACCCCACTCACAGACAGGTCAGTCATTATTAATGCGTCAACTATGGAAAATCACATTCAATTGACTTGTTTTTTATTATTTCCACTGTTTTCCACTATTTTACTGTCGATAAGCAACTTTAAAGTGTACAGTGTGTACAATTTTAAATTCCATAAAACACAACCTATCTGTGTCTCCAGATATGAGGAAACATGTTCTGATGGTTAAGACAATTATCCAGTCAGAAAGCAGAATGAGCCTCACATGAATCTCTCTATGAAAAATGTGGAAATAGAGAAGATTGACCTCCTTCACATCTCCAAACAGACTTTTCAGTACAAGATTGAATCAAAATAGATTCTTCTTAAATTTGCAGGTTAAGGCTCTGGCAATACAAGTTCAGGTGTGATTGTAGGAGTTGTAGTTCTTTTGTAAGAGCATAGGCCTTATACAAGTCCCCTTAACATTACAGTGGTACCTCACCTTACGAAAGACCCTACATACGAAAAATCCAAGTTACGAAACACCTTCGCGCTAAATTTTGGTCTCTAGATACGAAAGAAAATTCAAGTTACGAAACGTGAAATCTCAAAAATTCAAATAATGTGCGCCCCGCTGTTATCCCCGCTCAAAGAGCACCTTTCTCGGCCTCTTAGCTCACAGTGTCAGACCCCCGGCTCTGGAAGTCGGATAGAACCAGAGCCAGCCCCGGGGAAAACCCCGCGGTCATGCCCGCTCAAAGAGCACCTTTCTCTGCCTCTTAGCTCTAGCGCCGAACACGCAAGGAGCGCGGAGACAGGAGCACCGCGAGCATGAGATAGAACCGCGGCGAACACGCAGCCCGAGCCGCAAACCGAACACGCACAAACGAACGCAAAAGCCGCACGAAACCAGCAAAGAGCCACACGGGGTGATTTAGAAGAAGAAGTGACTTTATTGATCTCACATTGGAGAAATTCTTCTCTGCATTTTAACCCATCCTATATATATATACATGTATTAGGAGCAGTGGGCAGCACACATTAGGGCGCTCGGGGACCATCTCCATGATCTTCTTGCTTCGGTTTGGTCAGGACCTATGCTGGAGGTACCTATGGTGCATGTTTTGGGTTGATGGTGGATTAATCCTGGTCTAGTCCCGGTTTCGTCCAGGTCTAGACCTGGTCCAGTCCTGGTTTAGTCCAGGTGCAGTCCAGGTTTAGACCTGGTCTAGACCTGGTTTATTCCACTTTTAGTCCTGGTCTAGTCTCTTAGCCAATCAGGACGCAGAACACAAAGTTACTATAAAAAAAAATGTTACACTATAAAAAAAAACCTTGGAACGGATCAGGCCTTTTCCATTGAAATAGCTACTCAACTTACGAAAAATTCATGTTACGAAACCACTTCTGGAACAAATTAATTTCGTAAGGTGAGGTACCACTGTACTAGACTTTTTATTTTTTTTTACACTTCATATTATTGTCAGCAGGGGGTGAAGGAACAGTGTTGTATCCAATAAAACATTTTTTCTTCATAGGTGTTACATAACTCTGACCACTGCTTTGCACCTGCACCGCGGAGGCTCTCCTAAAGGCCCAGCAGGCACAGGCAAAACCGAGACCACCAAGGACCTGGGTAAAGCTCTGGGCCAGTATGTCATAGTGGTCAATTGCTCTGAAGGACTGGACTACAAATCTATGGGACGCATGTACTCTGGCCTGGCACAGGTGAGAGAAGGATGGATTTTACCATATTACTCCTGTCACTACTGTATATCTATGCTTTTAACAAGAGTTTTGGTCACAGTCAAATTATAGTTGCATCTCAATGTTTTTATGGCATCTTAGTTTGTAAACCTGTCTTACCTTACCTGTACACCAGTGGTTCTCAAACCTTTCACGCCATTTTCCAAGACAATATTTGGACCACCAGATCTACATTGCGATTAAAGATCCCATGACATGGTACTTCTTGATGCTTTTATATGGCTCCTTAATGGTTCCCTAATACTGTAAATGAATCCTTCTTCAAAATCAACACTCATGAGAAACATGAGAAACAGAGATAAGATGAGAAAGAGTAATTTTTCTCTCTCTCTGAACAGTCCATAATGGGCGTTGTTGCTTGAATGCAAATGAGGAGAAAAGAGATGGCCTATAGTAGAGGGTGGGGGCGTGGCCAAACTCTCCGCTCTCTGCTCTGAGCGCTCTCTGATCCATTTCCGCGTTTTTGCGCGGAGAAGAGATTCATTGAAAAATAAACACATTTCCACAGAAAATAAAATTAAACCACTGCTGTTCAAAGGTCCAGAGGCTCAGATAAAGGACTTCCGAGCCTAGAAACACTCGGACGTGCCTCCAGGCAAATAAAAAAACGCATTTCGCATTGCCTAGCGCATTCGCAGTCCAAACTCTCTGGGCGTGATTTACAGAGACGCTGAGTACAGACAGACGGGGGTGGAACTGCATTTGCATTTCTTTTTTCGATCTGACGTCAATAAGGTGCCTTGTTCAAAATCGCCCGTTTGAGTTCTGATTTTTTCTAACGCAGAAAAGGATCGCAAATGCTCAGTTTAGACATTTCACAACTTTTAACCATGGGGGGGGGGCCTAAACAGGGTAGGGGAGCTCACATTAACGTTCAAAAACCTCAGAAAGTGAAAATTTCATGCCATGGGACCTTTAAAGATGGAAAAACCACAGATAAGGCAGTTGAAAATAAGAATGAACCCAAAGGAGAACAAAAACAAATGCTCAAATTACAGAGGGTCCCACATACCAGCAGAGCCAGCCCACATACCACCCGTTGTACACATACCTCAGTTTGAGAAACACTGACTTTACAAACTTGTTCTGAATTGCATTTTATTCCTTTATTTTGGTTTATGAGATCATATACCATGGCTCTTGTCTGAGCAGACCATTCCTTCTACATTCTCTTTAAATCCAGAAGGGACATCCTCTGTCCTCCCTTGAAACAATTCAACCACAGGTGCTCATTTGTATCATATGTCTCTTTAATGCAGAAGACATCTCCGCTCCACAATTCTCGTAACCTTTATACCAAAATCTCTAACTTCTTTTACTTGAGATAAATAAGAGTTTGTTGCTTTGATTGTTTATTTTGCAAAAATCTGCTTTAAATCTTTATGGTTTATGTTTTTTTCACCTTTTTATGTGTTTTTGACACACACAGAGCATGCATCTCTCTGATTGGTTAATCCGCCTGTCAGTCACTCCCTTTGAAATTGGGGAGATGGGATATGGCTCCAGATCCATGGCCCTGCCTTATCCAAGAAAACTCAAACAATAGCATATGTAAAAACATAGTACAACATACGTGAAGAGTCCCTCAGTCGTCCAGGTAGAATCCATGATAAAAGAAGAAATTTAATTTGTCAACTGGACAAAGTTTGTTTGGTCAAAAACGTTTCGCCGCTCATCCGAGAGGCTTCGTCAGCTCTAATAAGAATGCTGGTAAGACACTGCTTATATCTTGCTGCAGGGAGGAGCTAACTAGCTAACTACTTTCCGAAACTATCTCGCCTGTTGGTTTCTGTCTTTTGTTTCTCTGGCATCTAGATTAGCATACCTATTCATCCCTACACGACTGTTTTTCACACCTCTGGCCCTGACCTGGCTAGCCCTATTGTATCTTTTGTTTGTTTGATCTAGGTTTAAGAATGGAATTATAGATGGGAGACAAATAATGTCTGACTCCACCATTTCTGTTTAGAGAAGGATTCTCTTTTTTGACAAAAATAGCCTCTTTAACTCCCCTTTAACTCCCCTCTCAAATCAGAAAAACTACAGAGGATTTTCAGACAATATGAAATCAGAGTTTATTTCAAACCCACAAACACTTTAAGACAAAAACTCGTCCATCCAAAGGACAAAACACCGAGCCACAAACAAAACAATGTGGTCTACTCCATTCAGTGTAGTGAAGACTGCAGTGAGCGCTACACTGGAGAAACCAAGCAGCCACTTCACAAGAGAATGTACCAACACAGACCTGCGTGCCAGAGTGGACCTTCATCTGCCGTACATCTTCACCTAGAAGCCACGGGCCATTCTTTTGAGGACAGTGAGGTTCAGATCTTGGCCAGAGAAAAGAACTGGTTTGAGAGGCGAGTTAAAGATTCTATTTTTGTCAAAAAAAAAAAAAAAATCCTTCCTTGAATAGAAATGGAGGTCTCAGACATAATTTGTCTCCCATCTATAACTCAAACCTAAATCAAAACAAACAAATAAAACAATAGGGCAGCCAGG
This sequence comes from Paratrypauchen microcephalus, assembly GCA_036785185.1. Classification (NCBI taxonomy): domain Eukaryota; kingdom Metazoa; phylum Chordata; class Actinopteri; order Gobiiformes; family Gobiidae; genus Paratrypauchen; species Paratrypauchen microcephalus. Next base: position 1,845,955 of record JAVJIX010000168.1, on the reverse strand, counting down.
TCAGGTCCAGAGGTGTGAAAACACCCATTATGGCCCTGAATGGTTCTGCTAACAGAACCCCACACTCCACCCCCATCGCATATTTAAAAGGCCCAGCTAACTAACAGAAACTGTAAACAAGTAGGTGTGGTAATTTCAAAGTATTTTCGTTGTATTTAGCTCTTCCCTTCAGGCAGATATAAGGCAGTGTCCACCAGCATCTGACCAGAACTGAAGAAATATTCAACCAAATAAACTTTTGTCCAGTTGACAAATTGAATTTCTCCTTTTGCCCTGGATTCTACCTGGAAGACTGAGGGATTCTACACACAGGACTCACTTTAAAGAGCACATGTCCGTCTCCAGACAGGGGCATGGGGCTGCTTTGATGAGTTCAACCGTATCAACATTGAGGTGCTGTCGGTGGTGGCTCAGCAGATCCTGTCCATCCTGTCTGCTCTTGCGGCTGCACAGACCAACTTCATTTTTGAGGGACAGAACATCAAGCTCGTTTCCACCTGTGGCATCTTCATTACTATGAACCCTGGTACGGATCATTTTAGGCAATCATTTATCACACATTTGAATAATCCTACATGATGGTTTTCTGGGTATTTAGTATTAAACTATAAACTATAACATACACAGATTATTAGTTTACATTTTATTCACTGTAAACTGCAGTATTGACCTGAAAGGACTTAATATGAGGAACAGATCCAATGACTTCATGTTCATAAGTGCCTTAGTGGTATTTCACCGTAGCTAGCAACACATTTTTATGTGACATTTTGAACTCTACATGTATGACCTGGGGTCAGAATTTCTTTCACAAGTAAGTACAGAGCAGTACATGGAGCTAGGGAGTAGGTGAAAACAGAAATGTCCTGAGCACTCCAGTCTTAAATGCAGGACAATAGAGGATTTCTCAAACATGCATGAATCAAACACAGTACAAATGAAATACAACAAAAATACAGCTCTAAACACTAAACACTCTTGAATTCATTTCATTTAATTCATACTTTTACAAACATATAGAATTTTTGTAATTGAATTTTATTTGTAATCTTTAGGATATGCTGGGCGGACTGAGCTTCCCGACAACCTCAAGTCCATGTTCAGACCCATCTCCATGGTGGTGCCTGACTCCACCCTCATCGCTGAGATCATACTCTTTGGAGAGGGCTTTGACAACTGCAAGGTAAATCAAATATACAGATTTATTACTGTACAAATGAAGAATTTGTGTGTATCTGTCTGAATTTGGGTTTATGGGTCAACTAAAATAATCTGGTTTCGTGCTACACAATAAATTGCAATATTTTTTTCAAAACTAGAACTTTAATACTAGAATGATTCAACTTTAAAGGGATAGTGTGTTTTTTTATGTTAATCTGTATGGGTTTCCTTTTGGACTTTTTCGGACCACTGTCTGTGACGGAAATATTTGTCACTTTTTGGACTAATGTTGTTTTGCAAAGAAAAACAAGTTTTATTTCGTGTCCCCGCGAACTTACCGGACCTACTTACGTGAGCTCCAGAACGCGAGCAGAACCGGGCTCAGACAAGACTGTCCGAGGTAAGCCAGTGTTACTGCACGACACTTTTAGAAGGAAACCCATACAGATTAACAATGGTGCACTAAATAAAAACAAAAAATAGAATAAATGGGGGAGGCAAACTAGTTTGAATCCAGAATAATATCTCTCTGCAGTTTTCATAGAGTCTGGGTCCCACACCTCTGTTGTGCTTCAAGCCAAGTGCAATTGTCCAATCAGATTTGTTTTTTTCAGTAACATTTGAAATGAAGAAGCTCAATGGTAAAATCAGATTGATCTCAGATCAGAGTTTAGTGCTTCGCTCATTCATTTAGCAGAAATCTGCAATGCTTTTCAGTTCCCTGTGATATTGTTTTCCTTTATTCTTTCTGATACAGACCGATCATGTGTGTCCCTGATTGGCTAATCTATCTATCAATCATGCCCTCCTCAAAATGGGGAGATTTATTTGTGACCAGTCTCATGTCTTCATAATGTATTGAAGAAGTGTGTATTCTGGATCCCAGGGAAACATAATACACTTTTCAAATTTCAAATAAAATTCTTGTATATAGCCCACTTTGCCCAGAGATATTTAATATATGAATTATACATTTACAGTAGATACACTGCCTGACAAAAGTATTAGGACGATAGTCCTAGTCTAGTCCTGGTTTAGACCTGAGTTAGACCTACACTGCGATGAGTCCCCATTTTTGTAATAATATGCCTTTACACATGATGAAATTTGCTTTAATATATCAATAAATTGATTTGTTGTCATTACCAATATGTCTTGTTATCATTATTTATGAAAGTTCAGAAATACACACTCGTCCTAATACTTTTGTCAGGCAGTGTACATACAGTAGTGTATGTATTTACTATGCATACACTGCTTTCTTTGCTACTTTCTTTTTTGAATTTTATTACAGTTTTCCTTGTTATTTTCTTGGAATACGGGAAGTGCAAGTAATTGTGACCGACTTGATACAAACCAAGAGTATTTTAGTATGAATGAAAGTGACTGAATGACTACCTAACTCTATGTTCTTGTGCTGTCTTCAGCTCCTGGCTAAGAAAGTCTTCACGCTGTACTCACTGGCCATGCAGCAGCTGTCCAAACAGGACCACTATGACTTTGGCCTGCGTGCTCTCACCTCTCTGCTGCGATACGCTGGCAAGAAACGCCGCGCCTGTGCCAACATGCCCGATGAAGAGGTACCTCACCCTTCACTTATGCACATCTTTCACATAGTACTAGTATCTACATACAGTATAACACTTTGAACAGATGGGACTGATTAGTTGATATTTTTGGAGGCTACATTAGTTTCAGTACATTATATGATAGTGGGGTACAAAAATTAAATTCTCTTATTGATAAACTGCATTGACATCATGCTGGTGCAGTTCTACAGATGTCGAACAAAGATCAGATTAAAGTAAATTTCAAGACTTCAAATTTTACCAAAACACAGTTGTTTTTTTTCATTTACAAAAAAAGTATAAAAAAATTAAAATAAATAAAACATTTTTTAGGTTTAAAATTTTACTTCCAGGTTGGAAATCATGACATTACGTTAGAGCAGGGGTCTTCAAAGTTTTTCAGGCCAGGGACCCCCAAACAGATGCCGAACTGGGCCAGGGACCCCCTACTATATATACGGCATAGCTTAGTGTCATGTATAAACATTGCTACTCTGTTATGGTACATCCAATACAAGGAAATAATACACAGGTTAATACTGTATTTTACACTATAAAATATAAAATTATATTATTTTAAAGTGAAAAAAAAAGATTTTGCGACCCCCCCCCCCCCCTGCAGTACCTCCGTGACCCCCCTAGGGGACGCGACCCCCCTGTTGAAGACCTCTGCGTTAGAGAATTCCATAAATGTTACCTAGCAACCATGTACACTGGGCCAAAATTCCTCTAATGTGCATAGAAATGAATATATTAATATAATAAATTAATTGTCAAATAAAAATATAAGAAAACACCTTTATTTTGTTGACCTCATGTTTAAGGTATCAGAAAAAATATGTAAATTATTTTTTCAGCTTTCAATTTTCAACTTATTTTTCTTTGCAAATTACTTCTTGCTTGGTGGAAAAATATAATTTATATTTACAACAGGTACTACCCCACCAAATTAAGTGTAAATTAGAGAATGATCAAAACCTGTCATACACACTTTGAAGTCTAAATTGAGTAATAGAGCTTTAGACAGAGCAGTGCTTCAAGTTAGCTTCACCTCCTGGAGAATGGTGATTACATCAGCTGCAAAGTATCAGTAAGATAACTACATTTGATTCCACTGACAGAACCTCTAACTTACAGCGCTGATGAGAGCTGGCTGCTGGTTACAACAGTCCTGCTTTTTTCACTCTTATATTCCAACATTTTGCTTTTTATCTGGTTTCTTACATAAATACTTTTGTAAATATTTTTTTGCAAATGGTTATTTGTCTTTATTTTTGACATGTTTTTGACTTATTTTTGTCATATTTTTGTTCTTCTGCTATTCTTGTGCTTTACGTTGCAACACATGACAGGTTTGTTGTCGTCATCAGGTGCTGCTAATGGCTATGAAAGATATGAATATAGCTAAACTGACATCTACAGACGTGCCCTTGTTCTCTGGCATTATTCATGACCTGTTCCCTGCTGTGGAAACACCTGTTATTGACTACGGAGAGGTAAGAGTCTGTGCAGTTGTTTTGTTTTCCACACACTTTACATACATAGTGGTTGTCATTTTATATACATAGTGGTTCTGACAGACAAGACACAATGGAACATACTGTATGGTACAGCCTCAGAATGATACATTTTAGCCCTCAAATAGACTGAAAGAAAAGCATGTTTTTGCATTTTGTTGAGTGAGCCTACATTTCCACAAACCTGACTCTTACTTGGCCTGAAGGAGGGCCTTCTCTTGCTTGTCTCCGTGGAAATGTTTTTTCTTTGGCTTTAATATATAAATTTTCATGGAGAATGTTCCAAAGTATGGCTTTAAATTTCATTATCTGTGGAATCATATCAATGACATATTGTTGTTAGTTCTAAATTGGTTGCAGAGGAGCCAGTGTTTGGTGTAGTCAAAGTCAACTTTATTGTCAATTCTGCCATATGTGTTCGACATACTGTACAGTGAATCAAAATTCTGTTTTTCCCTCGCCAAGCAGTGCAAAAAAGACAGTGTACAAAATACAATATAAGACAATACAAAAAATATCTAAGGACAAACATCTAAGAGCAGTGCAAAGAAAAAATACCTATTTACAGATGTCAAAAATGTGCAGTGTGCATCAAAATGGTGTGTTTGGTGTAGATTTAAATTACTAAATGAAATGGTAGAAATACTAAATGAAAATTATAGAAATGTATTTTGGTTCACGAACTGTGAGATTTGAAATGGTTGAAATAGTTTTTATAAAAGAGTGTGTCAAACAGTTGATGTTATTCTTTTCATTAAATGAATGTCGTCGTTGTTGTGGTGCAGCTGAAAGAGGTCATAGACACAGAGCTGCGTCAGCGTGGACTACAGGTGACTCCCTTCACCATGACCAAAGTGATACAGCTGTACGAGACCAAGAACTCCAGACACTCGTGCATGCTGGTGGGCAAGACCGGCAGCGGCAAGACGGTCACCTGGAGGGTTCTACAGAGCGCTCTCACTGCCCTCTGCCAGAAGAATGTCCCGGGTTATCAGGCTGTGCAGGTCAGCCTGGGCTCTCATATTGTTGTTAGTTGTTAGTTTTACTGAAAGGACAATAAAGGCCAGACTATTTTAAAGGTCTGATATATTAAAAAGTAAAATCCACTCCAGCTGTTTTAGTTTTAGTTTTATATATATTTTATTGGTGGATGTCTCAATATTGTATCAGTTAAAGATTCACTTTGCTTTGGCTGCAATGTTCCATAGAAAAGCATTAAGCAAATCTAAATTTATTTATATACACATATTTATGAAGAAGCCTTGAAAAGCATGCATTCTTACTGTTGCCTCTCCACAGATATGACCAGTACCTTTGCCTGATGGTGTCATGCTTGTCTCCATCAATCAATCATTCAATCAATATCACTTTATTTGTCACCAAGGGGCAATTAAAGTGCATTGAACAGTAAAATACAATGATAATAGAAAGCTCAAACAAAAGTCTTAAAGGGATAGTTTTTTTTTTTTTATGTGAATCCGTATGGCATCTAGCCTGGGAATTCCCAGGCCGCTTCCGTTCGTTTCGAACTGGAAGGCGGCCTGGCAGCTCGTTCAAGCGAGAGTCCCAGATTTAGGGCCCCAATCAGAGAGCAGGGGAGGGGTGGAAAGACGGTGACGCGTACTACATGACAAACGGAAGCTTGTAGTTTGAACTGACAACTGACATGATTGGCTATGGACTTACGTATACGCTCAATGATAGACATTCATAACGCCCAATAAACGGCCGTTGGCAATCGCTAACCACACCTCCGCTACGGGATTTTTCGAAGCGAGCTCCCAGACCCATATCTCACTTGTGATATGGTCAGGTGTTAACCAGACTATATGGCATCCCCTTCAGCAGTGTCGCGCATTAACACTGACTTACCCCTGAGAGTGTCCTCTGAACCGAGTTTTTCTTCTCAAAACAATATTTGTCCAAAAAGTGATATATTTGCATCACAAAACAGTTGCACACGAAAAAGTCAGAAGTCTAAATCGCTTGGTGCTATTTTCTCTCGAGCCGTCGCGTATCACTGCACGCCTATTATTATTATTAGCCTGTTCACTTGTAAACATCGCCACTTACCAAACTATCCCTTTAAACCAGCTCAACAGTCATCAAAGTCATCAGAGTCATCAAATCCACTATCAGGCAGTTTGAGGGAAATCACAAACCACTCCACTCATTTCTTTGTTGTTGGAAATAACACTTTGGTATCTATATTTATAATTTTTAGTTCAAATGGAATTTCATTTGTCAAGCCTTAAAATATGGAACGTTTCAGGCAGAGCAATGACATATCCATAGAAACAATAAGGTAACGGACCCTCAACATAGTGCACGTTTAAAGGGATATGCCACCCCCAGGTCAAACTTGGGCATCTCCCCACAGTCCAGAGACTAAAATAAGTGGTGGAAAGCGTTTTTCTGGTGACGCAGCCATTGTCCAGGTCTGTCACCACTGGCCGCCGCGGTATCTGAAGCTACTCCGCGTTAGACTGGAGTCTAACGTCGCCAGAGAAAGATTTTGGCCAAAAGGAATTAATTTGCTCGATGCTTTTCCCAATTACTTTCTGTGTAGTGCGCATTCATATCGAGTGTAAATAAATGTGCAAATCAACACGGAGAGCTTGACTTGGTCATTTTGGGTGGGAACTATTTTTCAGTGCGGAAAAACACAGCCGAAGCACACACCACGCTGCCAGGGGAATCCCTGTTACGCACCAGGAAGGGAGTTCCCCTGTTGCGCAGCGTAGTGTGTGCTTCGTTTGTGTTTTTCCGCACTGAAAAATAGTTCCCACCTCAAATGACCAAGTCAAGCTCTCCGTGTTGATTTGCACATTTATTTGCACTCGATATGAATGCGCACTACACAGAAAGTAATTGGGAAACGCTTCGAGCAAATTAATTCCTTTTGGCCGAAATCTTTCTCTGGCGACATTAGACTCCAGTCTAACGCGGAGGAGCTGCAGAAACCGCGGCGGTCAGTGCTGACAGACCTGGACAATGGCTGCGTCACCAGAAAAACGCTTTTCATCACTTATTTTAGTCTCTGGACTGTGGGGAGATGCCCAAGTTTGACCTGGGGGTGGCATATCCCTTTAAGTTGTGAAGATTTGAAATAGTGCATAGTGCCAGTTGTGTGGCCACTTACATTGTAGTCTTGTTCATCGTTCATTTGTTCACCTGAGTGCAGGATTACCCTCTGAACCCCAAGTCTGTCAGTCTGGGAGAGCTGTACGGAGAGAACGACCTGTCCACCAACGAGTGGAGCGATGGTGTGCTCTCCTCTCTTATGAGGACAGCCTGTGCAGGTGCAACAACAACAGCATGACAGATTAAATCAGCAAATACAATGTCGCAATATTCATACTATTATTAGTATAATTACATGAACTGTCTTGTAAACTGCTGAACGTGCAGATGAGAAACCAGACGAGAAGTGGATAGTGTTTGATGGGCCTGTGGACACTCTGTGGATTGAGAGTATGAACTCAGTTATGGACGACAATAAGGTGCTGACACTCATCAACGGAGAGAGGATATCTATGCCTGAACAGGTCAGTACATGTTCCTCTGGTCCAGTGCTTCTCAAATAGTGGGGCGGGCTTCCCTGGGGGGGCGCGGCGTGATGCCAGGCGGGCGCGTGTGACCCTGGGAAACATGCTTTTTTGGCGTACTGTACTAGAACTAAGTGTAATTGCACATCAACAACAGTAGTTGGCAGTAGCGCTCTCATTGTCGCTCTGGGGCAGGGGTCGGCAACCTTAAATACGCAATATACAGAACAGACTGACCATCAGCAGAACATCCTCTGTCACAGAAAAAACACGTATATTCCACTGAGTCGTGTCCTTTAGTCCGACAGAAGTTGACGCATCAGCGGCACAAGGAGAGAGCGTTTTTTTAAGCACTTTTAGTTTATGCATTGTAGTTTTAAGTTTCGTTTCTGTAAAACGTAAACAAATGTGCGCAAAGCTGCATTAAAAACACATTAATATTTGAGTCCTCAGTGCAAAAAGACAGTGCAGGGGGCAGTCTTTTTTGGAAGTTTTTCTTTTTTTGTTTTTAATGTTAATAAAAGGATACGATGTGTGTGTACTAATAACACTTTTGTAGACAAATAATACAATTAATAGTCGCGCGCAGGGAGGGGGGCGTGAAATGTTTTCTTCTTCCTGGGGGGGGGGGGCGTCACAGAAAATAATTGAGAAGCACTGCTCTGGTCTAAAGATACTTCTAGGCAAGTCCCAGGCCTGTTCAAGTTGTGGCCTGTGGGCAAAACCCAGTCCTCCAAGTGATCTGATCTGGCCAATTTCCCAGATATTAAATACAAGAAATATTTCTATTGTTTCCTGGTTTAGTCCTGGTTGAATTCTGGGTTTGCTCTCTTTTAGTCATGGTTTAGTTCTAATTTAATTATGGCTTCATCCTGGTTTAGACATGATACTGGACTAGTTTAACTGTGGTTCAGTATTGGTTTGGCAATTTTGTTGAGCAATGTTGGTAAAGCCTTTTGTATTTTATCTTGAATATATTATCATTAGTCAAACAGATCACACATCAGATGATGTGTGAGTTCATCTTGTAACGTCTCCACAGGTGTCTCTGCTCTTTGAGGTAGACAATCTGGCCCAGGCCTCACCAGCCACAGTGTCCCGCTGTGGGATGGTCTACAATGACTACACTGACCTGGGATGGAAGCCTTTTGTCCAGTCCTGGCTGGACAAGCGCAACAAGGTCTCACACTTCACTCTCACACTAATAATACTACCAAATATTTCTATGATGTCACGGTTTTAATATAATAATATGTTTTCTTTAATCATAATGAAGCACCATAACAATCTGACCTTAAATACTTGTCTTAAAAAGCATTACACATCATTACATTTATTTTGCCAATATCTAAGATTAAATTGAAATGAAACACATTAATTCCAATCTGCATGTAGAGCTTCTTGTTCTATTGGTGGTTCTCAGATGACATCACATTATTAATTTGAACAATAATATTTAATACAGATAGTGGATGACAAATTGAACATTCAAATGTTAATATGCAAATATTTGTTACAATAGTCTTTTAATCTAGTAACTGATAGGAATGATCCACTTCAACATTGGGGTATTTTATGGCAAAATACAACTTAATCAATCTACATTTTGCAGTGACACCACACTGATGGTGTTCTCCATGTGTCTTCATTGGTGGAATGTTCAGCAGTTACTATTGAGACACAATGTACACATTAGCACAGTGAGATAGTCTAAAAACTTAATAGAAAAAAGAAAGAAAAAATACAAAATGGATTTAAACAGCACATTTTCAGGTGCCTGTGATCAGTACAAGCATTAATATTCCTATTTAGGTGTTTGATTTTCAGCAAAAAGGTGAGAGGACTTACTGAAAACTGCCCCATGTCATACATATAGAATATGAAAATCCAATTGAACCGGAGTATAAAAATGACAATAAAATACATCATATGCTGATATTTGCTGGTCATGAGCCTAAACTGACTTGACTTTGTTCTCAGGCTGAGGTGGAATATCTGAAACCCTTGTTTGACAAATATGTTGGTCCCACACTGCTCTTCAAGAAGAACCAGTGTAAAGAGCTGATTCCCATCACTGAGCTCAACGGAGTCATGTCCCTGTGTCGCCTCTACAGCTGTCTGGCCACGTCACAAAATGGAGTATGGCACACAAGACAATTGATACTTTGCAGTGACATCAAGCTGGGGAGGCACTGCATGTATGTCTGTGGCAGAATGTTAAGCAGTTACCATGGTGACACAATGAAAGAAAAACAATCAAATGGGTTTTTCTAGAAAAATGCAAATGCAAAATGCATTTTAACAACAAATGCCAGTGAGCCTGTATGGGTGTTTATGGTTCCTCTTAGGGGTTTTGGCTAGCTTGTGACAAATTTTATTTGAATTTCTTTATTTTAAATGGAATGGAAGCTTTATTTGTCATCGTAAAAACGAAAAGACTTGTAAATGGACGGGTCCATGGACCTTAAAGCAGCCGACATGGGGCGCTAACGTCCCCCTCTCTCTTCAGTGATACAAGAACATAAACAGAATAGGAATGCAATACAATCAGTAACAACAGACAAAGACGTAACACAGTGGAATTATATCTTTTTGTTTGGAAAACATTACGGGAGAAAATACAGAAAATATCTTATAGCTGAGGCGGACAGAAGAATAGCAGAGTGTTTCTATAAATACGTGTTAGCCAATTCATAAATGTCCTTTTGATTATGGCGAGTGTCAGACAGTCAGCAGAAAATAGTCAAAACAGCAGTCCTGTTTATCACAGATTTTCTGGGAGAGTTGAAACTGAAGGGGAAGATGCACGTAAGCAAACACACTTTAGCACTCAGGTGAACGGACAATTGGTCTGAAACCTGGTACTGCAAAAAATGAGCTCAAATGAGTTGTACTTGTAGCTAAGTTAGTTCTTTATGGTCAGATTGTGTTAAAAGTCGTCAGCTGCAAAGTATCAATTGAATACCTGTATGTCTAAGAATACAAGTTTGATGTTTTGTTTTTTGTTTTTTTTCAGATAAATGTTTCTGACACAGAAAACTTGGAGCATTTGGTAGAGCTGTGGTTCGTTTTCAGTGTCATCTGGTCCATCGGCGCCTCAGTCAGTGAGGACGGACGCAAGAAGATGGACATCTTTTTGAGGGAGCTGGAGGGCACCTTCCCCATTAAGGTGCTCTGCTCTGGTTGTGTCAATTCTCCAGAGTCTTTGAGATTTGTTAACTTAAGCCAAACCAGTATTTCACTTAAAAATAACATCCACTCTTGGGACGTTCTAGGACACAGTTTACGAGTACTGTGTGGACACCAAAAACAGAGCATGGATTCCTTTTGAAGAAAGGCTCACTAAAGGATGGAGATACAATGTAAAGTAAGTTGCCCTCCACATACATTGTGAATGATGTTAATCATTCACAATCTTATACCTAGTGAGGTCTTTCAAATTTAGCCCCATTTCCAGCAGCTTTGTTCTTCATTTTATATTACATGTTTAAAGCTGGAGCACCTGATTTTCAAACCATGAAAATACTAAGTGTGTGTGGGGGGGTAATGTTTAGTTACTTTGCTATTCATTAACTTCTCACATTTTTAACTTTAGACCTTTTCTGACCAATATGTATTTGTTATCTTTTACTATATGAATAGTAAATGTATTTAATGGTTGTTCACATACACCTCTTTGTTGTTTGTGTATTTCTTCAGTGCTCCGTTCTACAAGATCATGGTGCCCACGGTGGACACAGTGAGATACGATTTCCTGGTGAAGGCTCTGGTGATGGGGCAGTACCCGGTGCTGCTCTCTGGGCCTGTTGGCACCGGGAAGACCTCTGTGGCCCAGAACATCCTGCAGGACTTAGACAGCTTCAAGTGGGCCACCCTCACCATCAACATGTCCTCACAGGTCACGCTACATCTGCTCTACTCGCACACATGTACACTTCATATAGTCATCAACAAGAAAAGTCAGTATCGTTTAATCCAGTGAAAGTTGTTTATAGAACTCAAAGAGACAAAGTGAAGTCTGTTTGGAAATGGAAGATATGTCTTTAAAGGGCCCATATTACAGTACACTATTTTCTGATCTATGGTATAATGTAGTTTCCTCATCACAAACAGAACTTAAAGGAAAAGTAACGTTTTTTTTTTTACAATTTGAGCCTTATTTCGGTAATAAAACAAGTTGTTTTACTCACCCATAGCACTTTGGTGTCATATGGAGCACTTCCAGAGATGTTTTAGATTTGCGGTTAGCCTAGCGTGACTTCTAGCCATAGCTCGGGGCATATAATATATTCCCCAAGCATGTAATATGCCCCGTGCGGGCTCCAAATAACACAAACTTTAGCACTTTTCAAATCATAGAAGCCCAATGTCTTAGTCTACGATTTTGTTTGAAGCAAAAGTGGCCTGTAATCCGAGATTTATCCATAGTTTACAGCTTTGTGTTTCATGTTTGTGTCCCGGGAGCTGAGAGCACAGTCCGCACATGCGCACTGGCCTCCTCATCTACTCAAAACTATGGCTAAATCTCGGATTACAGGCCACTTTTGACCACACGAAATCGTAGACTAAGACATCGGGCTTCTATGATTTGAAAAGTGCTAAAGTTTGTGTTATTTGAAGACCGCAAATAAGTGCCCCGAGAACTCACATTACGGAGATCGCAAATCTAAAACATCTCTGGAAGTGCTCCATATGACACCAAAGTGCTATGGGTGAGTAAAACAACTTGTTTTATTACCGAAATAAGGCTCAGATTGTAAAAAATGTAACTTTTCCTTTAAGTTGTGTTTTGTTTGATTCACACATGTCTGAGTTCTTCTCTCAAACTGAGGGAATACATACAGGTAATTTGATAGAGGAAGTGCTCCACTGTCACTAGAATCATTTTCATCATTTCAGCCCTGAAATTGCCAATCTCTACTAAACAAGGTCAAAGGAGCTGTTCACTTGAAAACTACCACTTCATGACATCACAAGGTGGAATAGAGCATTTTGAGCTTTGGAGATGTAGACAGACTCATAATAAAGGATTACTCAAGCAAGTGTGAATGAAACAAAACATAAGGTGGGTATGTTTTTGAGGAGGTTTTTGAGGAGGTAACAAGATTCTAACTTGGCTTAAAACTCTCAAGTGTCAATTCTGTGTAATATAGGACCTTTAAAATACGGATATGACAATATATTGATAATTATTATATCATAATAGTTTATTTGGTGATGCTGTATGTATGTTATTAATTGCTATATTGATATGATGGTATTAATCATGTTTGACACATTTAACATTATTTTGGCAGTGGTAAATTGTGTTCTTTATTTTGAGAAAATAAACTTTATGTAATACAGCTGAACAGTGTTTGGTAACTGAACTGAATTTCTTAAACATGCCTAAAAATGGTATACATATTGGTTTTAGTAGTTGGTTTTAGTAGGTTACTTTGACATATCGTAGGCTCTCATACTCTAGATGACATCAATGGCTGTGCTTACATGCACAGTCTAAATCCGATTATTATCGGGTTTCATGAGTAATGAGACTATTAAAAATGATTTTGTGGTTTATATGTAATTTAAATAATCTTAAATGTCCAGAAATATAATAATAATTTGATTTTGGTGGATAGGAAAGATGTCATCAGAAGAAGCAGCTCAAATTCTTTCTTTGGCTCTAAGACATGTTCAGAGTTGGCTTACCAAATCTTGCCTTCTCTTGAATACACAGAAAACTGTTTGTATGATGTTCTCCAAAAAAGCTACAAGCACTTCCGGAGATGTTTTAGATTAGAGATATCCGTGATGCGAGTTCTCGGGGCACATGTTTGCGGTCTCCAAATAACACAAACTTTAGCACTTTTCAAATCATAGAAGCTCAATGTCTTAGTCTACACTCTCGTTTGAGTCAAAAGTGGCCTGTAATCCGAGATTTATCCATAATTTACAGCTTTGCGTTTCATGTTTGGGTCCCGGGAGCTGAGAGCGAAATAAGCTGTGACTCCGCACATGCGCACTGGCGTCCTCATCTACTCGAAACTATGGCTCAATCTCGGATTACAGGCCACTTTTGACTCAAACTAAAGCGTAGACTAAAACATTGAGCTTCTATGATTTGAAAAGTGCTAAAGTTTGTGTTATTTGGAGACCGCAAACATGTGCCCCAAGAACTCACATGATGGAGATCGCAAATCTAAAACATCTCTGGAAGTGCTCCATATGACACCAAAGTGCTATGGGTGAGTAAAACAACTTGTTTTATTACCAAAATAAGCCTCAGATTGTAAAAAACGTTAATTCTCCTTTAAATGTCCAGAAATATAATAATAATTTGATTTTGGTGGATAGGAAAGATGTATTGTAAAATTCATAACAGTATAGAATTGTATCATTGTATAGCAGTGTTATTTTATATATCTATTTCTATTATTTCTATTATTAGACCACTTCCAATAACATCCAGTCGATAATCGAGAGCCGTCTGGAGAAGAGGACAAAGAGTGTGTTTATGCCAGTGGGGGGTAAGCGTCTGCTGTGCTTCCTGGATGACCTGAACATGCCGGCCCTGGACCTGTTTGGCTCCCAGCCCCCTCTGGAGCTGCTGCGCCACTGGATCGACTACAGCTTCTGGTACGATCGCCAGAAGCAGACGCTCAAGGTGGTCAAGGTGAGCCACACAGTGCTACTATAGCAGGGGTGTCCAAACTTTTTTCACCAAGGGAAACGTATAGAAACATATTCGTAATGGATGACTGGATGGTGGCCAAATCAGTGAGTCTTTCAGATAGATGCATTTTACACAGGTTTGAGAGCCACAACATCTTTAAAAAGTCTTGAACGCTCATTTTAGCTCTGTATCATAAAGCAAGAAGGTGTTATTGAGATTACAGTGATAGCAATGACTTAATTAGCAGGAAAAAGTTTTGCTTATAATCATTCAAACCATAGTTTGGACCAAGGCCATAGTTTGGAAACCCCTGAACAATAATATCTTATCTGTTCATATAGGCATAAGTGACAAATATGAAAGGTAGATAAAGAATATTGCCATTGTAAATAACAGGAAGTACACACTCACACTATCTTCTCTGCTCAGGACATGTTCTTGTTGGCTTCCATGGGGCCTCCTGGTGGGGGCAGGACTCAGATCTCCAGCCGTCTGCAGAGTCGCTTTAACCTCATCAACATGACCTTCCCCAGTGTAAGATCACACAACACATTGACCGTTTTTATCTCTTTTTTTTTCTTTTACTGGTTTCCTTCTTAAAGGGATAGTGCTTTTTTTTATGTTAATCTGTATGGGTTTCCTTCTAAAAGTTCCGTGTGTTGACACCGGCTTACCTCTGACACTCTCAGCTGATCCCGGTTCGGCTCGCTTTCTCAAGCCCATGTAAGTAGGTCCGGTAGCTTCTCTGGAACATGAAATAAAGCTTGTTTTTCTTCTCAAAACAAAACATTTGTCCGAAAGGTGATGTATTTGCGTCCCAAACAGTTGTCAACGAAACATCCAGCAGCAAATTTAGTGATCGCATATTGTGTCTGCCGACCCGTATTACTGCGCTAACGTTAGCGTATCAGCCTGTTCACTTGTAAACTTCCGCTTGCGGCGGACCGCATCTGCCTAGGGTGACCATTTGTCCGGATTTCGTCCGGACAGTCCGGTTTTAGAGCTGTCTGTCCGGCCGTCTGTCACGCGTCCTCCTTTTTTACATTTTGTCCTCCTTTCGGACCCTCGTCGGCCACCGTTGCATAAATCGTCATAAATCTCCACCCATTATTTACACTTGCTACTCTGCGAAGTTCGCCGTTTCCCAATTCAGCGAGTGCACGGTTCGGAGTGTGGTTTCAGTCTGCAGTCGAGACGGTGCATACTCGCTCAGCCCTGAGTGCAGTCTGGGGATCACATGGGCGTCTGCGAAATGGAACAGGTCCTGCCTCAGCTCAATGAGCCAAGTGGTCTGCTCCTTGTTCCCTAAAGACAAAAATATTATTCTATTGCGACTAGTAATACTTGGAATTGGGACATGGCCAATGTTCCCCCTAATTTTTTAGGTGTCTGAGCAAACACACTAACTCCCTGAGCGCTCCTTGGATCCCTGTGCGCGACATCCGAAATGCACCCCCCCCTCGCGCGGCTCACCCGAGGGAAAAAAAAAAAACAAGGTGTCCTCACTTTAGGGCCTTTGTCCTCCTTTTTGGACAAAAGTGTCCTCCTTTCCTGTTTCATGCCGGTGGTCACCCTACATCTGCTGTACACTTCCGCTAAAGGTGAACAGGCTGAAAATAATGTCTGAATATTTTGTACTGAAACACATATATGGTATCAGTATCTGGCAGCACGGTGGCTGAGTGGGTAGCGCTCATGCTTCACAGCAAGAAGGTTCCGGGTTCGATCCCCGGGTCGCCCGGGCCTTTCTGTGTGTGTGTTCTGTGTGGAGTTTGCATGCATGGTCTGGGTTCGATCCCCGGGTCGCCTGGGCCTTTCTGCATGTTCTCCCCGTGTCTGGGTGGGTTTCCTCCGGGCACTCCGGTTTCCCCCATCAACCCAAAACATGCATCATAGGTAAATCCTCCAGCTTAGGTCCTGACCAAACCGAAGCAAGAAGATGATGGAGATGGTCCCCGGGCGCAGTAATGTGCTGCCCACTGCTCCTAATAACAGGATGGGTCAAATGCTGAACTGGAATTTCCCCAGTGTGGGACTAATAAAGGCATAGCTTTCTTTCTATCTGCAGCCGATCTAAGCACTTTTAGAGTATCGGCTTGGATCAAATTTAGTCAATGTAGTGATATGACCAATGTGACTGGATACATGGCGCATGCGTGTACGGAAGCCGATGTAGTGATGTGTGGAGTTCAGTGAAAAGGTATAGTTCATGATGTATGTGTGTGTTAGATAAAGTTCATTCTCTTCAAGTACCGGTGTCGTTATTGAAGAGCCCACAACACAAACAAAACAGTCAATAGATCAGGCCAATACACTGAGTAGCATCCTCCACAGGCAGCTGTCGCAATTTAGCAACTGACTGACTGAAAAACAATTCTTTTTTCACAGAGCGTCAAATCGAGGCTTTGGAAAAATGGGGCAAAGAATCAGTGCTTTTGGGTCTTTTTTACACATATTAAGTGGGCATGTACTCTGGGGCAGGCTGCTCCTCTTTTTACAGGCTTCTAATACAAATAATATGGTGAAAAAACACTGTCTTTAGAAACAGGCTAAAACATTATATAGTCTCAATCATAGCGAGGTAATGCTATGATACAGCTTTACTGTGGAGGAATTCAAAGTAAAGTATTATTTTACAATATCATTATAATTAGTATCAGCAAATGCAAACCTTTAAAAAAAAATCTTTTAAAAAAAAAACTTTAAAAAACCTGCACTGAATTGGGGCCAGAAAACTGGATTGGGACATCCTTAATACACTAACAATAATCCGTAACACTTTAACATCATAATTACTAACCTACAGAGTGTTAACTTGTGAAAGCGTTAATCCCACTAAATGAGGTTTTTAAAAAAGCATAAAATGTCCTCTTAGTTTTGGTACATTTGGGGGATATTTTTTTTTCTATTACATTCCCCAAATGCATTTTCCACATTTCCAGGAATCCCAGATTATGCGGATCTACAGCACCATGATCACCCAGAAGCTGCAGGAGTTTATGGAGGAGATGAAGCCCATTGGAACTGTCCTGACCCAGGCCACCATCGAGCTGTACCACGCCATATCCTCCAGGTTCCTCCCCACACCAGCCAAGATCCACTACCTCTTCAACCTCAGGGACATCTCCAAGGTATACCACAGTGCCTCCTTCACTAGCCTGGAAAGCTGTATTCATACTTTGCAGTGACAATAAAGTCTTATCTTATCTTACATGTATCTCTGTGGTGGAATACTCACCAATTACCATGGAGACACAATACGCACATATAGCACATATAGCAATATGCACATATAGCAAACACTCGTCAAAACAAATACAAATGTTAAATGGATTTTAAACAACACATCTTCAGGAGCCTGCGATCAATACAAGCATTCTTGATCAGTCAGTTATTTCTGGTCAGATTGTGTTAAAATAAAGATCAGGTTTAGGCC
This sequence comes from Paratrypauchen microcephalus, assembly GCA_036785185.1. Classification (NCBI taxonomy): domain Eukaryota; kingdom Metazoa; phylum Chordata; class Actinopteri; order Gobiiformes; family Gobiidae; genus Paratrypauchen; species Paratrypauchen microcephalus. The sequence goes on along the minus strand of JAVJIX010000168.1, from coordinate 1,828,067 downwards.
CTGTTTACACGGACACTGGTATTTTTAAAAACTGAGAAATTGACCTTCATGTGTACCCATCTTTTACACGCAAACAGCGAATTCGGCTCTGAAAACAAATCTTTCTAAAAACTCCAGCTAGAGGGGAGATTCTGGAAAACTACGATTTCGTGTTTGCGTATAAAGTGAGATAAACGGAGTTTTAGGCAGCTGACGCACCAAAAGTGCGATTCTGATTGGCTTGCAGAGCGTTCTGCTTCTTCCTACACTGCCGCCCATAGGCTTGGTGTACTTATGATGGCGTATTTATGTGGGTTGGTAAATAAAAACTTCTTTGAAATCGATTCTATGTGCACAATGTTATTTTGGAAAACAAAGGGAAAGAAATATTCATTTCTCAACATAATCGGCTATGTGTAAGATAAGATAAGATAAGATAAGATAATCCTTTATTTGTCCCATAATGGGGAAATTGCAGTGTCACAACGCAAGTTTCAGAAACAGTAGGAAAATATGAGCATGCATCAAAATAAAGATATATAATAATAATAAGTATGTACAATCAACTAAAAAAAAAGGTTAAAAGGCACAGGAACACTGCACAATAAATGTCTTTGATTCTGAGCAGTGAACAAACAGCAGTTCAGTAATATATAATATCACTACAACAAAGTGACTCAGATGATTGTGTACAGTGCAGGGATGGACAGTGGTGGTTAAATAAATAAGTAGCTTCTGAGTAGTGCCTTCAGTTTTTTTTTTTTTTTACAAATGGGCTGCGTTCAGTTACTTCATGTCAGCTTTTTATTCCTTAGGAGGACCAGGCAGGTAATTATTTAGAGAATTTAAGAGAATTGATTTTGTCTTGCTTTACTTAGTTGAAATATTTGCAATAGAGGAAAAAAACACTGTATTGCAATCATCAAGATAATTTTGAAGGCTTGCGCTTGATTTTGATTTGTCTTACAAACCTGAAAAGCAGAACGGTTTGCAGTGGTCCAAAGTTATAACTTATTTTCCTAACCAGTCCTAATTATTCACCAGAATGAGTTTCTGAACACATTTTACAATTTTCAGTGGCCAGAGCGGAATTGTTGACGTATTAGTAGTAATGTTAACAACAACTGGCATGCTAACAGTGTGTCAGCGTTACTTCCTAGTTCGCAGATAAAGCGCTTTATACAGTAGTAAGAAGAACCGCTTCTGTACCGTATTTGCAAAAATAAAATGCATTATTACATTAAATACATTTAAATTGGGCCCCTTTAATGCAGTGTTTACTTTTTGCATGTTTACAGTGTTGGTCAACTGATATTTTGAGACTTTTGAGCTTTGAGAACTTTTCCCTTTTAATATGTCCTACCAGGTTTTCCAGGGTCTACTGCGAGCCCATCCAGACTTCCATGATTCCAAACAGAACATGGTCAGACTGTGGATTCACGAGTGCTTCAGGTAGTGCTTAAAGGAAAAGTAACGTTTTTTAACAATCTGAGCCTTCTTTCGGCAATAAAACAAGTAGTTTTACTCACCCATAGCAGTTTGGTGTCATTTTGAGCAGTTTGGTAGAAGTTATGTTGTAGCGTATCCGTTAACTTGAGTGCTCGGGGCATTACTTTGCGGTCTCCAAATAACACAAACTTTAGCACTTTTCAAATCATAGAAGCCCGATATCTTAATCTACGATTTCGTTTGACGCAAAAGTGGCCTGTAATCCGAGATTTAGCCATAGTTTCGAGTAGATGAGGAGGCCAGTGCGCATGTGTGGACTGTGCTCTCAGCTCCCGGGACCCAAACATGAAACGCAAAGCTGTAAACTATGGATAAATCTCGGATTACAGGCCACTTTTGCTTCAAACGAAATCGTAGACTAAGATATCGGGCTTCTATGATTTGAAAAGTGCTAAAGTTTGTGTTATTTGGAGCCCGCACGGGGCATATTACATGCTTGCATCTCTGGAAGTGCTCCATATGACACCAAACTGCTATGGGTGAGTAAAACAACTTGTTTTATTACCGAAAGAAGGCTCAGATTGTAAAAAAAAAACGTTACTTTTCCTTTAATTCCTTTGGCCAGTATTTGATTTGGTTGCATTCAAATACTTTTCATGTATTGTTCTGATTTTAGGGTGTTTTCGGACAGACTAGTGGACCACAGCGACTTGGAGACCTTCACTGGCCTGTTGTCTGACAAACTGGCCTCACTTTTCGATCTCACGTACCACAACATATGCCCCAGTAAACAACGCCCTGTGTTTGGTGAGATACATTAACATTTCATTCATGCAAAGAAATATTAAAACAAATTATAATTTAATTTTTACTTTTTACTTTTAGTCAGAATGGCATTAAACTTATCTATCTTCATATAGACAAGCAGATGGCTTGCCTGGTTTACACCTAACCATATAGAGACCATATATCACAAGTGAGATATGGTCTGGGAGCCACCTTCGAAATATCTCGTAGCGGAGGTGCGGTTTACGATCGCCAAAGGCCGTTTATTGGGCGTTACGAATGTCTATCATTTGGCATATACGTAGCCCATAGCCACTCATGTCAGTTGTCAGTTCAAACTACAAGCTTCCGTTTGTCACGTAGTACGCATCACCGTCTTGCCACCCCTCCCCGCTCTCTGATTGGCTCCCAGAATCGGGAGAGCTCGCTTGCCATAGTCGCCAGGCTGTCTTTCAGATCGGAACGAACGAAAGCAGCCTGGGATTTCCCAGGTTAGCAGATGCCAGCACCAGGCTAAGTTACAGGTCAGATGTGTGCCAAAGTGAGCCTGGGTATTTTTGAGCAATAAAATCAAATTGAATAAATACAAGATGGATAGGTTTAATGCCATACTGTGGAGCATTCCAGACAAAGCAATAACATCTCTACAGAGACAAGAAGGTGGCACACCCATCCACCCAATATACTTTAAATCAGTGATGCACATGCCTGACCATTATACCCTCCTGTGTGTTATTTTGTGTTATAGGTGAGTTCCTGACTGACCCTCCTGTGTACCAGGATCTCCTGGACATGGAGGCTCTGAAGGGCTTTATGGAGACCCAGCTAGAAGACTACAATCTAACCCCCGGAGTTGTGCCCATGAGCCTGGTGCTCTTCAGAGACGCCATTGAACACAGTAAGTACAAAATTTATCAACATCAAATTTGACCTATTTGTCCCCCTCTCTCGGTGTTTGACACTGTGCTTCCTCTACAGTAACGCGGATTGTGCGTGTCATCAGCCAGCTGAGGGGGAACATGCTACTGGTGGGCATTGGGGGCTCAGGGAGGACCAGCCTGTCCAAACTAGCAGCTTTTATCTGCGAGCACCAAGTGTTCCAGGTGGAGGTGACCAAGCAGTACCGCAAGCAGGAGTTCAGAGAAGGTATGTCTTTGAGGTATATGTTATGAGTGAATATTTTTGCCCCCTTTCTGTCACTTCACCAGTATATTCAAATTTATCCAAATCAAGGCATACGTCAATCGACATCATTTTCACTTTTTCCAGATATCAAACAACTTTATCACCTGACGGGTGTGGACAACAAACCCACAGTGTTCCTCTTCAACGACACACAGATCGTGGATGAGTCATTCTTAGAGGACATCAACAACATCCTGAGCTCTGGAGAGGTGCCCAGTCTGTACAAGCAGGACGAGTTTGCCGAGGTATGCCACACATTTTGGAGTACTGTGTTCTTATAGTATATATATATACATATATTTTATAGGCAAGCCATAGCCAAGTTTGTATTTTATCCTCACGTGTGCCTGTGTGCAGGTGTGCACTGCTCTGTCAGAAAGTGCCAGGAAGGAGAATGTAGTAGAGACACCTGACTCTCTCTTCAGTTTCCTGATCGAACGAGTGAGGAACAACCTGCACATAGTCCTGTGTATGAGCCCAGTAGGAGAGCCCTTCAGGTAAAAGTATTTACAATGGTCAGAAAGTGAAAAAGAATTATACATTAACATTTTTTCCTCATGTTATTTAAACATAATTACTTGCAATAAAGTTGCATTGGGTCTGGATTCAACCTGCACACTCACCAGATTTGTTCTAATAATTTCTGTGCTTAAAATGCACTTTGAAGCATCTATTATAAGCTGCTTGGTTTTCAGAATCAGACTGTGTTTTATTGTCAGTGAACACAATTCACTAACTGGGAACTTGCTTTGGTATGATGCAACATTAAATAAAGAGTAATATATATTATGATAAAAAAAATAAATAAGGGCATGCATTCAAAGAAGGTAAACAACTCAAAATATAAAGTATGGCAGGACAAATGTGCCCAACTATCAGTGCAAATCAATTGCTAATGTTACTCTTTCTTTGTTCAAAGCCAATGCGATGTCATTAGGAAGCATAGCACAGGCTTTGTGTAGTAAAACTGCAAGATTATTCATAATTAGATCAAAGTTTCAATGAAAACAGTCCCTAAGAGCTGCCTAATGATTGTGTTGTGACCAGAAAGCGCATCCTGCAGTACCCAGCTCTGGTGAACTGCACCACCATCGACTGGTTCTCTGACTGGCCCAATGACGCTCTGCTGGAGGTGGCTGAGAGATACCTCACCGGGATGGACCTGGGCTCTGACAAAGGGGTAAGGACAGTTCACACACACATGTTCTATCATTTCACATAAACTAGCACATTTCAAATATATAATTACCAACAAATAAATAAATGCTTTAAAGGAAAAGTAACGTTTTTTTTTACAATTTGAGTCTTATTTCGGTAATAAAACAAGTTGTTTTACTCACCCATAGCACTTTGGTGTCATATGGAGCACTTCCAGAGATGTTTTAGATTTGCGGTTAGCCTAGCGCGACTTCTAGCCATAGCTCGGGGCATATAATATATTCCCCAATCATGTAATATGCCCCGTGCGGGCTCCAAATAACACAAACTTTAGCACTTTTCAAATCATAGAAGCCCGATATCTTAGTCTACGATTTCGTTTGAAGCAAAAGTGGCCTGTAATTCGAGATTTAGGCATAGTTTACAGCTTTGCGTTTCATGTTTGGGTCCCGGGAGCTGAGAGCACAGTCCGCACATGCGCACTGGCGTCCTCATCTACTCGAAACTATGGCTAAATCTCGGCTTACAGGCCACTTTTGACCACACGAAATCGTAGACTAAGACATCGGGCTTCTATGATTTGAAAAGTGCTAAAGTTTGTGTTATTTGGAGACTGCAAACAAGTGCCCCGAGAACTCACATGATGGAGATCGCAAATCTAAAACATCTCTGGAAGTGCTCCATATGACACCAAATTACTATGGGTGAGTAAAACAAAAGGATGGCTACCTTCAGGATTTCACTATAAAATATACAAAAAAAAATCAGTAGTTATTCAAAAAGAAAATCTATTTGATGTCTTCTGTGTGTAAAATGTAGAAGGTAGTAAGGAAAAACACAGTGAATGAGTTTGTCCACACTTTTGACTGGTAGTGTACATACATAAATACGTACAGGGCACATTATTAATATTAATATTTTCTTAACTGTGTTCCCTATAGATTCAGACAAAAGTGGCCAGTATTTTTGTAATGACTCACCAGTCAGTAGAATGTGTCTCCAAAAGGATGAAACTGGAGCTAAGAAGACACAACTATGTGACCCCAACCAACTACTTGGAGCTGGGGTCTGGATACAAGAAGTAAACTCAAGTAGATAATCCTTTTTGCATCATTTCTGTATCGCTATATTTAACTTTTATTTATTGTGATGCAGACTTTTAGCAGAGAAACGCAAGGAGTTGGGAGACCAGGTGAGCAAGCTGCGTAATGGCCTGTTCAAGATCAGCGACACGCGGCAGAAGGTGGAGGTAATGTCCGTGGAGCTGGAGGAAGCCACGAAGCAGGTGGCGGAGTTCCAGGAGGAGTGCGATCAGTTCCTCACCGTCATCATCAAACAGAAGGCTGAGGCCAATCGGCAGCAACAGGTATAGCTCCTCTGCTCTACTGTCAACATGAAGTTCTGCTGGATGGAAATGTGCAGTCAGAAGTTACACGTACTTGATTACCTTCACATCAGTAACTTCCATAAATACTACTGAAAGAGTTGTATCGCGCTTGGGATTGTGATGTCTTACACCATCAGAATGTTCCGTTTGCTAACAATAAATCAATGGAGATTTTAAAGGAAAAGTAACGTTTTTTTTTACAATCTGAGCCTTCTTTCGGCAATAAAACAAGTAGTTTTACTCACCCATAGCAGTTTGGTGTCAATTTGAGCAGTTTCGTAGAAGTTATGTTGTAGCGTATCCGTTAACTTGAGTGCTCGGGGCATTACTTTGCGGTCTCCAAATAACACAAACTTTAGCACTTTTCAAATCATAGAAGCCCGATATCTTAATCTACGATTTCATTTGAAGCAAAAGTGGCCTGTAATCCGAGATTTAGCCATAGTTTCGAGTAGATGAGGAGGCCATTGCGCATGTGTGGACTGTGCTCGCAGCTCCCGGGACCCAAACATGAAACGCAAAGCTGTAAACTATGGATAAATCTCGGATTACAGGCCACTTTTGCTTCAAACGAAATCGTAGACTAAGACATCGAGCTTCTATGATTTGAAAAGTGCTAAAGTTTGTGCTATTTGGAGCCCGCACGGGGCATATTACATGCTTGGGGAATATATTATATGCCCCGAGCTATGGCTAGAAGTTGCGCTAGGCTAACCGCAAATCTAAAACATCTCTGGAAGTGCTCCATATGACACCAAAGTGCTATGGGTGAGTAAAACAACTTGTTTTATTACCGAAATAAGGCTCAAATTGTAAAAAACGTTACTTTTCCTTTAAGTTGCTAAATACTAAACCAAGAGTTCATTAAAAGTATTCTGACACTTAACAGTTTATCAGGTTGTTCCACTGATCTTTCTTTAGTTTGTGGCAGATATCCATGTAGCGGTCGTTTCTTGATGTTCCATCCCAAGCTCTATTGTCACAAGGGCTGTAGTCCTTTGGTCGTTTAGTAAATTAATCAGTCAATAGTGTCTTAGTCAAATAAAAACTTTATGTTATAAGGATTTGTATGAACAACAGCAGAAATTAAAAAGCAAAAGTACATTAAATCTGCCTTTTCACTTATGATGATGCTGTAGACCATGTGCACACCAATAAATTGGTGCAAACGGCATGTCTGTGGTCGACCAAAAATGTAGTCAACTGCAGCCCTAATTGTACTTTGACCCACAAACTACTTAAAGCCCCAGTGTGTAGGATTCGTGGTGCATAGGTGGATGGTGCTATTGCACTTTCTGTTTTAGCTATGGCAGACCTCGAGGGTCACCCGGGCGCGCCGTAACGCGGACAGCTCTCGTACCCGCGCATGAGCCGCGCGCCGCTACTGTATAAATAAAACGTGGTCCCGGTTTTGTTTTGTTTTTTCTTTTCTCATGAAAACACACATTCCCGATCATGTACCATGACACTCTACACATCAAATGAAACCTTACAGTCTCCTCTTTTTGACTATGCAATTCATTTCCCTGCACAACAATCACTCCCCGAGCACATGGGGCTTTTATACGGAAAAGCACAAAACGAGGTTAGCTTACCTTAGAATGCTTTGCACAGGTCAAACTCTGTATTTCACCATAAACTTGCTCTCAATCTGTCCGTAAGGATCCAGCGAATAAAATCCAGTAAAACAATTTAGTCCAAAACACGTGTTAGATCCATTACGAGTCTGATCCGGCAGCATGCTTGTGTTGTTTACCCAAAACCACGAGCCTTGCCGAAGGTGAAGGCGGAGCCCAAATGTCCTTCTGCGGCTCTCGTATTCAAAATGGCTGCCTCTGCATGGGGAAGATCCCCCTTTTATGTGACTATATCTAAGTCCAAAAGAATACTTTGATTTCATGATGGAAGTGAAAAGGCTTGGAAAACAATGTATTTTTGAATGGGTATCTTCAATTTCAGTAATTAACGGGTAAAAATCTTACACACTGTCCCTTTAAGCTGTAAGTTTATTTTGATTTTTATTACCAGTGTGGCAGATGTGGTCCTATTCCCCCTCCCCTCACTTGGCCTTTGTTCAGGCTCACATGTGCTCTCTGGTCTTCTTCTGTCAGGCCAAAGCTGGCACAGTCAGACAGAAGTAAAACCGACAGGGCAGACAGATGGAGATTTTCAAATCCATATTCCAATCCAGACATGTGTGACCTGCTAATGTGATATTTGGTGTCACAAAAGATCATAAGCAAATTTCTGTCAAATATAGGTTACAGTAATCTATTGTTACTCTATTTAGACTGGGTTTAGATCCATTATCTAGGAATCATCTAGTTTCATTGATTCAAAATGTATAAAACACAAATGCAATCTGCTGGAGTCATGATTAGGATGGTTTGTTTTCATTTGTACAAGAGTAGTATTATTTTGAAGTAACATTCCATTGATTTGCTCTCCTTTCTGCAGGCAGTGACCTCTAACAGTGAGAAGATAGCAGCAGAGGAGGTGCAGTGCAAAGCCATGGCAGACAACGCCCAGAGAGATTTGGATGAGGCGCTCCCCGCTTTGGAGGAGGCCATGAAGGTCCTCCTTTCCCTTTTCAAATCTCACTGTGGATTTTTCGTAATCTTAAAGGAAAAGTAACGTTTTTTTTACAATCCGAGCCTTCTTTCGGCTATAAAACAAGTAGTTTTACTCACCCATAGCACTTTGGTGTCATTTTGAGCAGTTTCGTAGAAGTTATGTTGTAGCGTATCCGTTAACTTGAGTGCTCGGGGCATTACTTTGCGGTCTCCAAATAACACAAACTTTAGCACTTTTCAAATCATAGAAGCCCGATATCTTAGTCTATGATTTCATTTGAAGCAAAAGTGGCCTGTAATCCGAGATTTAGCCATAGTTTCGAGTAGATGAGGACGCCAGTGCGCATGTGCGGACTGTGCTCTCAGCTCCCGGGACCCAAACATGAAACGCAAAGCTGTAAACTATGGCTAAATCTCGGATTACAAGCCACTTTTGCTTCAAATGAAATCATAGACTAAGATATCGGGCTTCTATGATTTGAAAAGTGCTAAAGCTTGTGCTATTTGGAGCCCGCACGGGGCATATTACATGCTTGGGGAATATATTATATGCCCCGAGGTATGGCTAGAAGTCGCGCTAGGCTAACCGCTAATCTTAAAACATCTCTGGAAGTGCTCCATATGACACCAAAGTGCTATGGGTGAGTAAAACAACTTGTTTTATTACCGAAATAAGGCTCAAATTGTAAAAAAAAACGTTACTTTTTCTTTAATATGTCACTGTGTTTACTTGTGTGTTCAGGCTCTAGAGTCTTTGAACAAAAAGGACATGACAGAGATTAAGTCATACGGGCGTCCCCCCGGACTGGTGGAGACGGTGATGCAGGCGGTCATGACTCTGCTGGAGAAGGAGCCTACCTGGGCTGAGGCCAAGAGGCATCTGGGTGAGAAGAGCACCATGTTGTTTGTTTAAAAGTCTTTGTTTTGGCTGAGACACTGTCAAAACAAAATCCACTATTGTTCAAATGACTTAAGTTCAGAAATTATTATTATTAAATTTTATTTCAATATTTTATTGTGAACTTGTCTTGAAGAAGTATCTGCGTCTTTGTGTTTTTTGTTACGCCGTTGTTTTGTACTGGGGGGTATTATGCTAGATATATTTTTCGGAGCTTTCTACAATGTTGTAACATTTTTCCCTCATCAAAAACATGGCTGAAGAGGTCTTAGATGTCATTCATGCATGTTTTCAGTATTTCAGTGATCTCTCACTGGCCCTATTGAAACTCTCCTTATATCTGTACGATTCTGTGCAGTGCTTTTTCCTTGGAGATAAATATGGCATGATCAGGCCAAGTCATAGATCTGTGAAGAGTTAACACTACTCACAGTAAGAAGGCTTTCCAAGGGATTTTCTTTTCAATAAAAACACCTGTAATTGAATGGATGACACACAGTTTAATGCCATACTGCGGAACATTCTAGGCAAAGCAATAACGTAATTATGAAGACAAAGTGGTGGATCCTTCTTCCAAAAAGTAACATATTAAACCTTTAATAAGGGGGTATTATGCAAAATGGACTTATGTCATCCATGCATGTTTGAGTAATTTAGCACTCTCTCTCTCTCTCTCTCGTAAAGCCAAGACAGAATATTTCAAGTTCAAAATATATAATGACAAATATATAATATATAATGATGCTGTATAAATTTGATTCATGAAAATGATATGGTGATATATATAAAGTTATTCTGCCCATGATATTCAGGTGAGGCCAGCTTCATTAACACCCTGGTGAACTTTGACAAGGACAACATCTCAGACCGCGTGCTGAAGAAGATCGGACAGTTCTGTAAGCAGCCGGACTTCCATCCAGACATCATTGGCAAAGTGTCACTAGCTGCTAAGTCCCTGTGCATGTGGGTCAGAGCCATGGAGGTAAGAATCTTATATAATCTGATAACTCATGAAATCAGACAATGATCAAATTTCTGGTGTGCATGTAAACATAGCCAGAGATCAACTATTCATCAACTCCAAACATCTGTAATTTGACAATTTGATTGGTAGACAAATACTACCAATACCAAAGAATTCTTAATAGCCCCCCCTTTTTGCTAGTGTGGTGTAAAAATGGCTCAAAAAACAATGTGCTAACCTTTTTCTCCCAGGTTTATGGACACATATACAGGGTGGTGGAGCCAAAACGAGCCCAGCTCAAAGCAGCCATGTCCCAGCTGAGCGACAAGCAGATCGCTCTGGCTGAGGCACAGAACAAACTGAAAGAGGTGGGTGACACTGCAGTATTGTCATACCTGTCAACTTTCAGTTTGCATGATGTTTACACTGTTATAGTTAAAAGCTCTGTACCTGATATTTATTGGTTAAAATACATGACAAAAAATAACTAGTTCATATTCAGATTCAGACTACTTTATTAATCCCACCCGGAGCAATTAGTTTGAACAATACGTACAACATTCAACACATGAAGCAGTTCTGAACAAAGAGAAGCTCTGATGACTAAGAAGCACCCAATAAAATATTAAAATATTAAACAGTTTGCAGTGGTCCAAAATTATTCCTCACGTACCTTGTGTATTCACAACAATGACTTTATGAACGCTTTTCACAACTTTCAGAGACCAGAGGGGAGGTTTGTCATGACAGTAAAGCGAATTAAATCAAATCACTTCTTTATTTGTCCATAAGGGGCAGTTTAAGCATCGAGCAGTAAAATACAGTAATAAAACAAAAAGCTCAAAACAAAACAAGCTCAAACAAAAGTCTCAGTGTAGCTTAAAGATCCCATGACATGGTACTTCTTGATGCTTTTATATGGCTCCTTAATGGTTCCCTAATACTGTAAATGAATCCTTCTTCAAAATCAACAATCTGAGAAACAGAGATAAGCTGAGAAAGAGTCATAAATATCTCTCTCAAACTCTTTATTCTGGGCGTTGTTGCTTGATTGCAAATGAGGAGAAAAGAGCTGGCCAATAGTAGAGCGTGGGGGCGTGGTCAAACTCTCCGCTCTGAGCTCTGAGCCCTCAGCTGATCCAAGGAAATGGATCAGCTGTGGGCTCAGAGCTCAGAGCGGAGAGTTTGGGGGAGAGATTTGAAGCGTTCCATTGAAAAATAAACACATTTCCACAGAAAATAAAAGTAAACCACTGCTGTTCAAAGGTCCAGAGGCTCAGATAAAGGACTTCCGAGCCTAGAAACACTCGGACGTGCCTCCAGGCAAATAAAAAAACGCATTTCGCATTGCCTAGCGCATTCGCAGTCCAAACTCTCTGGACGCTGAGTTCAGACAGACGGGGGTGGAACTGCATTTGCATTTCTTTTTTCGATCTGACGTCAATAAGGTGCCTTGTTCAAACTCGCCCATTTGAGCTCCGATTTTTTGTAACGCAGAAAAGGATCGCAAATGCTCAGTTTAGACATTTCACAACTTTTAACCATGGGGGGGGGCTAAACAGGGTAGGGGAGCTCACATTAACGTTCAAAAACCTCAGAAAGTGAAAATTTCATGCCATGGGACCTTTAACAGGTAGAGTCATCAGATCAAGTGTCAGGGCAGTTTGAGTAGAGTAACAACCACGAGGACAAAAGTGACCCTCCTGTGTGAAACATCAGAGCAGCCTTCAGGGGAGCCAGGTGAACTCAGGCCACACAACAGGAAAGCCTCTCCAAAGCCCTTCTCTCTGCTCTCTTCTTTTAGTTGGTGATGAGACGGGACATTTCCTCTGGAACGTCTTCTGTCATATTTGCTGTGTGAATCACTATTTGTAGAAATCCTGTTGCATTGTTGTAAAAAGTCTGTAGCATTTGAGATACACGAAAAACATACAATGCAATAGTCCTTAACTTCTGTCCTCTGAATTGCAGATGTTGCACTTAATTGGTCATAATCCCCAAATATGAAGTTAAAAATGTAACACAAAAATAAAGAATGTTTGAGTGAGTCTGCCCCAGGGCAGCTGTGGCTACATAAAGTATCTTACCACCACAAAGTGTGAAGTGAATGAACAATGAACTGTAAAGCGCTTTGGGTGTCATGAAAGGCGCTATATAAATGCTATGAATTATTAAAACTATTCAGTGTGCCAGCCAGTCAGCCACAAGAGCAGCCAACCACAGCCATGGCAACCACAGAACAACAACTAACATGCTAACACGCACTTTCTGAATGGACAATAAAAGGCTTTATAATTAGATGCAGACAGTACATGTTTTGACCTCTAGAACTACATATACTATATATTTGTACTGGGGCAAGGCACATTTTGCACAAATACATGGGAATAAAATGGGGTACAGGCCCATTAAGTTTGTAGCTCTACATTTTTTACTTGTTTCAAGATACTTCTGATTGTATTTACTGTATTGTTACAGTAAGGGATTTTAACCATGGTATAATTGTTTTCTCTTCTTATTTACCTACTCGGCATTGCATGCCTGTTTGAGTCATCTTTATTCATCTACATTCAGGATGTCATTCCTCTGAAAATGCTCTGCGCTTTGCTTTTTTTTAAGGGTGATACACATAGGATTCAAAAATTCATAATTTTCCAAAAAATAAATAAATAAATGTGCCTCTGTATGGGTGTTTGTTCTAGGTGGCAGATAAGCTGGATGAACTCAAGAAGCAGCATGCCGAGAAGCTGACCATGAAGGAGAACTTGAGGAAGAAGTCCGAGGATATGATGGTGAAACTGGACCGCGCAGACAAACTAGTGACCGGACTGGCTGGAGAGAGGCTCCGCTGGGAGGAGAGAGTCACTGTACGGTTCACACATACACTATACATGCTATCCTTCTCAATTCATCTTAAACAAACTAACCTCTACATTTATGTATTATTGACAATAATTAAGTACAATAACCATGTCATGTTATACAAGGACAGTTTATCTTCAGCCAAAACCACATACTACTCTGGACTAATTCACTCAAATCAAAATAACACCAGGACCCTGTTCTCAATCCTTAATAACATTACCAAACCCCCCGACTCACTCCCTTAACACTTACAATCCACTGACTTCTGTAACTCACTCATGTCCTTCTTTACATCTAAGATCACTAATATCCACCAACAGCTGATTTCATGCGGAGCTGCAGTTTCTACAGTTTACTTTACCCCTGCTTCATACCCCGGTACCCACTTTTCCAGCTTCACCCTCCCTTCTGTCATGGACATAATTGAAATTATTAAAAAATCCAAATCCTCCACCTGTCCCCTTGACCCACTCCCCACAGCCCTTGTTAAAACCTGCCTCCCTGTACTAGCTCCCCTCATCACCAATATTATCCACTCTTCTCTCACCTCTGGTACTGTCCCCTCATCACTCAAAACTGCCATAGTCACTCCAATTCTTAAAAAACCTGGAATAGACCCCAACGATTTCAATAACCTCCGCCCCATTTCCAACCTACCCTTCATCTCCAAAATTCTTGAAAAGACTGTTGCCTCTCGACTTCACACCCACCTCAGTAATAACAATCTGTTTGAACTATTCCAATCAGGCTTTCGACCCCTCCACAGCACAGAAACTGTGCTCATAAAAATCACCAATGACCTCCTTATAGCAGCTGATACTGGTTCACTTTCCATCCTCATCCTCCTTGATCTTACCGCAGCCTTCGACACTATTTCCCACAGCACCCTCCTCCATAGACTATCTTCAATCGGCATTACTGACACCCCCCTCACCTGGTTTACCTCATACCTCACCGACCGCACACAATATATTCATCTCAAATCACACACATCCAACACCTTTCCTGTCTGCGCGGGGGTGCCCCAGGGCTCTGTCCTGGGGCCCCTCCTCTTTATCATCTACATACTCCCTCTTGGCCATATCTTCCGTAAGTATAACATTCATTTTCATTGCTACGCGGATGACACCCAGCTCTACCTTTCCTCCAAACCCTCCTCATCACTCCCACCATTCTCCCTTACCCTCTGCCTACAGGAAATCAACTCTTGGTTCTCCTCCAACTTCCTAATGCTCAACAGTTCCAAAACAGAAGTCCTCCTAGTAGGCACTCCATCCACACTCTCCAAATCTAACAGCTTCTCCATCAACATTAATAACTCAACTGTCCATCCCTCTCCTCAGGTCAAGAGTCTGGGTGTCATCCTCGACAGCACACTTTCATTTCATTCACACATCAATAATGTCACCCGGTCTGCATACTTCCACTTGCGCAACATCTCTCGTCTCCGCCCCTCCCTCACTCCTCACACCACTGCCGTCCTAGTCCACAGCCTTGTCACCTCCCGCATCGATTACTGTAACTCTCTTCTTTTCGGTCTCCCCAACAAATCCCTTCAGAAACTGCAGCTCCTACAGAACTCTGCAGCCCGGATCATCACTCGGACCCCCATATCATCATATCACTCCCGTACTACAAGAACTCCACTGGCTCCCTATAAAACAGTGAATTCACTTCAAAATACTCCACATTCAAAGCATTACACAACCTAGCCCCACCATACATATGTGACCTCATCCACATCACCACTCCATCCCGCACCCTCTGCTCTTCCTCCTCTCTTCAGCTCTCTGTCCCCTCTGCCCGTCTCGTCACCATGGGGAGCAGAACCTTCAGCCGCTCTGCTCCTCAGCTCTGGAACTCTCTCCCTCCTGACCTCCGTAATATAGACTCTCTCCCACTCTTTAAATCCAGACTCAAAACCTGTTCAGACTGTCCTACCTCTCATAGCCAATCACTCCACTCTGATTTTGTTTTTATCTTGTTTTATATGTTTTATTGTATTGTTTGTTTGTGCTTTTTATTCGTTTTAACCTTGTACAGTGTCCTTGGGTGTTCTGAAAGGCGCTTTTAAATAAAATGCATTATTAGGCCCGAGCGCTGAAGAGCGCATAGGGCCTATTGTAACCGTTCTGCGGTGCGAAGCACTGCAGAACCAGCGTGGAACGTGTGCAACGCGCTAGTAGTTGTCAATGGACCCCACGGGTGCGTTACTGGACGCGCGCCCTTTCCATTGATATATTTTGTGTTACCATTCGTGGCACTATATTGTTACTGTTCTGGTTTTTCTTATTATTATTATTATTTTCCCGACCACTTTTTGCAGGTTTCGGGTACTTCCCACTGACGAAAACTCACGAAATTTTGCGCAAAATTCAAGAACGCCAAAAAAGGAATTTACAAATAATCTGTATTAAAAAATCTTTAAAAATGGCTCCACAGCGCCACCTCAAAAATCAAAATACATTGCGCCTATGGCTATACCCGATAAATGAACTTTGTCGTAGATAAACGAAATTCGGGTGGTGGATAGGTCATGTCGTTACGAACCAAAAAATATATTATGGCGTTGCTAGGCGACCAACAGGAAGTCAGCTATATTGGGCCGAGCACGCGACCCGGCACCGAGGGTGCATTTTCCTGTCTTCGTATTTTAACGAACTCCTCCTAGGGTTTTTGACCCAGACTCACCAGAATCGTGCTGTATCATCTAGACAAGTGGGACATTAAAAGTTGTTAAAAGCGTTCTAAAAGAGTGAACGTTTTTTCCGTGACAACGCCACAAATTTCGGGTTCGTTTTTGCGGCTCGCCATCAAATTTCAACGAGCGATAATTCGCGCATACTTTGGCCGATATCACTCAAACTTTAATCGTTCGTTGACACCCCGGCCCTGAACAGATTTCTATAAGAAAATCTGAAATAGGTGCTATAGCGCCACCTAGGGAGATTGCATGGAAGCGCAAAATTTTACTTTGTCGTAGACATACCAAATTTGGTACACATATTCGTGACGGGGTATCGATCAAAAAACTTAATGACGTCAACACGCCATGGCCCATCGTGTTGCCATGGCAACAGGCCAAACATCTGTCGTCGCCAATGGGACGCCCGGCATAAACTTTGTCGTAGCCATACCAAATTTGGTACACAGATGCATCACGGGATAAGGAACAAAAAAGTATATTATGCGGTTGCTAAGCGACCAACAGGAAGTCGGCCATTTTGGATCGAGCATGTGACCTGGCACCGAGGGTGCATTTTCCTGTCCTCGCATTTTAACGAACTCCTCCTAGGGTTTTTGACCCAGACTCACCAGAATCGTGCTGTATCATCTAGACATGTGGGACATTAAAAGTTGTTAAAAGCGTTCTAAAAGAGTGAACGGTGTTTCCGTGACAACGCCACAAATTTCAGGTTCGTTTTTGTGGCTCGCCATCAAATTCGACGAGTGATAATTCGCACATACTTTGGCCGATTTTACTCAAACTTTAATCGTTGGTGAACACCCCGGCCCTACACAGATTGATATAAGAAAATCTCAATTGGCCATAATAGCGCCCCCTAGGGAGATTGCATGGAAGAGAAAAATTTTACTTTGTCGTAGACGCACCAAATTTGGACCAGACATTTGTGACATGGCCTCGATCAAAAAACACAGTGACACCCCCACTCCATCTCACATCATGTTGCCATGGTAACAGGTCAAACATCGGTCCCTGCCATTAGGATGCCCGGCAAAAGCTTTGGTGTAGCCACACCTAATTTGGTACATAGATGGTTCATGGGAATATGAAAATGGCGCGTTAGCAGGGGGCTGCGAGTGCAAGCGAGGGCCGATCATCGCCGCTTGCGGCTATATTTATTATTATTATTGATAAAATGGCACATATTACAACATTAATCTTTATATAAATTGAATCACTGCCATTTAAAGTGTCTAAGCTTTATAACAACGTATAACATGCCCACATTAACTATTGGCCCATATCAGCTAGATTCTGGCACATGGAAGCTTCTGTCTTTTCTCTGCATTTGTTGGTCCATCATTTGGTCTGTCTCTACAGAACCTGTGGACTCTTGGCACTGTCCATTGGGGGCAGTAGTGAACACAGCTTGACAGCGAATAGAACCAGCTGCAAAACATAAATGCATCCCTCACCTTGTTTTTCTTGTGTTTTCCAACAGATACAGTCTAAAAAGTGCTGAGCCGCCTCCATGTTTGTTTATTTGTTGCCCTATTTTGTCTATTTTGGTCAGTTCTCTGTTGACGTACAAAGGTGGAGCATAAATGAGCCTTAATACCTTTCTCTTATATATTTTTATTGTGCTGTGAAGTATTACCAAATCAAGACTAAATACAAGCAACAAAACATAAATTGTGTTGCAGAGAAGCACTATACTAGTACATAGCATATATTATTATTATTGTGTACCAGAGAATAGTAGCAGCTGTAGAGTGGTAGAAGAGCTGTCGTATAAGTATGGTCTGAGTTCTTTGTCTTTTCCACAGGGGCTGGAGGAGTGCATGAGGTATCTTGTAGGAGACAGTTTACTCGCTGCCTCATTTCTTTCCTACATGGGTCCATTTTTATCAAACTACAGAGATGAACTGCAGGGCATCTGGTTAAAGGAGGTCAGATTTGTTTTTTTCTCCCCAATACCTTTGTTTGTTCTGTCAACACTGCTTTTTTTTTTTTTTGCAGATTCAGAACTTGCAAATCCCCTGCTCTCCTGGCTTTAGTTTTGCCGTTTTCTTGTCCAAGCCCACGGTAGTACGGGACTGGAACATTCAGGGGCTGCCCTCCGATGCTTTCTCCACTGAGAATGGGGTGATTGTCACTCGGGGAAATCGGTATGAATGACTGTAGCCTTTAACATTGTGTTTTCTCCAATGCATTTTAAATTGTTTCCCATCTGTTACCATCTGTTCCTTCAAGATGGCCGCTGATGGTTGATCCGCAAGGTCAGGCTCTCAAGTGGATTAAGAACATGGAACTGAAAAAAGTATGTCAGAAATGATTCTAGATCAGTGGTTTTCAACCTTTTTCATTCGCAACCCCCATAAAAACAGTCATTGTCATTACAAAAATTTGGCTACCCGCAAAACGAAGTATGTATAACCTTATGCTAAATGTTTGGTTTTATTATCATGTTACATTTATTTAGTAGACGAACAAACCAACAAGGAATCAACATTTTCCACTGCATTTGAATGGTGTGAAGCTCCATTAAGACTATTGAATGTATTATTTTTCCCCCATATCATCTGGGGACTCCCAGAAATCAATGTTTTGTGTATTATGGATTATCCTTCCTGTGTGCAGGGCCTGAAAATCATAGACTTTCAGATGCCAGACTACCTGCGGGTTCTGGAGAATGCCATCCAGTTTGGAAACCCTGTCCTGCTGCAGAATGTTCAGGAGGACTTGGACCCTTCTCTAAACCCAGTCCTCAACAAGTCTTTGACCCGGATAGGTCTGTAACACTAATACACATTCACACATAGTTCCCAATAAACTGCCAGGTACAAAATGCCAGAACACTCAGTAATGACTCCCATTCACACATGCACCAGTCCCAGAACATCGCCAGGTCTGCTCTGTTCACACATAACTTCACATTCGACTCTGTGCACTTTGAATGAGAATGGAATGTAAGCACATAGCATAACCAGGAAACCAAGCACGTAACTAAGCAGGTAACCAAGCGATGGTACTGGCTAAGGCTATAGTTTAGTCAATTAATTGGTCGATGGTGTCTTGGCTGAAAAAAATTCATATTAGTTGGCTAATGATTTTATTTTTGATTATGATTATTTATATGAGACAACTGCAAAAGTTAGTGAGTGAGTTAGCTGAAGAGTTTATATTTTTTGGCGTTAATATGTAAAAAGGCAGATTAAACTTGATTAAATCTGTCTTTATATAAATACAGTGTTCTGGCCTTATTCACACATAAGCCTTCCCTGCATATTCTCAGTAATTTACCTGGGAAATTAGCAGATCATAAATGCAGGGAAGTCAGTTCTGGCTTTGTTCACACATGACCGGATTCGGTTTTACGTGTGAGTGGTGCTTAAGTTACTGTGAGCTTTCAAGTGTGTGTTTTTACCCTATGCGTCCAAGTTATGACTCCACAGCGTTTCTTTTCTCTCTCTCCTGGTCATTTGCTCAAACTATTCCAGGTGGAAGGTTGCTGATGAAGATAGGTGACAAGGAGATTGAATATAACCCCGACTTTCGTTTCTATATTGCCACCAAACTGTTTAACCCGCACTACACCCCTGAGACTTCTACAAAGACCACCATCGTCAACTTTGCTGTCAAAGAACAGGTGTGTGTAAGGAAAAGAATGGGTAGTTTGTTTAAGGGCTGGGCGATATAACAATTCAAAATGTTTTTCATTACCAATTTTCTGAATACTGTATATAGTCTGATCATTGTCATTTAACACAAAAAATAAGTACATTTTATTTTACTCTCCACATGCTTTTACTGACCTGACTTCTTGATTAAAGAGTGGGTATTATGCTAAATCAACTTGGAGCTTTCTACCATATTGTGACACTGTTCGCTCATACCTGAGGTGGTTTCACATAATTGACAATATACTATTGATTAAATGACTGAATGTTGATCTTGATTAAACTGTATTCATTACACATAGTCTGTTTATATTTGTATTGTAAAGAATTTATATATTAATATTGTAAAGAAATTTTCTTTAACCACTGCGCCCGTGTGAGCAGGGTTTGGAGGCTCAGCTGCTGGGGATTGTGGTTCGAAAAGAGCGTCCAGAGCTGGAAAAGCAAAAGGACTCTTTAGTGATCAGCATCGCCTCAGGCAAACACAGCCTGCAGGAGCTGGAGGACGAGATCTTAAGGTTCTGTGGACAACTTTTACACTTGTTTTTATCGTGGAATTTAAAAATGATTTCAGAAAGACATTTTTGCATAAAAAACATTTCATCTTATTAAAGGAACTATATGTAGCCTGTGCTCTTACTGTTTTAAAAGAAGTATTAAAATTGCAACTGAACCTGGGCCTGCACACATCCATAACTCTATCCTCAAACCTAAATCAAAACAAAGAAAGAAAACAATAGGAGTAGCCAGGTCAGGTCCAGAGGTGTGAAAATGCCCATTATGGCCCTGAATGGTTTTGCTAACCAGACCCCCACACTCCACCCCCACTGCAGATCTAACAGGCCAACCTACCTAACAGAAAGTGTAAACAAATAGGTGTGATAGTTTCATATCTGCCTTCAGGCAGATACAGGCAGTGTCCACCAGTGTCTGACCAGAACTGAAGAAGCAGCTTGGATGAGCCTCAAAACATATTTGACCAAATAAACTTTTGTCCAGCTGACAAAATTAATTTCACCTGCACCAATCATATTTGGCGCAGGTGTTGGGGTTAGGTAATGACCATTTAGATCAGAGAGTGTCCTTTTAGGTTTACGTAAACCAAATGGATTTCAGCATAGAACCTGGCAACCCAAATCAGAGACTCGTGTGAGGCTCATTCTGCCCTCTGATTGGAAGGTATTCTTAAGGACCAAATAATTAAATACATAATTGGGCCATCCTGTCTAGTGTTTTTGTAATTAAGAATAAATCAGCATTACAGTTATCAGTAGAAGCTATATTGGATTTGAACATGTTTACCTCGTATGTGGAGACACAGACAGGTCAAGTGTATGAAAGTATGGGGTATGGAAGTCTTACATACAGTTCTTTTAATACACATTTACTCTTGATTAGTCCCTGCAGTATGAGTGATTCCTAAATGCATGTCTCAGGCTGCTGAACGAGGCATCGGGCTCTTTGCTGGATGATGTGCAGCTCGTCAACACTCTGCAGACGTCTAAAGTGACCGCCGCTGAGCTCTCTGAGCAGCTGGTCACTAGTGAGACCACCGAAGTCGCCATCGACTCTGCCAGAGAGGTTAGTCATACGAATGCATGTATGCAAACCATATCACATATGACAGCTTTTCATGGGCTTAGAATTATTACTTGGTTTGGTGGGATAGTTTTTAAAGAAACTCAATTTTTCAGGCAGCATACTTTTATTCCTGCTTGAGTAATATTTTTATTGATGTAACAGTACTGGTTAGTTGGGTACTCCTCCCACTGTGAGTAAGTGTACAAGTGATAAAAGCTTTATGTTGACAATATGAAATGATTTGAACATTTGTGTTTCTTGCAGCTCCTTCAGATATGATTTAGTTTGTGTCTATTCTTTGAAAATACCAGATTTTGTGCATTATTTAATGTTTTGTCCTTCATATTATAAACAGAGGTTACATTCTGAGTTACTCTTACTTCAGTAGTAGTCTTCCTAAATATTTTACTCTTTTCTTACTTCTACTTGAGTAATATTATTTTGAAGTAACGTAACTTGTACTTGAGTAAAATATTTTGCTCTACCCACCTCTGCCTGTGGTAAATATTTATCACAGTATTACATCAGTTAAGTAGCAGTCCCAAAATGTAGGACGTACAACTGTACAACATTTTTTTACAGTATTATTTTACCAAATAAAACTGTCACATATTTTTAGTCATCACATCACCTTTGTGTATATTAGATGTGGCCCTTGTTAACATTATGGTTGCTAGGTAACAATTATAGAATTATGTGTGATCAGGTTGTAAAATTATAAACTTCACCAAAATGATCAGATTAGGAACTGTGCAGTACAACATATGCTAATCCCGCCAGCAAGGCAAATTCTCGTGATTTTTGTGAGTTCACAAACTCTTCAGAATCCATCTTGTTAGGCTCAGGCTAAAGCATTTACTTGAAATAAGTCCTGAAGCGCCACTGGTCCTCTGACTGACCAATCACTGGGCAGAACCCAGCACCGTACCGTAACAGGTATCGAGACATCAGCAAACATACTTAGACTTATTTTAGTAGAAATACAGACTATTTTGCTTGTCAGAAATGTTTAAAGGGAATAGCTGTGTGTATTTGTGGACGTAAAAAATGTCTGTGCTTTTCTCTCATTCTTGAACCCAAGAAGTTACTGTATAAAATAATAATACAGTGGTACCTCACCTTACGAAATTAATTTGTTCCAGAAGTGGTTTCGTAACGTGATTTTTTCGTAAGTTGAGTAGCTATTTCAATGGAAAAAGCCTGATTTGTTCCAAGGCCCCGATCCAAGTTTTTTTTTTTTAATAGTGTAACTTTTTTTATAGTGTAACACTGTGTTCTGCGTCCTGAGACTGTAGACCCAGGACTAAACGTGGACTATACCAGGTCTAGACCAGGTCTAAACCTGGACTGAACCAGGACTAAACCTGAACTAAACCAGGACTGGACCAGGTCTAGACCTGGACTAAACCAGGACTAGACCAGGTGGATTAAAGCGCCGCGTGCGGGTCTATTTCCTGGTTTTGTGCTAGCTCTGCTATTAGCAGCAGCACCGGTGTACCTCACGAGCCACGGCTGAAGCGAGCAGCGACTGTGGGGGGAAGGGGAGGGCGGAGAAGTGTGTGCGCGGACACGTGTGATAGCGCAGCATGACCCGGCGCGGGGCTGAGAGCACGAGACCCGTGCTCAAACCGTGACCTGTTCTAGAACAGGTTACGGTTTGAGCACGGGTCTCGTGCTCGCAGCCCCGCGCCGGGTCATGCTGCGCTATCACAGACGTGTCCGCGCGCACACTTCTCCGCCCTCCCCTTCCCTCCACAGTCGCTGCTCGCTTCAGCCGTGGCTCGTGAGGTACACCGGTGCTGCTGCTAATAGCAGAGCTAGCACGAAACCAGGAAGTAGTGTGTGGCTGAGCGCGCATTTGAATTTTTGAGATTTCGCGTTTCGTAACTTGAATTTTCTTTCGTATCTAGAGACCAAAATTTAACGTGAAGGCGTTTCGTAACTTGGAATTTTCGTTTGTTACTTTCGTAAGGTGAGGTACCACTGTATATCTTTATTTAAAAAATTTAAAGCACTTTTAAAAACAAGCAGCAAAGAACAATAAAAATTGCATTCAGAAAGCATTCGAAAACAGACAATGAAGCAATCTATTCAATTAATTATAATAAATAAGTTAATAAAATAGAATAAAAATAAATAAAGGAAGGCCAACCAATAAAAATGAGTTTTAGGAAGTGATTTAAAAGATAATTCTGATGGTGCAGCCTTATCTCCTCAGGCTGGTCGTTCCAAAGCCGAGGCGCCTGGACTGAAAAGGCTCCATCAGCCTTCGTCCAGAGCCTGGACTTCAGAACAGCCACAGGGACCTGCCTGAGGATCTAAGGCTGCAGAAGGGCTCATACACGGTTAAAAGTTCTGAAATGTAACTTGGTGCAAGACCTAAACGAGCTTTAAAAGTGATCAATAAAATCTTCAAATCAGTGAAGGGAAGATAAAACAGGGGGAACGTGTTGATGTCTGTTCAAACCAGTGGGGGGCCCAGCTCCTGCGTTCTGAACCAGTTGGAGGTGGGAAATGAATTTGGTGTCCAAGCCGGAGAGAAGGGAGTTGAAAAAGTAATAGTGTAAGAGAAAAAGTATAAAAGAAAGTAAGTCTGAAAGAAGACAAAAATGAATGTTTTTGGATCAGAGGGCTACACATATCAATCTGTATCAAAGTAGTATTACTTTTTCATGACCTGTTTATATGTACTGTTTTCTCCAGGCCTATCGACCATGTGCACAGCGAGCCGCCATCCTCTTCTTCGTTCTAAATGACTTGGGCCGCATCGACCCCATGTACCAGTTTGCACTGGATGCCTACATCAGCCTCTTCAACATCAGCATAGAGAAGAGCAAGCGCAGCCACAAGCTCGAGGAGAGAATCACCAGCCTCAATAACTACCACACATATGCAGTCTACAGGTAAGATTCACAGCATTCTAAAGAGCATGTGGTGGGGTACAATGTGCTGTTTAAAGGGCCACTACCTGATTTTAATGCAGTCAAGCTCTTTACTTCATGTACTGTATGTTAGATGCAGCTACATAAGATAAAAATGAGACTGTAAAATATCATCTATTCATTTTACATGGTATTTTCTTTAGTGATAACCATAGACTGTATTTATAAATAGAGATAGCTAACACTAGCTCCCGCGTTTCAAATACAAAGTTCACATGCAGCTCTTGCAGCTCTGACTCTGGCTCTCATTGACTTATATTGGAATATTGTCGCCCCTCTCATGGCTGCTTTATTTTATATCACTTATTTGTCCCCAAAGGGAAATTTGTCCTCTGTGTTTGACCAATCCTTTATTCAGGAGCAGTGGGCAGTGCTGACCACTGTGGGGACCACTGTGCCGCAGCACACAGCTGATTTTAGCCAAACGATTTGCAAAGCCAATGTTTGGGCCTAGTTCAGCATTTGTAAATTTTCAGATTTTTGTTTTTTTGAAAGGAATAATTTGCCCATAAAATTATATAGGCCCCCGCTTTCCACCTGAACCCACTGTGACCCCAGTATATGCATTATTTTGGTCATGAAGTGAATGCAGCTAATAAAGACTTTAATTATCTTCAGGAACACTTGCCGCGGTCTGTTTGAGGCACACAAGCTGCTCTTCAGCTTCCAGATGTGTGCCAAGATCCTGGAGGTGTCTGGCAAACTCAACATGGATGAGTACAGTTTCTTCCTCAGAGGAGGCCTGGTAACTGCACACAAAGACTGCAAACAGTGCTTCTAACAGCCAAAAACACGAGTGTTTGAACACATGAGCATTAGAGCTGAACCACTGGGACGCAACACAAAAATTCAGATCTCTTTTTCATGTTAGATTTTTGTTGTTGAATGTACTCCCATAGGTCCTGGATAAAAAGAATCAGATGTATAATCCATGCACCAGTTGGCTGCAGGATGCGGCCTGGGACAACATCACCACACTGGACAAGCTGCCAAACTTCCACGGCATCACAGCTTCTTTTGAACAGAGGCCCAAAGAGTGGCACGAGTGGTTCACCAGCGCAGAGCCTGAGAATGCTCCACTGCCCGGTTTGTAATCACTACAATAGGGCTCTCACAGCCAATAAAGTGTATGTGTGTGCGCGTGAGTGTGTGTGTGTGTGTGTGTGTGTGTGTGTGTGTGTGTGTGTGTGTGCGTGTGTGTGTGTGTGTGTGTGTGTGTGCGTGCGTGCGTGCGTGCGCGCGTGCGCGCGCGCTTGTGCGTGAGTATGTGTGTGTGTGTGCGTGCGTGAGTGTGTGTGTGTTTTCACCACTATCCAACTATCAGCTGTCTTGGATTTGACAAATGCAGATGTAAATATTTACTTGGGTTATCTATATTTCATTCATTTCTGTTACTTTTTTGGCTAGTGAATTAAGTTTGAAATAAGTCTGCAGGAACTACAAATGTGTCTTATTTGCATTTATACAATTGTTTATAAGTACACAAATGTAGTCAGAACTAAGATAAGAGATAAGATAAAACTTGCCACGTTAGCTCCAGGAAGCTTAGTGCAAAAGAAAATTAGAACAAAAAAAAGTTCATACTGACAAGAGGACAGCCCAGGACAGAGCTGGCCCTCCTGACCAGCTTATTGAGTCTCTTCCTGTCCCGCTCTGTGCTGCTCAGGGCCCAGCAGACGACAGCGTAGAGGAGAGCAGAGGCCACCACAGAGTCATAAAAAGTCTTGAGCAGAGGCCTGCACACTCCAAAGGACCTCAGTCTCCTCAGGAGGTGGAGGCGACTTTGGCCCTTCTTGTACAGGGCGTCGGTGTTGTGGGACCAGTCCATTTTATTGTTGAGGTGAACACCCAGGTACTTGAAACTGTCCACAGTCTCTATGTCCTGCCCCTGGATGTTCACCGGTGAGTGAGGTAGTGGTCTTCTCCTGTCGATCACCATCTCCTTGGTCTTACTGGTGTTCAGGCACAGGTGGTTGCGCCCGCACCAGTCCACAAAGTCTCTGATGACCGAGCGGTACTCCAGCTCGTTCCCCTCTGACATACAGCCCACAATGGCCGAGTCGTCAGAGAACTTCTGGAGATGGCAGCTGTCCGTGTTGTATGTGAAGTCCGAGGTGTAGATGGTGAAGAGGAAGGGTGAGAGGACAGTTTCCTGGGGGGCCCCAGTGCTGCAGACTATCACCTCTGACTCACAGCCGCGCAGCCGCACGTACTGTGGACGGTCAGTGAGGTAGTCAGGCAGAGAGATGTCCATCAACTCCTGTGTCCACCAGCTTCCCCTGCAGCAGCGCCGGCCTGATGGTGTTGAAGGCGCTGGAGAAGTCAAAGAACATGACTCTCAAAGCACGCCCGGCGGTCTCCAGGTGGGTGAGCGCCCGCTGCAGCAGGTAGATGACGGCGTCCTCTACTCCTACGTTTTGGCTTGTAGGCAAACTCACCACTGAATGGAGGTGGCTGAGGATCACCCTCTTCATGGCCTTCATGAGGTGGGAGGTCAAGGCGACTGGTCTGTAGTGTGCCGGTTCCCTGGTGTTTGTTGTTTTGCGAATCGGGACCACACAGGAGGTCTTCCACAGGACGGGGACCCTCTCCAGGCTGAGGCTCAGGATGAAGATGTAGCAGAGAACCTCACAGAGCTGGTCCGTGCAGGTTCTCAGCTGCCTGGGGCAGACACCCTCAGGTCCTGCAGATTTCCTCTGCTTCAGCCGCCTTAGCTCCCTCCTCACCTCGTCCGGTGTGAGAGGGGGGAGTGAGGGGGGGACTGGGGTGGACTGCAGGGGGTGGCAGAGGGGGGCTGGTGCTGGGTTGGGCTTATGTGAAATGGGCTGGAGGCACGAGTGTGGCAGGGCGAGGGGCGGGTGAAATCAGTCCAGTTCTCAAATCAAGATTGTTATGCTATTTGAACTCATTCCTCACTTATCTTTCCATGGCATGAAACATGAGTAGACACAGAGATGTGTTATTTTATGAAAATAACCTTGTATTGTCTGTGTGTTGTAACAGAGGACTGGCAGGAGAACTGTAATGAGTTCCAGAAGATGCTGATTGTGCGCTCCTTACGTCAGGACCGAGTGTCCTTCTGCATCACGTCCTTCATCTGTAAAAACCTGGGCTCTCGCTTTGTCGAGCCACCTGTGCTGGACATGAAGGCTGTATGTAATTTTATTTACTTAGTTTCTACAGTTGAAGACGAATTGACAGTTACAAATATAACTGTGGTTCTATTTGATCCCCACTGAGCACCACAGTGCTGTGCGGAAAGCAGTGAAGGATTCCCTGTGCTTGTGTGAGGGGAATCATTCAGCACAGCACTCTGGCGGCCAGCAGGGATCAAATAAAACAACACAAACTAAACCAAAGGGACAAACTGGATTTAAGCTGTCTCTTTCAGTTCATTCCAAAAGACTCCCATACCAGAGCATATACATTTGAACTATACATTTTCAATACTCAATTAAGCTTTTTCTGTGTTATAACTAGACACAAGTGAAAACATACATCTAAAGTAAAAACATTTTGTCCAGATCAAGTGTACCTCAACAACTGTGTTGTTCAAGTATTGTAGATTGTCCCTCTGCTCTCTCCAGGTGCTTGAAGAATCCACTTGCAGGACTCCTTTCATCTTCGTCCTGTCTCCTGGAGTGGACCCCACTGGAGCGTTACTGCAGTTGGCCGAGTCATCTGGCAAAAGCAGCCAGTTCAATACTCTGTCCCTGGGTCAAGGACAGGCTCCCATTGCCAAAAGGATGATCACAGATGGTGTCAAGAATGGTAAGATTTTTGATCAGGCTGTGTGCCCAGTGTCTTTACTAGGTCTGGCACATAGGACATCCTGACCACCAGTCTCATGCAGAGCTGCAAGGTTAAATGTTGTCAAAGGCTGCAATTAGTTATTCAGCTGAAAAGGAAACAATATCCTATTTCCATGACGTGCATTAAGTGTAACCCTGCTGTTTAGACTGTGCTTGTTACAGTATGGCCCACAAAACCTGTGATAAAACCAGCTAACTCTTTCAAATATTCATCATTCAATTATGACCCTTATAATTTCATTCATTCATCAGAGTTCTTATAGTTTGCACTCAAATGCAAATGGTCTAGAATGTGTCCAGTGGAAACTGATTTGTAATTGAAGAAAATCTTATCATCATAGATGATATACAGAACAATAGCAATTCTCCCAAAATTGTTCCACCCTTCTGTCCTGTGTGTAGGTCAGTGGGTCTTCCTGGCCAACTGCCACCTGTCTCTGTCATGGATGCCAGAGCTGGACAAGCTGGTGGAGCAGCTGCAAGTGGAGGAGCCTCACCCAGACTTCAGGCTGTGGCTCAGCTCCTCCCCTCACCCTGAATTCCCCATCACCATCCTGCAGGCAGGAATCAAGATGACCACAGAGCCTCCCAAGGTCTGCTCACAGTGCCAACCTTTCTATACTATATCCTCTGACATGATTCATCCACACATTTATAGAACACAATATACAGTAGAATATCACACATACTAATTACTAGTGTCAGTTAATCAATGGAATGATTATATGACTAGTTGACTTTTAAAGTAATCTTAATTGATCATCATTATCTGGACTATACAGACTCTAAAACACAAGCCAAAATATGTTTATACCAAAGACAGCATCAAAAAATATGATCTATCAAGAGGTCTCCTCCCAGTGGGACATGCCCAGAACCCCTCCTGAGGGAGGCGTCCAGGTCCATGTCCCCAGAGCTATTCTCCATGTCCGGAGATCCAGTCGTCAAGGCCCCTGCCTTCAACTGCTGCCCAGATATCCCTGCACCAGCCCCTATGGATCCTCCTGCAGGTGGTGGGTCCACGGGAGGACAGCCCTATGTCGCTCCTTCAGGCTATAAAATAGGTTAATAAGAAAATAGGATGTAGTACATCTTGTTTTGCTTCCTTTGGGCGCTTTGCCTTCCTCACAAACCTCAGTGCTGCTTTGTGACTGGTTGGCCAGCCGCCTGGCGGGCCTTATGTTGCATGGGCCATGATGGATTCTTGTGAGTTTGTGAACTCACAGATTGTGAACTTTGAGAATCTTGCTGTCCAAGGTTACAAATGTGTAGCTATCAAATGAGATCAGTGAAAGATCAGTCTTACATATATTACACATATATCCTACTGTTTCTCCATTCCATTCTTTTATCATTATTTATTTATATGTGATATAAAAATGAAGGGTACCTGTGTTGTTTGTGTGCAGGGTGTGAAGGCCAACATGAAGCGTCTGTACCAGCTGGTGACAGAGGCTCAGTTCAGCCGCTGCTGCAGACCAGCATTCTACAGGAAGCTCCTCTTCTCCCTCTGCTTCTTCCACAGTATCCTGCTGGAGAGGAAGAAGTTTCTGCAGCTCGGCTGGAACATTGTCTATGGCTTTAATGACTCTGACTTTGAGGTAATCATTCATGCACTATAATTAGGCTCTTGTTGTTTTAGTGGTATATTCTGTTAATGTAATAGCTGTAACAAGTGCTCCGTCTCACTCCAACTTACAATTTTCCCCATGATCATAAATCTTTTGGTGCAGACGACCCAAATCGTACAGAGCAGAGGCAGATTAAACTAGTAATTCACAAGCTGAATCTGTCTTTATAGAAATACATTGCTGTCTAGTACTTTTTCTGCATAAATAGTTTCTGCATGAGCTCCTCCTGTGTAGTCAACCCAAAACATGCACCATAGGTAAAATCCTCCAGCTTGGGTCCTGACCAAACCGAAGCAAGAAGATCATGGAGATAGTCCCCGGGCGCAGTAATGTGTCGCCCACTGCTCCTAATATATATATATATATATATACATATATATAGGATGGGTTAAAATGCAGAGAAGAATTTCTCCAGTGTGAGATCAATAAAGTTCACTTCACTTCTTCACTTCTTATGAATGCAGTTTAGGTCAGATATAGTTATGGAATAGCTTTGAGAGCTTTTGCCACACCCCCTTTTTAGTTGATTAATCAGGACTTGTCCTTAGTCCACCAAGAATTTCTTTTTGTCGACTGCAGACCTAGGTTTCAGCAAATCTGTGTGAAGAGCTCATTCTGTGTTCTGAATGGATAATTGGCTTGAGAACTTAAAGATAAAATAATAATAAACAACGTTTACAGCATTTTGTAATTATTGAGTTCACATACACACATTACATATACTATCTTCTAAATCTAAGGATGTGTTTTTAGGTGAGTGAGAACTTATTGAGTCTGTACCTGGACAAGTATGAGGAGGTTCCCTGGGAAGCACTCAAGTACCTCATTGCCGGGATTAATTATGGAGGTCATGTGACAGACGACTGGGACCGGCGCCTGCTCACCACCTACATCAATGACTACTTCTGTGAGGCTGCCATCCAACAGCCATTCTTCCAGTAAGTAAAGTAACACTTTTAACAGGTATTACAGTCACAACGGAACCTGGGTTGCCAGTGCTTTATCCTGAAGATAGAGGACACATCCAAATTCTCTGTATATGGACAGCATGTACTACAGCAGCAGAAATGGTAAATGGTCACATCTTTATACAGCGCTTTTCCACCTTCAAGACACCCAAAGCGCTTTACAACAAGGAACCACTCATCCATTCACACACCAGTGTACGCAGACACTGGGGGCGAGGTGGGTTAAGTGTCTTGCCAAGGACACAACGGCAGCGTTCATCTATGGGAGCTGGAATCATACTATGTATATATTTATATACTGCCGCCCCACTAGCACTGATGAATGATTGGTGCAGGTTCTGGGGTTTAGTTAGTGGCCGTTCAGATCAGAGAGAGTCCTTTTACGTTTAAACCAACTGGATTTCAGCATTGAAACTGGCAACCCAAATGACTCATCTGCATTCTGATTGGATAATCATCTTGAGAATCAAAACACCATAACAACATAAAGAATTTGTCCATCATGTCCAATGTTTTTGTAATTAAGAATAAATCAGCATTAAAACATGATCACCACTTATCTGGGAACACAGTTAAGTCCTGTTTATCAAAATCTTACATAGGGTTTCTTTAAACAACAAATGCAATTATTTATTTATTTTTAAGTAATATCTAAGTAGCACATAAGCTAGGCCCCCAAAATAAAAGTTAAAAAGCAGTTAAACTAACACAAAAGTTACACAATGTCAAAGTGACCTCCGTTCACTGTTGCCCGCTCCAAATTACTCACGTTTCATGGAATTATAGCACCACCCAGTGGACAGCCAAGAGATTACAGCTCCAATGGAAAAGAGTGTACATATTAGAAGAAGAAGAAGTGACTTTATTGATCTCCCACAGGAGAAATTCTTCTCTGCATTTAACCCATCCTGTTATTAGGAGCAGTGGGCAGCACATTACTGCGCCTGGGGACCATCTCCATGATCTTCTTGCTTCGGTTTGGTCAGGACCTCAGCTGGAGGAGTTTACCTGGAGCATGTTTTGGGTTGATGGGGGAAACCAGAGTTCTCCCCAGACACGGGGAGAACATGCAAACTCCACACAGAAAGGCCTGGGCGACCCGGGGATCAAACCCGGAACCTTCTTGCTGTGAAGCATGAGTGTTACCCACTCAGCCGCCATTAGGGGTGTAAAGATTAACCGATTTGGATCAGTTATCGGTCTGTGACCTCTGCGATCCGATCAATGGAGCCCGGATCGGTCCAAATGCACTATGAAAGGTCCGATGCACCGGATTTACGGCCAAGAATCGGTTTGTTAGCTCCTGAGAGGTCTCCCTCATGGCGCAGAAGCCGCCCTGTGTGTTTGCGTTCGCTAAATCACGGGTTAGTAAGTGGGTGGTTCACTTACCTGGGGTTGAAGCTTATTGGCTGGTTAACAGCCAATCATGTGAGCAGTACGGGCTGTATGCGGAAGCGAGCAATGTTTGTATGTGTCTCGTCAGGACAGGAGGTCTACGCTACCGGTAAGATACGCTGTTTCCATTTATTGAGCTGTTGTTTAAAGGGACAGTGTGTAAGATTTTTACCTGTTAATTACTGAAATTGAAGATACCCATTCAAAAATACATTGTTTTCCAAGCCTTTTCACTTCCATCATGAAATCAAAGTATTCTTTTGGACTTAGATATAGTCACATAAAAGGGGGATCTTCCCCATATACAGGCAGCCATTTTGAATACGAGAGCCGCAGAAGGACATTTGGGCTCATCCTTCGCCTCGGCTCCTGCTAGCAGCTGCTTAGCCGCGCTGCATGTGGGAGTGAAGGAGCGAAGGAGAGAAGGGGAAGGGGAGGGGGGAAGGGGGGAGCCTCGTGTAAAGAAGCATGCTGCCGGATCACACTCGTAATGGATATAACACGTATTTTGGACTAAATTGTTTTACTGGATTTTATTCGCTGGATCCTTATGGACAGATTGAGACCAAGTTTATGATGAAATACAGAGTTTGACCTGTGCAGAGCCTTCAAAGGTAAGCTAAGTAAGCTAAGTTTTGTGCTTTTCTGTATAAAAGCCCCATGTGCTCGGGGAGTGATTGTTTTGCAGGGAAATGAATTGCATAGTCAAAAAGAGGAGACTGTAAGGTTTCATTTGATGTGTAGATTGTCATGAATCATGATCGGGATTGTGTGTTTTCATGCGAAAAGAAAAAAAAAAAGTGAACGGGGGACCGCGTTTTATGTATACAGCGGTGCGCGGTTCGTGCGCGGGCACGCGCGATCTCGGCGGTACGTCGCGCCCGGGTGACCCTCGAGGTCTGCCATAGCCAAAAGAGGAAGTGGAATAGCTAGTAACCACCTATGCGCCACGAATCCTACACACTGTCCCTTTAAGTTAATGTGGTGTGGTACCGCTATTTATGGACATGGTTCGTATGATTGGTTAACTTTTGTGCCAGTGTTGTGTCGCATTGATATCAGTCTGATGTTTCACTGAGCTCAGTAGTTTCCATGGCAGCTATAGACCATAACAATTGTATGATATTAGCGTTTTTATTGTCACGGTTAGTGGATTGGGTGATTTATTTAGACAACATTCATGTATTGGCAATGTATATTTGATTTGGGCTCAAATTGGCTAATTTACTTTTGTGTGAAAATACAATGTATAATCAGAATTTGTGCATTTCTGTATTTAGACACTTATGATTTGTGTTTATAGAAATGTACTTCACACACAGATGATTTTTGTCTCAAAGGAGACTGAGGTAATGTTATGAGATGGAGAGAAAGTATTAGTTATTCAGTGTTAAGAGCTTTTTCTGATTTTCTTTTTTGTTAAGAAAAGTTAATTACAGGCATAAAAAAAGACATGTTGGATTTAACATTCTAGTGTTTTCTATAACTGCCTAGTAATGTCTATCTTCTTGTCAGTGATATGTTGCACTTTTACACTTACTGAAACTCATATGAGCGACTGAAGCACAAATCAATCTGATTCATTCTGATTTTTGCCTTTAATTGGCAACTTACTTGTTTTATAAGGTCTTTTTTATTTTTGATATCTAACCTTATTGTTTTGTGTTGCTTGAGGGAAGGAATGTGTTGTATTTTAAGTATGAGCAGAGTTTTTCAGTAGACCTTGTGTATTGTCTGTTGGACACTAAATAAACAAAAGGATACTATTGTGAAATTTCATTTCTGTTTCTCTCTTTTTCTTTTCAATAACTTTAAAGCACTTGGGAGTAAAGTTGTCAATTTGTATTGAATCGAAATTAACCGAACCGGATCGGATCGAATCGAATCGTACTGGATCGTTTGCTAATTTTATGAATCGTCCCTGAATCGAATCGTAGCCTGTGAATCGAGATTCGAATCGAACCATTTTGTGAGTGAAAGATTCACACTCCTAGTACATATCATTTTGGATCATGTAAAATCGTTTTTAGAAAAACACTCACAAAAACAGCAAATGCTAAATAAAAATAAGAAAACATACTACAAATATTTGGAGTTTGGAACAGTTATCCGCTGCCTTGTAAGTGCACGACTTGGAAGTATATCACACGTACTGAACCCTGCATATTATTGTTGAAAATAAATGATTATTGGGTTGCCCTCTTTCAGATTGTCGCCCCTGCCTTCCTACTGCATCCCTCAGGACTGCTCTCAGGCCTCCTGTGTTGACTTCATCAGTAAATTTCCAGTCACAGAGCACCCAGAGGTGTTCGGACAGCACCCGAATGCCGACATCGCTAGTCAGATCGCAGAGACGCGCAGCCTCTTTGACACCCTGCTCTCCCTGCAGCCTCAGGTCAGCAGCACAGGGGCTGGGGCCAGAGCGGCAGTGGGCAGCCGAGAGGACCGGGTGAGTATTACAATACTCTTATACTCATATTGATATAGCTGTTTTTCCCCTTTACCGTGAACATTATTTTTGTTGCTTTTGTCTGTGTGTTTAGGTCGAAACTAAAATATTACTTTTTACTCTTACTTGAATAGAGTTGAATCATTTTAAATAGTATTAAAGGCCCTGTACCCAATTTTTCCCATGCATGTGTCTTGCTTCAGTACAGATTTTTCATTATTTCTCATTAAATTATTTTTCAATAATTAGGAACATGTTACTTGTTGTTAGCTTTACTGTCACAGCAAAACTCTGCACTGAACTCTGACTCTGACAGTTGTGAAAAGCTCTTATCATGCTCTTTTCATGTTTTTAAGATAAAATCAGGCACAACACCTTTAATCACTGTTATTTTGATTAGATAATGTAGACCGGACATTATTAGTTTAGTCTAAAGATAAGACTGATCAAAAAGTCTTTCCCCACCCATTGTGTTGTGTGAGAGATACAGTCCTACCTCGGACATGCCATATCCACCGAGTACTCTCTTGGACCTCAGGGATCAGCCTCCTGCTTTGGTCCTGATTTAGTCCTGGTTCAGTTCTGGTTTAGTCCAGGGTTAGGGACCGGCTTCCTGTTGGTGCCCAGAAACAGGACTTAACATGGGGAACCAGTATTTCACTTTTATGCAGCTTAAATCTGCGCTAGCAACCCATTAATATGTTTTAACCCAGTAAGAGAGTTACAATTCCTTAATTTATAATGATTATTTATGTTTTGATTTTGTGATTCAGTGTGTCTTTCTAAAGCACTTTGAAAGACTTGGTGTATGAATTGTGCGCTACAGAGAAACTTGCTGATTGCTCATTTTGACCATACTATATGTTGTGTCTCCCCTGTCAGGTCCTGGAGCTGCTGGCTGACGTGGGAGCAAAGATCCCAGCGATAGTGGACTATGAGCACACCAAAAAGGTGCTGAAGGACAACCCCACCCCTCTGAATGTGGTGCTGCTGCAGGAAATCCAGAGATACAACGCCTTACTCGAGACTATCACGTACTAAGTCCACTATATTATAATCTTCACATCTGCACGTTAGAACTCTATGGGAGAATGTGCCGTTTATGGTTCTGTGACTATCCACATGAAACAAAACTGGGGCAAACTTTAATCTCTTCTCTGCCTGAATTATTATTAGGGACCGAGCCCGAAGGGGGACGAAGGTCCCTATTGTTGTTGCTTTGTTTCCGTATTATTATTATTCTTGTTCATACACGCTGGGGCAATTTTGAGCATGTTCCCATGCTTCAAAACAAACGAAACTTTGCACGGGCATCACAAAGTGCTGCCAGTACGACCACACAAAGTCTCGTCCCTGGGGGACCTGGGGGTCCCTGGGAGACCCCCCACTGGGCGACCCCCAGTGGGGGGTCTCCTAGACCGTACCTCAGATGGGCATAAATTTTGGTAAGCATAATCTTAAGACGTTGGAGATGTTAAATTGTGAAGGATTTTCAAATAGGCAGTAATATGACGATACGGCGGATCGATAAAGTTAGGTATGGAATTTGAAACACTTCTCCTACACCGTACCTCAGATAGGCTTAAATTTTGGTGAACATAATCTTAAGACGTTGGAGATGTTAAATTGCGAAGGATTTTCAAATAGGCGGTAATATGACGACACGGCGGATCGATAAAGTTAGGTATTTATTGAATGGGAGTGATGAGTTATGAATGGGAGGTATTTGTTGCTAGGCAACGCCCTGATCAAAGGTCTTTGATCTTTGTACCTTTGATCTGATATAGCTGCAAGCAGCAATGTGGGGACAAGCATCGAAGGTTCATGTAGGCCTCAGCATGGAGGCCACATGCAGGGTCTGACAGGGTCTAACAGAGTCTGACAGGGTCTGACAGGGTCTAACAGAGTCTGACAGGGTCTGACAGGGTCTGACAGGGTCTGTTCTGACAGGGTATCTACAATGTCATGGCCACGCCCAACAGGAAGTGAGATAATTGTGCCAGGCACACGAAATTTCGTATGGCTGTGCGTCTCAGTAAGACGAACAAACGCAGGTGCGAGGTCCCGACCAACGCCGCTTGCGGCTTTAATTGTATTTATTATCACTATGGCAACATTTATACAGGCATTTTTGTCATCAGCATTTGACATCCCCATTATTGTAGTGTTTATGGAACTAAAATTATTATTATTAATAATAATAATAATAATAATAATACATTTTATTTGTTTGGCGCCTTTCAAGGCTCTCAAGGTCGCCGATTAATTAATTAATTAAAGGTCCTATTACATAAAATTGATTCTTTTGAGCTTATGACATGTTCTAATGTTGTTTCCTCCTCAAAAACAGACCTGGAGTTGTGTTTTGTTTCACACACACATGTTTGAGTAATCCTTTATGAGTCTGTCTACATTTCCAAAGGTCAAAATGCTCTGTTACACCCTGTGATGTCATGAAGTGGTAGTTTTGTTCATTAGAGACTTGCTGAAATTCTAGTAAAGGAGTATGGAGTTTAAAAACACAGTGCAGCACTTCACAAGGTGGAATGGAGTGTTTAGAGAAAAACACAGCCCTAATATGCAGGGTTTGTGGGTTAAATCATGTATAAATACAAAACAAAACACAACTCTTGTAACTCTAGCTTGTAATAATACAGTAAGACTAATGTATACATTATATATAAACATATATATATATATATATATATATATATATATACATATATATACATATATATTAAGGTTTGTTGTGTGTTTCAGTTCCTCTATTATCAAACTACAGAAAGGCATCAAAGGACTCGTGGTCATGTCTCCCAATCTGGAGGAGACGTTCAACTGTATCTACGACGCTCGAGTGCCCCCCCTGTGGGAGAAGGTACTGCACTACACACATAAGCAAGAGCTTTTCACCACACAGGAAAATGATTTTATGTAGTAGTAGTATCTATATAATACATGCAGCCATTACCTAAGCCTCAAGGTTTAATGACTGAATGAAGTGTATTTATTCCAGAAGAAATAGAATGGAACACAAATGCACTGTTTAGAGTCATTGTGAATGGTTAGGTCTGCTGTATTAGTCGGTCACACATGTATACTTGATTGTACTCATTCCAAACACCACTAGATAAACAGGTGGTGGCCCTATAAATGCTGACAAAAATGAACTAAATATATGTGAATTTTCAAACTAGGGGAAACTCTAGGAAATTCCATAACTGTTACCTTGCAAACACAAGGCCAACTCCTTTACACTTGTACACAGAAATTAATATTTGACAAATAAACATATAAAAAATACCTTTATTTTGTTATATATTTTTCTGTTTGTTTTCATGAAGTATCAGAAAAATGTGTTTCTCATGTAAATGTCGATACTGCTGTATCTTCCATTGCACATTTTTGATGCACACTGCACACTTGGAAATCTGTATATAGGTATTTATTTATGTTGCACTGCTTTAAGATTTTAGATCTTAGACTTTAGTTTTAACTTTAGATCTCTGTCTTAGATAGTTTTTGTTGTGTTTTGTCTTCATATTGTATCTTGTACACTGTCTTTTTGCACTACTTGGCCAGAGAGAAACGAAATTTCGATTCACTGTATGTTGAACACATATGGCAGAATTGACAATAAAGCTGACTTTGATCTTTTTGATCTTTGATCTTGAAATTGTGCCACATTTTTGGATAAAATTCTCCCAGTGTGATGTTATCAATGTTGAACTCTTTAAAACAGAACTCTCTACTTCCTCTCATGTTCTAATTACTTCTATCATTTATTTTTACAACAGCAAGTTAAATAAAAATGAGAGAATTGTAAAGACCTCGTCAGAAACATACCTAGAGTTGTGTTTTGTTGAAACACTTTTGAAAACACTCATCACCTTGTGATGTCAGGAAGTGCTCCACTGTGCTTATAAACATGACATCACAAGGTGGAACAGAGCATTTTGAGCTTTGGAGATGTAGACAGACTAATAATAAAGTGTTACTCAAACGTGTGAATGAAACAAAACACAACTGCAGGTCTGTTTTTGAGGAGGGAACAATATTATAACATGGCTTAAAGTTAAGTAGCCTCAATTTTGCATAATATAAGACCTTTTAATATTATTATTTCAACATGATCCACTTTTAGTGTGCCTAAGAGGAGTTGTTTCCGGCTCTTTCCCCTTTGTTTTACTCCCACTGGTCTTTTCCATTGAGCTCTGGAGGTCTGTCTATCAGGAGGTGGAGTTTGGTACCGCTTTGAGCTGTCCTTTTATGGAAGCTTCGGGGTTTTATTACACTACTCCAGTACACTTAAGCTCACTCGTCTTTACGGCTATTCTGTCTGACTTCACTCACTTCTCCTCTTTCTTCTTCTCATTCTCTCTCCTGTTCTTTGCTTTCTAAAGATATTACACAAAATGAATTATGTTGAGCTTTAAGCCATCTTATAATGTATTAATACCTGGAGCTCAAAATGCTCTGTTCCCCCTTGTGATGTCATGAAGCGGTAGTTTTCAAATAGGTGTGTTTGCGCTGAGGAAACAACATTATGACATATATCAGAAGATAGTGGAATAAAAGCCCTTTAAACTCCTCTTTTCTCTTTGCACCTTTCCAGCTCCCTTTTCTTTCTTCACTCATACTCACCTTACTCTTTCCCCCTCTAATCTTCCTTGCTCCTTTCTGTCCTTCACCTCCTTTCTCCACTTTTCTCATCTCTCCTTCCATCTCTCTTCTCTCCTTTCCATATCACTCTTCTGTCACCTACGCTCCTCCAGTCTTCACTTTTCTCCTCCTCTCTTTTCTTGTTTCATTGTACCTCCTTCCCTCTCCTCTCCTCTTGTCTCCACCTTTCTCCTCCTCACCTCTTTCCTTCTTTTCCCCACCCTCAGTCTCTCTTCTCTCCTCTTACCACCCGTCTCTCCTCCTCTTCACTCCTCTGATTCACTCTCCTCCTCCACATACTTTCTCCTCCTCCTCTCCTTTTTACTCTTCTATTTTTACATAAAATAATTTTTTTGTTAAATGGCAAAGTCTTCTTTACTCTTCCCCTTCACCATCCCTCCCTCCATCTCTCTCACCTCTCTGCCCCTCTCTTCTCCTATCTCCACCTTCCTCCTTTTCTTTCCTCCTACCCTCCTTTCTTTTCCTCCATCCTCTTATCCCCTCTTTTCCACATCTCTTTTCCCCCCTAATCATTCATTCTGTTGTCTCTCCTCAACTGTTCTCCTTTTCTCTCTCCTCTTTCCTTCTCTCTCCTCTCCTCTTCTCTCCTCTCTTCCCTCTTCAATATGGCAGCCTATCATTAACTCTGAGCTCACCACTTTGGCCTTTCTTTCGTGACCTGCTTTTCCGTCTGAGGCCGTCCCAGACTTCCCATTCCCTCGGATACACTGTGACTAAAGCTCTTCTATGACACAACACGGACTCTTGTGAGCCTTAAGTCATGTTATGATAAAACACACCTGGAGTTCACACATGTTTGAGTGATCCTGCATTATTAGTCTGTCTACTTCTCCAAAGCTCAAAATACTCTGTTCCACCTTATGATGTCATGAAGTGGTAGTTTTCAAGCAAACAGCTCCTTTTACTTTTAGTTATCTTTTACCAGTAGAGACTGGCAATTCCAGGGCTGAAGTGATCCAAATGATTCTAGTGAAGGTGTATGGAGTTTTATTTATGAGACAGGGACAGTGAACAATCTGCATGAACCTTAAAGGGACAGTGTGTAAGATTTTTACCCGTTAATTACTGAAATTGAAGATACCCATTCAAAAATACATTGTTTTCCAAGCCTTTTCACTTCCATCATGAAATCAAAGTATTCTTTTGGACTTAGATATAGTCACATAAAAGGGGGATCTTCCCCATGCAGAGGCAGCCATTTTGAATACGAGAGCCGCAGAAGGACATTTGGGCTCCGCCTTCGCCTTCGGCAAGGCTCGTGGTTTTGGGTAAACAACACAAGCATGCTGCCGGATCAGACGTCGTAATGGATCTAACACGTGTTTTGGACTAAATTGTTTTACTGGATTTTATTGGCTGGATCCTTACGGACAAATTGAGAGCAAGTTTATGGTGAAATACAGAGTTTGACCTGTGCAAAGCATTCTAAGGTAAGCTAACCTCATTTTGTGCTTTTCTGTATAAAAGCCCCATGTGCTCGGGGAGTGATTGTTGTGCAGGGAAATGAATTGCATAGTCAAAAAGAGGAGACTGTAAGGTTTCATTTGATGTGTAGAGTGTCATGGTACATGATCGGGAATGTGTGTTTTCATGAGAAAAAAAAAAAAAACGGGACCGCGTTTTATTTATACAGTAGCGGCGCGTGGCTCGTGCGTGGGTACGAGAGCTGTCCGCGCTACGGCGCGCCCGGGTGACCCTCAAGGTCTGCCGTAGCTAAAACAGAAAGTGCAATAGCACCATCCACCTATGCGCCACGAATCCTACACACTGGGGCTTTAAAGGAGAATAAACGTTTTTTACAATCTGAGCCTTATTTCGGTAATAAAACAAGTTGTTTTACTCACCCATAGCACTTTGGTGTCATATGGAGCACTTCCAGAGATGTTTTGGATTAACAATCTCCGTAATGCGAGTTCTCGGGGCAAATGTTTGCGGTCTCCAAATAACACAAACTTTAGCACTTTTCAAATCATAGAAGCTCGATGTCTTAGTCTACGCATTCGTTTGAGTCAAAAGTGGCCTGTAATCCGAGATTTAGCCATAGTTTCGAGTAGATGAGGACGCCAGTGCGCATGTGCGGAGTCACAGCTTATTTCACTCTCAGCTCTCGGGACCCAAACATGAAAAGCAAAGCTGTAAATTATGGATAAATCTGGGATTACAGGCCACTTTTGACTCAAACGAAAGCATAGACTAAGACATTGAGCTTCTATGATTTGAAAAGTGCTAAAGTTTGTGTTATTTGGAGACCGCTCGGGGCATATATTACATGCCCCGAGAACTCGCATTACGGAGATCGCTAATCTAAAACATCTCCGGAAGTGCTCCATATGACACCAAAGTGCTATGGGTGAGTAAAACAACTTGTTTTATTACCGAAATAAGGCTCAGATTGTAAAAAAGGTTAATTCTCCTTTAACAGGCGAGATGCATTGGGCAGGTTGTAGCACTAGAGCTCATTTCCACCTGTCGTCCCTGGTGCAGGTTTTTTAGGTTTTTACCACATGACATCACAAGGTGGAACAAAGTGTGTTCTGTATAAGAGAATGCATCAGCCTAAATCGGCAAGGTTTGTGCAAAATAGTGCAATATGCGCCCTTAATGTCTTCTAAAGCTGCCCCATGTCTCTTCTGTGATGTTCCCAGGCGTACCCGTCCCTCAAGCCCCTGGCGGCTTGGACCAGAGACCTGTGCCAGCGTGTGGCTCAGTTTGCCTCCTGGGCTGAGACCACCATGCCCCCCACTCTGTTCTGGCTGCCCGGCTTCACCTTCCCCAACAGCTTTCTGACGGCTGTGCTGCAGTCCGCCGCCCGCCAACACAATGTGAGTCAGGGCCCAGCCTCTGAGCGATGGGACATGTCATACATTTTTGCCAGGTGATACCTTTAACATGACCTCATCAGCTAGGCTAACAGGGGGTACTGCTCTGTCTGAAGCTCCTTTACTGATTTTAAATTACTGTAATTTCCAGACTATAATTTCCGGACTATAAGCAGCTTTTTTCTCACACTTTTTTCTCACACTCACCCTGCGGCTTTTACAATGATGCGGTGAGTATATGGATGGATTATTTGTTTATGAACACCGCGGATGTGTGTGCGCAGCCTGAGGGCAGAAAGCGCTGCTGTCTGTGCGGTTAACATGAAGTTACGGCATTAGCGAGCACTGTTGTCATCACTAAAACAGTTTATCGCCATGTGATAAAATAAGTTATGATGCTAAATGAACATTAGTGAGTGGGATACGTCTTAATGACCCGTATGTGTTAAATGCAGATAGCCTGAAATCTGCTGAAATCCTACGAGACACTGACATGATCCCAGACACGGACATGATCCCAGACATGGACATGATCCAGACATGGACATGATCCCATCCCAGACACGGACATGATCCCAGACACGGACATGATCCCAGACACGGACATGATCCAAGACGCCGTCATGATCCCAGACACGGACATGATCCCATCCCAGACACTGACATGATCCAAGACGCCGTCATGATCCCAGACACGGACAAGATTCATGTGCAGTAGAGCGTGAAGAGACGGGGTGCAAGAGCGAGATGAAACCGAGGAAGATGTCCGTTTGATTGTGTTTTGAACAGTTATTTTGCGCTTCATGCACACACCCTCCTCATGGAAAACACATGAAGAAATGCATATGATGCAGCTTTTAAGCTAAAGGCAATCGATCTGGGTGTCGAAGAAGGAAATAGAGCTGCTGCACATGAACTCGGCATCGATGAGTCGATGGTGAGACGTTGTCAACGGCAGCGTGACGAACTGACTCAGTGCAAAAAGATGACAAAAGCTTTCAGAGGCAATAAAAGCAGATGCTCAGAACTTGAAAAACTTCTTGAAGACGTGGACACCTCCAGCTTATAGACAGGTGTGGTCTATATATGTACAAAAATTAATTTCTTTTAAAATTGAGTTGATGTGGCTTATATTCAGGTGCGCTCAATAGTCTGGAAATTACGGTAAATTATTTCTGAGCTTCATTAAACACTATTTGACCGTAAAGAAGTGACTTTGGAATTACAACAGGTGAGCTGATTTGTGCTGTTAAACCAGCCCGTCTCAAATAGCACTGGTCAGGAGCGAGCTAGCATTAGCCAACTATTTTTTACACATAAACGGGACCATTAACACAAAGGACCAATAAATACAGATTGCATTTATGTGCCATCAGAACATTCTAAATTGCCAGTTGATACCTTTCATGTGATGTTACAAACATTCCTTAAGAGGGGATGAAGCTAATTGTAGGCACTGCTCTGTCTAAAGCTCTGTTACTTTAGGATTTGACTTTTAACACCATTTAGCACCATTTTTAACACCATATCTGACCATAAAAACACTGACTTGGCTAGAACTACAACAGGTGATCGTATTTGTGCTGTTAACAAGTCCCTCTCTCAAATAACATTAGTTAAAAGTTAACTAGCATTAGCCAACTATTTTTCAGGCCTGTTACTCAACTTAGACTTAAAGGAAAAGTAATGGTTTTTTTTACAATTTGAGCCTTATTTCGGTAATAAAACAAGTTGTTTTACTCACCCATAGCACTTTGGTGTCATATGGAGCACTTCCAGAGATGTTTTAGATTTGCGGTTAGCCTAGCGCGACTTCTAGCCATAGCTCGGGGCATAAAATATATTCCCCAAGCATGTAATATGCCCCGTGCGGGCTCCAAATAACACAAACTTTAGCACTTTTCAAATCATAGAAGCCCGATGTCTTAGTCTACGATTTCATTTGAAGCAAAAGTGGCCTGTAATCCGAGATTTATCCATAGTTTACAGCTTTGCGTTTCATGTTTGGGTCCCGGGAGCTGAGAGCACAGTCCGCACATGCGCACTGGCCTCCTCATCTACTCGAAACTATGGCTAAATCTCGGATTACAGGCCACTTTTGACCACACGAAATCGTAGGATAAGACATCGGGCTTCTATGATTTGAAAAGTGCTAAAGTTTGTGTTATTTGGAGACCGCAAACATGTGCCCCGAGAACTCACATGATGGAGATCGCAAATCTAAAACATCTCTGGAAGTGCTCCATATGACACCAAAGTGCTATGGGTGAGTAAAACAACTTGTTTTATTACCGAAATAAGGCTCAGATTGTAAAAAACGTTACTTTTCCTTTAAATCTGAGCTTTGTTTAACACAGAACGGACAA
Source organism: Paratrypauchen microcephalus (assembly GCA_036785185.1). Lineage (NCBI taxonomy): Eukaryota > Metazoa > Chordata > Actinopteri > Gobiiformes > Gobiidae > Paratrypauchen > Paratrypauchen microcephalus. Next base: position 1,783,814 of record JAVJIX010000168.1, on the reverse strand, counting down.
ATAACATTAAAGTCAAACACTAGCTAGCATTAGCCAACTATTTTTTCATTTAGTGACACACATTGTTAAAAATCAAACAGCTAACCGTAACCATAGAGCTCCATTGCCCTCTATGTTGAGATTTTGATGGAATCAAAGTGTAACCTCTTGATCGTATTAACGTGTCATTACTGTGTGTGACAGATCTCTGTGGACACTCTGTCCTGGGAGTTCACTGTGTCCACTCTGGAGGACATCCACCTGCAGCAGCCGCCCAAGGTACAGCCACATTTTGTCATGTGCACTTATAGGTCAAAGCACTGGATGGTTTACATTTGCATACAAATCCATTACAGTTATTTTATTCTACAGGAGTTCCATGTTTCTTATAAGTTTAATCATCAAAATTAATGAATGTCCATTTCCTGGTACCTCTGAACAAAGCGAGAGAGCTATGAGTTTTTATTGTAATGTTAAAACTAAAGAATTAGTCATAACAACATTATTTTCTGCTCAACAGTGAAAACTGGGATTGTCTTCTCTCCAGACAAGAAAAGTGCAAAGTACATCAAACATATAAAGCAGTAATGAAGCATGTTTCCTCCTGTGTGTCCTCAGGACGGAGTGTACATTCGCGGCCTGTACCTGGAGGGGGCTGGCTGGGACAAGGCTAACTCGTGCCTGGTGGAGGCTGAGCCCATGCAGATGGTGTGTCCCATCCCCACCATCCACTTCAAACCGGTAGAGCGCCGCAAGAAGATGTCTAAGAGTGAGTCTGCTGATCTCCCCCAGACGCATGTGCAAACAGGGAGCTTTTGAGCACTTAAACTCCTCCCACAGCCACATTTCAGGTAGAGCTGACAACCTGGGCAGTACCTGGAGGACAAAGGGGGGAGTGACGGGGAGTAGGGGCAGGGTCTGGAGGTATAAGGAACAATGTGATTGGTCTTAACAGGTATCCACACTTCAACCTCCGCCCCTGCAGCCAGGTGTTTACAGTCAAACAATTAGTGTGATGTCAGGTAGTACTTGAAAGTGTCATTTTTAAACACAAAGCTACATATTGACTTAATTTGCACTAAAATTACCATAAAAAGAGTAGGAACTATAGACAGCACTATTAAAACACCAAATACACCGTAGAAAAAAAAGTTGATTTAACAATGGTGTAAAGCTGTTCGCACCTCAGAAATGTAGCTGCAAGTTTCAGCAATCCTGCTTAGTAAAGCTGTCTCTTTCTGAATTCCCTATGTATGCATGTAAGCCTGGTACCTGTGAACCATCTCCATTGTTTTTGTTTCAGTGCAAACCCTGCTTCCGTGCAGTAAATTGAATATGGAAATACAGAACGAAACAGGAACCACTGTGAATGGCTGAAAGCCCAGACGAGATTCCACGGAATAGAACATAACTTAGAATTGTATTTACTGTCTGGCTTTCCTGTCTAATTCAAACCAAATGTCCCTGTGTTCATACAAGCTTCACCTGACTTCTTTTGATCGTGTCAGTGCTTCAGCTGTCTTCACTACAACACATCTATCTGTTATGTCTCGTGGGTAATTACTAATGTCAGACACCTAATCTAAACATTCAAGTGGAAAGTGATAGATGAAATGATAGATGCATTACTACTGAATAACACTTTTCCCCCATACATTTTTTTTTCTGGTCTAGCTGCTGTTGTGAGCGGACGTGTCTTCTTTTCCTCCCTTATCTACTGTTCTGTGTCTGCGTGCCTCTCTTGTCTTGGTCTTATTTCTCCTGTTGGAGTAGATTTTCAAATTCTAAATTATGGAATTGATAAGTTGGTCCCTCAACGCAATTGGCTTTTTTTTCACGAAGGAATGTGGGTTCGGGAGAGCCGACTTGTCCGGACGGAACTATTTACTATTTGGATTTTGATGGCAGGACATCTGAATTGGCCTGGGGGATGTTTTCTGATCCATCGGAGTATTGGAATGCCGGCAGCGGATAAAGAGACCCCAAGCTGTCGGCTGTCATTTTACACCACAGTGGAGCCGTTGAAGACCAAGGGAAGGACTACATCAGAAGGTGACACAGATTGAACTATACCAATCTGTGGGAACCCCCCTGACGCTCAGATACCATCACAAATATGTTTGTGGAACTGTGCGAAACAAGCGGCTCAGTCCGCAATAATCTACACGCCAGGAGGGAGGACTGGGAGTCACACGGCCCTGCTTGGTGACATGAAGTTGGAAGTTGGATGAAGAGACCTAGACCAAGAGTTCTAAAGTGTATTGATTATGTACATTTTCCCTAGTTTAATCATTCTCCCAGAAAATCTCTGCGACTACAGGACCCTGTTTTGGACTCTGTTCTCTCCTGCACTCAACACACTCCCTAGGACACTGCTGTGGTTATCACGGCACACTATAAACAAAAGGGGCATGTTATCAAATTCGGCTGGAACACTCTGAACATGTATTCTGTAAACACTCTGCCCTGCCTATTTAGTAATGTCTGCCTCAGCTCAGTTCCAATCAATTTCATCATTATTCTGTTCTGCTCCCCCTCCCCACCCTCCCATTTGTTCACCACACAAAAAGACGCCGTGTGTTGTCTGTCCCATTGTTTTTGTTATAATATGTTTGTGAATATTATTATTGATTTACTGCATCTTTTTCTACTCTGTTATCTCCAAGTTGGCGGCAGTGCATGCGCTGCGGCCCCTCCCTGCCGTCACTATCACTGTCTCTGATTGGTCAGGGAGAAACGAAATTTCGATTCACTGTATGTCGTGTACATATGGCAGAATTCGACAATAAAGCGAACTATGAACTATGAACTATATATCATACACAGTGAGGAATTCCACACCATGTCATTTCATTTTTGGACACAAACATGGACATAAGCCATGATAACTACAGAACTAAATAACTATAGTATTAACTACTAACTAAATTGTTAAATGTGTTATATATTCTTAGAATGAACTTGAGTGATATTTAAAGGCCCTGTACCAGATTGATTTTTCCCCATGTATTTGAGCATACAGATATATTGTATAAGCATTACATTGTCCCTTCAAATAAAGAATAAACTAAGCAGCTCTCGAGTAGGGCTGTAGGGCTGTAGGGCTTTAGTCTTTTAATCGATTAATCAGTTAATGGTGTCATTCATTTTTTTAGACTTTAAGGATTTAAATGGGATAGCAGTAGACAGAAGAGTGTATGGTGTGAGTTAGCTGATGATTTGGGAGTTAGTCTACCTTTTTTACGGTGCACAGTTTCTGTGTTAAAGGAAAAGTAATGTTTTTTTACAATCTGAGCCTTCTTTCGGTAATAAAACAAGTTGTTTTACTCACCCATAGCACTTTGGTGTTATATGGAGCACTTCCAGAGATGTTTTAGATTAGCGTTAGCCTAGCGCAACTTCTAGCCATAGCTCGGGGGATATAATATATTCCCCAAGCATGTAATATGCCCCGTGCGGGCTCCAAATAACACAAACTTTAGCACTTTTCAAATCATAGAAGCCCGATATCTTAGTCTACGATTGCGTTTGAATCAAAAGTGGCCTGTAATCCGAGATTTATCCATAGTTTACAGCTTTGCGTTTCATGTTTGGGTCCCAGGAGCTGAGAGCACAGTCCGCACATGCGCACTGGCGTCCTCATCTACTCGAAACTATGGCTAAATCTCAGATCACAGGCCACTTTTGCTTCAAACGAAATCGTAGACTAAGACATCGGGCTTCTATGATTTGAAAAGTGCTAAAGTTTGTGTTATTTGGAGACCGCAAAGTAATGCCCCAAGCACTCAAGTTAACGGATACGCTACAACATAACTTCTACGAAACTGCTCAAAATGACACCAAACTCCTATGGGTGAGTAAAACTACTTGTTTTATTGCTGAAAGAAGGCTCAGATTGTAAAAAAAACGTTACTTTTCCTTTAATTTCTGTTGTTTTTGCCTGGACTCCTGTGCTGTTTGGGCCTTAAACTTGGTCAGATCACAGTAGTTTCCATAGTTTTTCATGAGCCACACCCTCTTTTAGTCGACTAATCAGTCGACAAGGTCAAGGTCAAGTCTTTGGTTGACCAAGAATTTCTTTAGTTGACTACAGCCCAAGGTCAAAATATGTCATCTGTGCGCTGTCTGCATTTACTATTCTAATACTATTAATGTAAATGTATTAAGTGTGTGGTTATTGTGCTACTTGTTGTTAGCTTTATTGCCATAGCAAAACTATTTGAAAGTTGTGAAAAGCATTTATTAATAATAAATGAAAAATTAGGATGTACAGAATATATAATATGCAAAGTGCAGAATAACTTTGAATCACTGAAAAGTGTTTAAAATGAACTAGTTCTGTTTTTCCTGTTTTTAAGACGGTACAAATCAGGTAGAACATGTTTGAAGTTGGTTGCTGACTGTGCTGGGTCCTTGTGTGCAGGCACGTACCTGTGTCCGTGTTACTACTTCCCCGTGCGCTCGGGGAAAGGCGGCCGGGCCTCGTTCGTGGTGGGAGTGGAGCTTAAGTCTGGATCTGCCTCTGCCGACCACTGGATCAAGAGAGGGACCGCCCTGCTCCTGAGCCTGGACAGCTGAACACTTACACTACTTTGTATTTGTATTATTTATATTATTACTTTCTGACTAGCTAGTCCATTGGAAATGCACTCGTTTATTCATTTGTATGTTGATATTGTTTTAATAAAATATTTGGAATATATTGGGCAGCTCTGTGACATACTGTATTGCCCTATGATGTACTGATATGTGGATTTATTTTTTATTATTTAAGTGGGAATTTAGAGAATGATATGGCTTCCTCAAGTTTCTCAGAACAAGTGAACCAGCACATGTTCCAATATTGGAAGGAGATCTAGAAGTGCATGCACACTTGTTTTTTCTTGGCTGGCCCTAGAATGCTTAAAGGAGAATTAACACTTTTTTACAATCTGAGCCTTATTTCAGTAATAAAACAAGTTGTTTTACTCACCCATAGCACTTTAGTGTCATATGGAGCACTTCCAGAGATGTTTTAGATTTGCGATCTCCATGTGAGTTCTCGGGGCACATGTTTGCGGTCTCCAAATAACACAAACTTTAGCACTTTTCAAATCATAGAAGCTCGATGTCTTAGTCTACGATTTTGTTTGAGTCAAAAGTGGCCTGTAATCCGAGATTTATCCATAGTTTCGAGTAGATGAGGAGGACAGTGCGCATGTGCAGAGTCACAGTTTATTTCGCTCTCAGCTCCCGGGACCCAAACATGAAGCGCAAAGCTGTAAATTATGGATAAATCTCAGATTACAGGCCACTTTTGACTCAAACGAAAGTGTAGACTAAGACATTGAGCTTCTATGATTTGAGAAGTGTTATTATGAGTAGTGTTTGTGTTATTTGGAGACCGCTCGCGTTACGGATATCGCAAATCTAAAACATCTCTGGAAGTGCTACATATAGGGTGACCACCGGCATGAAACAGGAAAGGAGGACATTTGTGTCCAAAAAGGAGGACAAAGGCCCTAAAGTAGTGATGTTACAAGATGGGCCGAGGCTGCGAAGCGTGTGCCGAGTAATGAAGGGGGCGTGTCCGCGAAGCGCAATTCGAGGCTCGCTTCATTTGGGGGAGGAGCCAAAATGATGACGTTCGAAGCCTCGCTGCCCGGCTGTACCACGTGACTACTTCGGGAAGCGGTACAGATTTTGCCACAAGATTTTCCAGCTGTATAAACCCCTCAGGCTCCATTCAAAATGTGGGAATTTGAAGGAGAGCTGCATCAGTTGAGAGTTTGGATAGAGTTTGGAGAGTCTAGATACTAGAGTTTCATAGCGTTTATATAGTTTGGAGAGAGTTTGGAGAGAGTTTGGAGAGAGTTTGGAAAGTTTAGGAAGAGAGATCTAGGAGAGTGAGGAGAGTAGGATAGGTGATAGGATGGAGCCAGTGAGGAAGAGGTTTTCCCCTGTGTGGGAACACTTTGATCTGAAACCAAACCAAAACCTGTTGAGAAACTCTTGTTTCTGAATAAAAATGAATAAAAAAATTCCCCTGTCCTGTACATCATTGTCCAAGTTACACAAGCATAATCTGTGTCCTTTTCCTAGTTCCACAAGCACTTTCACTCCTCTGCCCGATTATGCCCTTGCCATTTTCAGAAAAACAGCTTAACATTTCATTTTATTTTATTTATTTAACAGGACAATGTACAGCCACATAATGCCAAAGGCAGAGATGCTTGTATCAGATTATACCTTGAAATCTAATTTCCATCTGTAGTCCTTTAACCTGTCATATATGATCATTTTGGGAAAATTTACACACACAGAATACATCCAAAATTTATTATACACATATGAGATAATATATGTATAGAAATTATTTGGTCATACATGTTTTGTAATTAATAGTCATTCCTAGCCTGGGAATTCCCAGGCCGCTTCTGTTCGTTTCGAACTGGAAGGCGGCCTGGAAACTCGTCCAAGCGAGAGTCCCAGATTTAGGGCCCCAATCAGAGAGCGGGGGAGGTGTGGCAAGACGGTGACGCGTACTACATGACAAACGGAAGCTTGTAGTTTGAACTGACAACTGACATGATTGGCTATGGACTTACGTATACGCTCAATGATAGACATTCATAACGCCCAATAAACGGCCGTTGGCAATCGCTAACCACACCTCCGCTACGGGATTTTTCGAAGCGAGTTTCCAGACCCATATCTCACTTGTGATATGGTCAGGTGTTAACCAGACTAAGTCATTCCCAACAGACACAAAAATTCAATGCGTCACACATTGTGGTTCAAATACAGCTGCCTGTGATTACACACTTGGCCAATAGGTGGTTTCGTGCGCACATGAAGCTTCGAGAAATGAACCTTTTCTCGAACCAATTGGCTCAAGTGGTTCAATGCCTCATGAGGCTTCATCTCACCATCACTACCCTAAAGTGAGGACACCTTGTTTTTTTTGTTTTTGTTTTCCCTCGGGGAAGGGGAACGGTCAAGAAAAACAACTTATGAATAATGTATGAAGTCAACATATATTTATTAACATGGAACACCCATCAAAAAGAAAAATGTGGCAAATTATGGTCAAGATGATATGAACAAAAAACATACGGCCGGACAGACAGCTCTAAAACCGGACTGTCCGGATGAATGGTCACCCTAGCTACATAATTATCCTCCTTTTTCATGTTGATGCTTGTTGTTACTATTATCATTATTACTATTTTCCATTATTATTATTACTACGTATTACTATTTGTATTATTTATTACTTACTTTATCCCCTCCCTGCCTGCATGCACTTTCTCCCTCTTGTCCAAATGTCCTGGAGCTACTGTGGCGAGTACATTTCTCCTGTGTGAGATCAATAAAGGCTTATCTTATCTTATCTTATATATGACACCAAAGTGCTATGGGTGAGTAAAACAACTTGTTTCATTGCCGAAATAAGGCTCAGATTGTAAAAAACGTCAATTCTCCTTTAATTTTGAGGAAGTGTTTGGGGTGAGAGAAGTCCTGTGTGATGTCACATAGTACTTGCCATTACAGCAGCCACTGGAGGTAGCACACACTCAGGTTTGACTGTTTTTGACCAATTCCCAAAAAGGCCAAGGAACTGTCAGCAATGTTATTAACAGGGATGAAAGTGGCCAAACATGAAAAAAGCGGAAAGTCACGCCCCCCCTGGCGGGAAAATTTTAAATTTCTGAAAGTTGGATTTCTATATGCTATATGTTAGCAATAAAGTAAAACTGTACATAAAAGTACAAAAAACCCCACATTTTATTAACATTTAGGCCTACTAGTAGTATATATTGGATTTGTTTTTGCTTTGCACTTCGTCTAATCAAACCGCATTGAGGAGGAGCTGATGCGCTAAAAGGCGCAGGTGAAAAAGCGAGGAGCGACGCGTTAAGTGAGGCACGGGCAGGTAGGATGAGGTATAGGATGTTTTATAAAGTTTAACCTGTGTACACGCAATGGTACAGGCTGTTACGAAAGAGCTGCGCTTGGTCGCTCCGCGGCTCCAGACACGGGCTCGCGCGGCCCGCAGTTTAATACGAAATTTAATACGAGACATGTACTTTTGTTCTGAGTACGGGACGATTCTGTTTTTCAAGGGACGATTGGCGACCCTAAACACAACTATACATATACAGTATATACACCCAAAATCTTTCTCAACGAATTTGCACAGAAAAAATTACCCCACGGCTGAAAAAAAAAAGCGGAGATCCGCTAAAAAACTCTTTCATCCCTGTATTAAAATGTCAAGTTTGGTGTTCAGTTCCACTTTCACACTCGTCGCCAGGACTTCAGCGGACTCCTTGGACAACCAGAAGGAGCCCGTGAACCACAGTTTGGGAAACCTGTGCACTGGACTTCTCCAAACAGATGGATGAATGACTTGCATTGTGTAAACTTTTTCAAAAATGTGACATTTTCAAAACAGCTCGTCTTTAGCATAATGGCAACTGACGGTGGAATTTGGTATTTGCAGGCCTCCACTTCGCGTGCCAATCAATAGGGAGGCGGGGCACCACTGTCCAAGACTTCCACCAAAAAAAAGAAAGAAAAATTCATCAAAAAAAAAAAGAAAGAAAACTGCCTGAAGCAAGCTTAGCAGAAGAGAACGAGTGAGCAAGAGAGAGTGTGTGAGCCAGGGAGGACGGAGCAGCCGAGCAGGAGGGGAGCCACTCAAGTCCGACTCAATGGAATCAAAAACTGCGCAGTTACTTTTCGCACCGCAGCCTGTTCGCGCGCAAAACGGATGCGAGTTGAATCCTTTTTGCGCCATGAAAGATGAGCCGCTGGATATGAGAGGAGGCTGTGTCTAGAAGCGCTGTGCAATGCTTTTCTGCGCGTTCTGACTGTGCAAAAACCGTGCCCATCCGTCATGCCATGCCACAAGCTCTCGAGTGGGCGTTTATCTAAGCATGCCGCTGCCCTGTCCGCGTCCACCGCTGCTGCTGCTGCTGGAGAGGAGAGGACAGCCCAGCGCCTACGGATCATCTCGTAGTTTGGGAATAACGCTTCTTTTCATTTTGGCTTTGCTGCGTCATTCGTGGCACTTGCCGCACGGTACACCGAGATGGAGAGCTCTGCGAATCCGGCTGTGGTGCGCCCCTTTCGGCCTCTCGCCACTTCACCAGCGCGATTCACGAGGTAAGGGGAACACGTATGTGCGTATGTCACGGCAGCCGTGCCTCGGTAGTGGATACATGTCCAAATCTCCTTTCACCCACCCGAGAACGACACGCGTGGAGCTACGTGTCCCTTGCGCGCCCGTGATAACCTTGTCCGTAAAACAGGACATGTAGAAAAATGTGAAGATTTGGGTCCGCGTAAACATTTGTGGTTGTATTCAAAGTGTATAGCCTACAGCGCATCAAAGTTCGCATGGGTGGCATACTCAAGTTGGATTGTGCAGCTGTTTGATGCTGTACGGCGCTGGTTCTTTTTACGCGTAAGAAATAACATAGTAGGTGTGGGTGATGTCATGTTTCACGGCCTGGAAGAGGGCAGTTTACGGGAAGCCAGGTCTGGTTTTAATCATGTCGCAATCGCCCCGTGCTCATCTTGATCCGTAAATGAGTGAAAAGCCCGTGTTGCGCGGTGGTGCGTAAACGTACGCGGTGCGGGTACGAGGAGAAGGCGTGTGGGGTTTGCGGGGTTTGAGGGAAACGGGGGAATAGTGAGATTGAGAGTGTGTCGCAGTTTCTTTGGGATTGTCATGTGGTGAAGTTGTGGCGGGTTTTCTACCGTTTCCAGGAAGAGCGTTTGAATTTTCTTCCCCGAGATTTTTTTTTTTCTGTCTCCACCCCTCCGCCGCGCACCTGTAGCGCCGCCCTCTGACACGAGAGGGCGCACTACGACAGCGAATCAAAACGCGCGGATTCCCTGGGACCCGAAGAAAAAAGTGTATCTAAATTATTATTATTATTTTAATTTTCTATTTGGAGGTAAATGAACACTTTAGCATTTACATTTTATTTTTATTTATAATGTTGTAACATGTCCTCTGTAATGGACTGTAATGGTGTTAAATCCATGTGAGGTTAACAACCGAACAAAACATTTTATTTTGTCACGATGACCAACAGTCCCCTCAAAAGGTTTTTAGATTCCCTTTTAAATTCTTATGTATTTATTTACTTATATACCTATTTATGTATCTATTTATGTATTTTTATTTATTTTTTATTTTATTTATATTTTTATTTATTATTTTTTTATTTGTTTACTTATGTATGCATGTTTATTTATTATTTTTTTATTTATATTTTTATTTATTATGTATTTATTTATTTACTTATGTATTTTTATTCATTATTTTTTATTACTTTATTTAATTATTTTTTATTTTTTATCAGAGTAATTTCTTATGTATTTATTTACTTATTTATGTATTTTATTAATTTATTTGTTTACTTATTCATGCATGCTTATTAATTATTATTTGTGTATATTTTTATGTATTATTTATTTATCTACTTATGTTTTTTTATTCATTATTTTTTATTATTTAATTTAATTATTTATTATTATTTATTTTATTTTATTTATTTTTTTAATCATAGTGCAGCCACAAACTAGAGTGTATCTCAAAACACTTAAAAGACAGACTGGTTAACTCGATGTCCACTATAAAGGACACAAATGACTGGGCGGGTCTCAGGAGGATATAGATGACATTTGGGTCTGATCGTTTGCATTTATTATCAATACGTGTGGACAAGGCTCAGTTTGCAATAGCTTTTAACCATAGTAACGATTTTACTGATTTATGTTTAAAAAAAACGAATGTTTCCTCATCACAAACAGATCTGGAGTTATGTTTTGTTTCATTCACACACGTTTAACACGCAAACCTGCACATTTAGGCTGAGTTCTTAATACAAAAAGTGCTCCACTGTGTTTTTAAACTCCATACACCTTCACTAAAATCATTTGGATTGTTTCAGCTCTGGAATTGCTTTTCTCTAGTTGCCGAACAAAAGGGAAAAGGAGATGTTCACTTGAAAACTACTTCTTCATGACATCACAAGGTGGAATGGAGCTTTGGAGATATTGACAGACTAATAATAAAGTGTTACTCAAACATGTGTGAAACTAAATACAACTCCAGATATGTTTTTTAGGGAGGATCTTCGATTCCACAAGGGAAATGATTTGGACACAGTGGCTCCCAGGTCACAATAATGTAATAACAAAGAGGAAAACATATAAATGGTAATAATACACTGCGTTCCAAATTCTTATGCAAATTATATTTTTCTCTGCTTTTGTCAAATTGTCAATATAAATGACATCATAATTTTCAAGCCACAGCCTTTAGAGTACAATTCAAATGTTATTGAACAAACCTCCCAATGATATTTTTTTTTTCCAAAAATAAAAACTTAAAATGCACTGTTCCAAATTATTATGCACAACAGTTTCAAACCATGTTATTGTTATAAAGAACTAAAAGTGGGCATTTCTTTATGTTTCAATTAGAAGCATTTGCATATTACTGAAATCAAAAGTGATTTCAATCAAAACATCTTAACAGGTCCAGTTACATATTTTGAACATATGACCCCTTATTTGAAAGGAGCTTCACAATTCTTGCATGAACTGAACTTGTGAGTTTGTGGAGAGTTTCTGCTTGAATTTCTTTGCAGGATGTCAGAATGTCCTCCCAGAGCTGCTGTTTGGATGTGAACTGCCTCCCGCCCTCATAGATCTTTCACTTGAGGAGCTCCAAAGGTTCTCAGTAGGCAGGGATGAAAGAGTTCCGTTTTTTAGCGGATCTCCGCTTTTTTTCCAGCTGCGGGGTAATTTTTTTTTTTTTTTTTTACATCTGTGCAAATTCGTTGAGAAAGATTTTGGGTGTATATATACTGTATGTATAGTTGTGTTTAGGGTCGCCAACCGTCCCTTGAAAAACAGAATCGTCCCGTATTCAGAACAAAAGTACGTGTATCTCGTATTAAACTTAATATTAAACACGGGCTCAAGCCCGTGTCTGGAGCCGCGGACCGAGCGAGTGAGCACAGCTCTTTCGCAACAGCGTGTACCATTTCGTGTACACAGGTTAAACTTTATAAAACATCCTATACCTCATCCTACCTGCCCGTGCCTCACGCGTCGCTCCTCGCTTTTTCACCTGCGCCTTTTAGCGCACATCAGCTCCTCCTCAATGCCTCTGATTAGGCAAAGTGCAAAGCAAAAACAAATCCAATATATACTACTAGTAGGCCTACCAGTTAATAAAATGTGTTTTTTTTTTGTACTTTTATGTACAGTTTTACTTTATTGCTAACATATAGCATATAGAAATCCAAATTTCAGAAATTTAAAATTTTCCAGCGGGGGAAGGGGGGGGGGTGTAACTTTCCGCTTTTTTCATGATTGGCCACTTTCATCCCTGAGTAGGGTTGAAGTCAGGGGAGGATGGGGCCACACCATGAGTTTCTCTTCTTTTATGCCCAGAGCAGCCAATGATGCAGAGGTGTTCCTTGCATCATGAGATGGTGCACTGTCATGCATGAAGATAATTTTGCTACGGAAAGCACGGTTCTTCTTCTTGTTCCATGGAAGAAAGTGGTCAGTAGAAACTCTACATACTTTACAGAGGTCATTTTCAGATCTTCAGGGACCCTAAAGAGGCTGACCAGCTCAAAACATGACTCCGCCACCTCCTTGCTGACATCGCAGCCTTGTTGGGACACCAACCATCCACCACTCCATCCATCTGGATCATCCAGGGTCGGTTCAAGACTGTTTGAAAATGAGTCATCATGTATTTCTGGGCCCACTGGAGCCGTTTCTGCTTGTGAGCCTTGTTTAAGACCAACAAAATAGAAGATTTTGCAGAACTGCAAGCCTCTGGAGGATCCTACACCTTGATGTTTGCAGGACTCCATAGGCACTGCACCAGCAGCTTCAAATACCTGTTTGCTGCTTTGTAATGGCATTTTAGCAGCTGTTCTCTTAATCCGATGTATTTATTTGGCAGAGACCTTCCTCATTGTGTCTTTATCTGCACAAATCCATGTGTGCTCTGAATCAGCTACAAATCTCTTAATGGTATAATGATCACGCTTACGTTTTTGCAAAAATTTCAAAGGTTTTCATACCTTGTCCATGGTATTCAACTATTTCACACTTTTTGGCACTAGAGAGATCCTTTTTCTTTCTCATTGCTTGAAAATGTTGCTCTGCTTAATAATGTGGAACGTCCTTCTTAAGTCGTTTTACTTTTAGGGCCTGTTTACACGAGAACGCTTACGGATAAAAACGACAAAATATTTTATCGGAAGTGCCTTTCGTTTACACTGTGATGGCGTTTTTGGGGCCTAAAAACGCAAAAATCTGAAACCACCCTCCAGAGTGGAAAAGTTAAATACGCTCCGCTGTAGCGTCTCCGTGTAAACTGCCCAAGACGCAAAACTGGTCAGATCTGCTCACGTCGCGTACGCGTTTACGTCACATAGATGCGGCAATACAAGAGTCTTTTCAACAATTGTATAAATCACACCCACACTCGTCTACGGTGTTTTCTCTTCTTCCCGTACAAGTCTTTCTCACACTCTCACAGCCACAGACGCCAAGACAAGCGACTTCCGCATGAGGCACTTCAAATGTAAAACCCCATGTGATTTTATATTTTCTAATTCACTGTAATCCTCCTGTAATGTCACTATTTTCAGCACAATATTCAAAAACATGTCACTGAAATGTTTGGAGCGGAACTTAACAACTCATTTAAAACGCAACTAGAACATTTTATTTTGAAGTTTTACCTTTCTCTTTTCCGGTACAGTCGTGGTTAGAAATGTAACTTGACGCTGTTGTGATGTTTTTTGTTTTGTTTTTTTCAGTCCAGCGCCTCCCTTTGCTGGCTTTTGCGTCCACTTTTGCGTCTTCGTATAAACGCGGATAAAAAATTGAAGACGAGACGCCACTTTTGCGGAAAACAAAAGATAGCAGATTAGCTGGGATTGGTTCAGAACTTTTCCGGTGTAGTGAGCTCCTCCCTGCAGCGAGATATAAACAGGGTCTAACCAGCATCAGAACCAGAGCTGACGAAGTCTCTCGGATGAGCGGCGAAACGTTTTCAACCAAACAAACTTTGTCCAGTTGACAAATTGAATTTCTCCTTTTATCATGGATTCTACCTGGACGACTGAGGGTCTTTTCATGCGTTCTGAAAAGTATTATCTCAAATATTCTCTCAAATATTTGAAATTGAACTGTGGTGGAGAAGTGGCTCTTGGGGTTGAACTGATCTCCCAATGGCTTTTGTGTGTGCACAGAGAGGCAGAGAGGAAAGGGCAGATGTTTGAAGAACCACCAGCTCCAGACTAGAGTGAGCCGCTTCTGCCACTTGTCAACAGCAGTGCTTCCATGGCAACAAGGTGAGTACGAGTCGACTGTAGTGAAGAAGAGCACTCAGCCCATGTAGAGTGCAGTGACATCACTCTGGGGGTATTCTACATGTATCTCTATGGGGCAATGTTCAGCAGTGACACGATGCACACATTTGCAAACAGCCAAAAAATCTCCTCATCCTCCGGTTTTATGTACATGGGAGTGAAGCGACCAGTGTGGCAAAAAAACAAACTGATGTCATGGAAAACATCTCACGCTGGCTACAATCTGCTTCTCTCACTTTGAACACAAACAAAACGGTGGCAATGTATTTTACTAAGACACAAAAACAGAAGTCTTCCTTTCCATGTATATACATAAATAAGAGCCAACTCAAAACAGTAGAGGAATTCAAATATTTACGAGTTGTTCTGGATCCAATTTTTAGTTTTAAAAAGCATGTTAAAAAAGTTTCTAATACTTTAAAATATATTCTGTCTGTGTTTAGACACACTCGAAACAAATTTAACAATGATGCTGCAAAGGTTTATCTGGATGCAATGATTACCTCACATATTAATTATTGTATAACTTGTTGGTCTCAAGTATGTGAGACAACAACAAAACCCTTAAAGTCCTTATATAATCAGGCTGTTCAGATACTGGACAAAAAGCCACTGCGATATCATCATTGTCCAATATTTGCACAACATAAAATGCTAAACTTTGACAATTTAATCACCTATTCAAATGTGCGATTAGTCTTTAAAATCTTAAATAACACAGCGCCTCCTCCATTGAAAAAATGTGTCCAGCTCTGAACAAACAGCCAGGACCTCCAGGTGACTGCAGACGACCTAAACGGAGCTCGGCCTTTGCACACACACCTTTTTCTTTGAAAGCCATCAAAGAATGGAATAAATTGCCACAAAGTTTGAAACTTTCCTCTGACATGAAAAACTTTTCTTTTAATGTTAAGTAGGGATGCAAATTATCGGTTAATTCATTAACTGATAGTTGATTGACCTTATCGATCGATTAACGATTAACTGATAAGCGGCGTTTTTCACCTGAATTTGAGTGTTTCAATAGGGTCTTTAAGAATATAAGCTATAGTAACATAACACTGAGTCATAAATATATCATAGTATTATTATATTGTATATTCCTCAATTAATTATTCCTTAAGCAGACAAATGTATTGATGCTGAATAACAAAATACAGTAATCCCTCGCTCTATCCAATTTTTTTTTTAATAGTGTAACATTGTGTTCTGTCCTGATTGGCTAAGAGACTAGACCAGGACTGAACGTGGACTGGACCAGGTCTGAACCAGGTCTGAACCAGGTCTGGACCTGGACCTGGACCTGGACTGGACCGGGACTCGACCGGGTCTAGACCTGGACTAGACCAGGATTAAACCACCACGTGCCGCTGCTGGTTTCGCCGCGCCCCGAGCAGGGCTCGGGGCACGGCGAAACCAGCAGCAGCGGCACGCATTCCGGGTTCGATCTCGCCTCGCGCGTACACCCGGCACTGCTGAGCAGTGCCGTTGGCGCCTGCGGTCGGCTGTGAGTCGAGCTTGGCGCAGCGCGGTTGCCTTGTTTCGGGTGCGCGTGTCTGCGGTTAGCGGTTAATTACAATTAATGCATTTTGATCGACCAACGTCTTAATCGACAATTAACCATTAATCGATTAATTGGTGACATCCCTAATGTTAAGAAATGATTATTAGAGAATCAGCAGTGTCAGCATTAAGAATGATAACTGGTATGTTCTAATCTGAGTTTATTGTAATATTTTATTGTGTAATAATTGGTCATTTGTAGTGTGTGAGTGTGTATTGATTATATTGTTTACGTTTTATATTGTATTTCTCACCTGCTCAGGGACTACAGATGGAAACTAGCTTCAGCTATAATCTGGTGTAAAGCATCTTTAATGTTTTTGCACATTGTCCCTGTCAAATAAACTAATAAAGAAAAGAAAGAAAGAAACCCTGTTCCACCTCCGTTTTAAACTCCATACACCTTCAGTCATTTTAGGGCTGGACGATATGGCCAAAATATAAAAGCTTGATTTATTTACTTATTTCACCCTGGATGATTACAATTCGAAATGCACAATAACCCTGCTTTGCAAGTAAGAAATCAGGAGTAAACTTCATAATAATCCTCCATTTCATGATTTTGCCATTTCTCAAAATTTCAATTATTAAGAACCTGAATTAATCAAATGAATAAGTTTAATTGCTCAACCCTAAATCATTTGGATCATTTCAGTCCTGGAGTTGCTCATCTCTACTGATAAACGTAAAAGGAGCTGTTAATTTGAAAAGTATCTCTATCACAAGGTGGAACAGAGCATTTTGAGCGACTTTGGCGATGTAGACAGACTGAAAATAAAGGATCAGACATGTGAATAAAACTAAACACAACTCCAGATGTGTTTTTGAGGAGGGAACAACATGTAACATGTGCACGTTTGTGTAATGTAGGACTGTTAAGTTACTCTTACTTTAGTAGTATTTTTCCCTAATACTTTTTTGGTCTTACTTGTTTAATGTCTTGGCCCACTATTTTGTACTTCTACTTGAGGAATATTATTTAGAACTAAGGTTTCTCTTACTTGAGTAAAAATTGTAGCTCTAAGACTAATCAAAAAGTGATATTTTTCGAGAAAGTTGATACTTTTAAAAAGTACAATTTATTCCATTGTTACTAGAAAGATTTCTTTTCTTCTCTACTCCCCTCCTCCTGTTTGGGCTGATCTCCTCCTCCTCCTCTCTCGTGCCCTCTGACCCTTGTGACCCCGGGCCCCTCTCCAGTCTTTGTGTGAGGGGCCAGCTCAGGGAGGCCCTCGGAGCTGCTTTCCATCTTCCAGCCTACTGCAGATAAACCCGCTGATGTGATCTACCTTACTTTAGCAGTCAAAATCCAAATCTTGCATTGGTTTATTCAGAGATTTCCCAATATTTGTCCTTTTTTCAACATCTGCTGTTGACTCTTAAGATTCTGATATATTTTGTTAAGGGCAAACACCTGAGTAAAGGAAATACATCAAGTTTTAAATCATAGAAGCGGTCAGAAGGGGGCGATGCACTAAATGGGACATGGTTTGTAGTGAACAGGACTGTGGCAGAAATCATTGCTGTACAGATTTTTATACTTTTCTAATGGCACTAAGTGAGTTTGGAGTCCTGTTGCTGTTGCTTGCTGAGCCTTAAAATGTTGTCAGATCTTATGGAAGCGCTGCTCAGGATAAAAAATATCGAATTATGATTTTTTTCTGACAAGTGTTGGAATAATGTGCAATTTGATTTGGGGATTTAAAAAAAAAAAAGAAAGGATTCTGTTAAAAGTTCACATTTTAAACTCATCCAGGAGAATTGACAAAAAGACTGAAATATGATTTATACTAAATGTCAAGGGATGCAAATTATCGATTAATTCATTAATCTATAGTTGATTGACCTTATTGATCAACTTACGATTAACTGATAAGCGGCGTTTTTCACCTGAATTTGAGTGTTTCAATAGGGTCTTTAAGAATATAAGCTATAGTAACATAACACTGAGTCATAAATATATCATAGTATTATTATATTGTATATTTCTCAATCAATTATTCCTTTGTAAAAAGCAGACAAATGTATTGATGCTGAATAACAAAATACATTCTTTATTGAAAATAAATGGAGGACTGGCTCAGTTGTTGCACTTGCAGCATGGAAATTTTGAAATTAAAAGGAACAGAAGAAATTAAATAACAGAATGTTATTTAGTCGACATATTATGATGAAACCAGTGAATCCAGGCTATTTTAGGACATTCTCAACATTTATTTTGAACTAAGGCATCAACAATATTTCTCTCCCTTAATCTGTGAAGGGTTACAGTACAAAATATACATTTCACAGGGCCCCTGGACACAGCATAAAACATTACAGG
The DNA here is from genome assembly GCA_036785185.1 of Paratrypauchen microcephalus. Classification (NCBI taxonomy): domain Eukaryota; kingdom Metazoa; phylum Chordata; class Actinopteri; order Gobiiformes; family Gobiidae; genus Paratrypauchen; species Paratrypauchen microcephalus. The sequence continues at coordinate 1,765,541 of JAVJIX010000168.1, read as the reverse complement.
GCCTCAAACCAGAACAATCCAGAAATTATAAAAGCATGTAAGTGACATGCTTTTATCATTTCAAAAATATATGGTTCTAGGTCCAGCTCTACTGTGAGTTCTATGGCAACATCCAGAGAGGAAAGGGTTACATGATGTGTGGGCGGCACGGTGGCTGAGTGGCTAGCACTCACGCTTCACAGCAAGAAGGCTTTGGGTTCGATCCCCGTGTGGCACGTTGGTATGGCCGTAAGATTTGGATCACCCGAGCCTTTCTGTGTGGAGTTTGCATGTTCTCCCCGTGTCTGGGTGGGTTTCCTCCATCAACCCAAAACTCCATAGGTAAAATCCTCCAGCTGAGGTTCTGACCAAACCGAAGCAGAAGATCATGGAGATGGTCACCGGGCGCAGTCATGTGCTGCAGAGAAGAATTTCTCCTGTGTGAGATCAATAAAGTTACTTCTTCTTCTTAATTGTAAGTCGATTAACTGTCGACATCCCTACTTGATACTGATGATAATTTTTAAAAAACAGTACTTTCTTTTGTCAATGGTCCAGCTAGGTTTCATAGTGGTTCATTTCTGTCCTGTGAGTTTTTTAGTCTCGATACTTGCTCAAATGAGTATCTAGTTTTGTTTAAGTATTGATTAGTATCTGATTTGTGATACTTTTGAAAGCCTACCTCTGAATCTCCCATGTTGTTTTCAGTGGAAGGCTGGTTTACATCTATTGTCCTGCCATTACTGTGAGGAAGCTTCACTAACCGAGTTACAGGCAGATCTGTGCGTGTGTGTGTGTGTGTGTGTGTGTGTGTGTGTGTGTGTGTGTGTGTGTGTGTGTGCGTGTGTGCGTGTGTGTGTGTCCAGGGCTGTGGCTCTAACTCAATCACATGAGACACAGCAGCACAACACACTCTGGGCCTGAACATGACGAACACCAGAGGCTCCTACATTCTCTATATGTCCTCTGTCCTGTTTCCTACCTCCTCTCTCTTGTCCCTACCTCCTCATTGCTGTCTCCTACCTCCTTTTTCATCCTGTGTCCTGTCCTTTACCCTACCTCTTTTGTCTAGTAGCCTCTTACCTCTGATATCATTCTTTCTCTGTCCTGCCTCCTCCCTTTTCTGCTATGTCCTGTTTCCTACCTCCTCTGTCCTGTCTCATATGTCCTCTGCCTTGTCTCCTTCCTCCTACCTCCCCTATAAAGTCTCTTACCCCTGCCTTCTACTTCTTTTGCCTCACCTCTTTTTTTGTCTCCCAACTCTCCTACCTCCTCTGTCTTGTCTCTTACATCCTCTGTTCTCTCCCCTATCTCCTCTGTCCTGTCTCCTACCTCCTCTGTCCTGTCTCCTACATCCTCTGTTCTCTCCCCTATCTCCTCTGGCCTGCGTCCTACATTCTCTGTCCTGCCTCCTACGTCCTCTGTCCTGTCTCCTACATCCTCTGTTCTCTCCCCTATCTCCTCTGTCCTGGCTCCGACCTCCACTGTCCTGTCTCCTACCTCCTCTGTCCTGTCTCCTACCTCCTCTGTCCTGTCACCTACCTCCTCTGTCCTGTCTCCTACCTCCTCTGTCCTGTCCCCTACCTCCTCTGTCCTGTCCCCTACCTCCTCTGTCCTGTCCCCTACCTCCTCTGACCTGTCTCCCACCTCCCCTATCCTGAATCCTACCACCTCTGTCCTGTCTCTTACCTCCTCTGGCCCATCTCCTACCTCCTCTGTCCTGCCTCCTACATTCTCTGTCCTGTCTCCTACCTCCCCTGTTCTGTATCCTACGTCCTCTGTCCTGTCTCCTACATCCTCTGTTCTCTCCCCTATCTCCTCTGTCCTGTCTCCTACATTCTATGTCCTGTCTCCTACCTCCTCTGTTCTCTCCCCTATCGCCTCTGTCCTGTCTCCTACCTCCCCTGTCCCGTATCTTACCTCCTCTGTTCTCTCCCCTACCTCCTCTGTCCTGTCTCTTACCTCCTCTGTCCCGTCTCCTATCTCCTCTGTCTTGTCCCTTACCTCCTCTGTAATGTCTCCTATCTCCTCTGTGCCATGTCTTACTTCCTTACCTCCTCTGTCTTATCTCCTTTCTCCCTCCTTTGTCATGTCTCCTACCTCCTCCGTCCTGTCTCCTACCTCGTTTTCCTAAAGTCCTCACATCCTGTCTCCCACATCCCCTCACGTGTCTTGTCTTCAGCCTACTCCTTCCTGTTTCTTAACTCCTCCCATGCTTCCTTTGTGCTGTGTCAGAGACCCCGCATACTGTCTCCTTTCAGTCTTCTTCCTCCTCTTCCTTCCATCCCACCAGCATCTTGTCTTCATCATCTTCACATGTTTTCATCCTTTGTTCATATCCTTCCTACTTTCTCCCAATTTTCTGTCCTCCCTTCGACCTCACTGTTCCTTTCTCACAGCTTTTCTCTTATAAAGGAATGTCCAGATGCTGCATTTTATGAATATTGTAAGGAGTAATATCAAAACAAAACAGCTACTGACTAGAACATTGCCTTCAATCTCCAGCACAGGCAAATATTTTGTTTTTGGCCAACCTTCTGCCTAAAGAATACATAAAGCTTTATTTTGAACATTTGATTGTAAAGAGATAACTGATTTGCAGTAACAAAAAAAAGACAGAAAGGGCTAGGGGTTTATAGTAAATTTCAGTTACATAATTATCGACCATAAACAATAGATAAACAAAACACTTATATTTAGGTTTAAACTTGAGATCCCTACCATAATTTATCCTTTTTACCCTTTTACATACTGACTCATCCTGTCCCCTACCTCCTCTGTCCTGTCTCCTATCTCCTCTGTCCTGTCTCCTACCTCCTCTGTCCCGTCTCCTACATCCTCTGTCCCGTCTCCTATCTCCTCTGTCCCGTCTCCTACATCCTCTGTCCCGTCTCCTACATCCTCTGTCCCGTCTCCTACCTCTTCTGTCCCGTCTCCTACCTCTTCTGTCCTGTCTCCTACATCCTCTGTCCTGTCTCCTACATCCTCTGTCCTGTCTGCTACCTCCTCTGTCCTGTCTCCTACCTCCTCTGTCCTGTCTCCTCTGTCCTGTCTGCTACCTCCTCTGTCCGGTCTCCTATCTCCTCTGTCCTGTCTCCTACCTCCTCTGTCTTGTCTCCTACCTCCTCTGTCCTGTCTCCTACCTCCTCTATCCTGTCTCCTACATCCTCTGTCCTGTCTGCTACCTCCTCTATCCTGTCTCCTATCTCCTGTGTCCTGTCTCCTACATCCTCTGTCCTGTCTCCTACCTCCTCTGTCCTGTCTCCTACATTCTCTGTCCTGTCTCCTACCTCCTCTGTCCTGTCTCCTACCTCCTCTGTCCTGTCTCCTACATTCTCTGTCCTGTCTCCTACCTCCTCTGTCCTGTCTCCTACCTCCTCTGTCCTGTCTCCTACCTCCTCTGTCCTGTCTTCTCTACACTCGCCTTCCTCATATTGCTTATTTACATCTTCTTTCATAGCCTTCTCACAACTCCTCCTTCCTGTCATGTTTCTTGCATCTGTCCTACCTCCTCTCTCCTATTTCCTAAGCCCTCTCACACACTTACTCTTCCTTGTCCTCACCCTGTTTCCTACATCCTCTGACATCCTGCTTTTTAGCTCTCAAATACCTCTTACGTTCACCAGATGACTCAGATGGCTCAGAATTGATTGTGTTTGTTGTAATACACAAATTTCACTCTTCAACAGGGTCTTGTGCAGATTTTCTTATCTCAGGTCTTACCAACTTATTGAAGGCAAGTATTGAATTGTTTTGGATTGGTCCAAGGAGAGGGCAGCGTTGGAGTTTGGTGTGGAATTAGAATTTTTTTTTGTTTTTGCTTATTTTGTAGAAGCGTATTAAAAAAGACAAAACACAGCTATTAACACCGGTATTAAATAAGACAGAAACACAACTTTTTACATATTTGGTTGTATCTACATTTATCACATCTTTCTACAGTATATTGTAGATAGTACGGTATACTGTAGATAGTACTGTATATTGTAGATGGTACAGTATATTGTAGATAGTACAGTATATTGTAGATAGTACTGTATACTGTAGATAGTACAGTATATTGTAGATAGTACAGTATATTGTAGATAGTACTGTATATTGTAGATAGTACAGTATATTGTAGATAGTACAGTATATTGTAGATAGTACTGTATACTGTAGATAGTACAGTATATTGTAGATAGTACAGTATATTGTAGATAGTACTGTATACTGTAGATAGTACAGTATATTGTAGATGGTACAGTATATTGTAGATAGTACTGTATATTGTAGATAGTACAGTATATTGTAGATGGTACAGTATATTGTAGATGGTACAGTATATTGTAGATGGTACAGTATATTGTAGATGGCGCAGTGTATTGTAGATAGTGCAGTATATTGTAGATAGTACTGTATATTGCTAATCTCCTGAGAAAAAAACACACTGTAGCTAAATATTTGAAATGGCAATTTACAGACGTTTTAAAGGGCTCATATTAGAATATTTTCTAGGGATGCACCGATGTGTAAATTTTAGCCGATATCTGATATTAATCTTGCTGTTATCGGCCGATGCCGATATTGGCCGATACCGATACCCCCTGCGCTTCACTATTAAAGGAAAAGTAACGTTTTTTACAATCTGAGCCTTATTTTGGTAATAAAACAAGTTGTTTTACTCACCCATAGCACTTTGGTGTCATATGGAGCACTTCCGGAGATGTTTTAGATTTGCCGTTAGCTTAGCGCGACTTCTAGCCATAGCTCGGGGCAGATAATATATTCCCCGAGCATGTAATATGCCCCGTGCGGGCTCCAAATAACACAAACTTTAGCACTTTTCAAATCATAGAATCCCGATGTCTTGGTCTACGATTTCGTTTGAAGCAAAAGTGGCCTGTAATCCGAGATTTATCCATAGTTTACAGCTTTGCGTTTCATGTTTGGGTCCCGGGAGCTGAGAGCACAGTCCGCACATGCGCACTGGCCTCCTCATCTACTCGAAACTATGGATAAATCTCGGATTACAGGCCACTTTTGACCACACAAAATCGTAGGCTAAGACATCGGGCTTCTATGATTTGAAAAGTGCTAAAGTTTGTGTTATTTGGAGACCGCAAAGTAATGCCCCGAGAACTCACATGATGGAGATCGCAAATCTAAAACATCTCTGGTGACTCCATATGTGCTCCATATGACACCAAAGTGCTATGGGTGAGTAAAACAACTTGTTTTATTACCGAAATAAGGCTCAGATTGTAAAAAAAAACGTAACTTTTCCTTTAATACATTTTGTTGAAAATCTACAAAAGTTTGAGTGTTTAAAAGAGAGAGAAATGTGAGAAACCGTTATTTGGAGGGATTACTGTACTGGCAAATATCGGTTGTTAATATCGGCCCATTTTTACACATCGGGCCGATACCGATATGTTAAAAAATAATAATAATAATAATAATAATTTGCAATATCTAATATTTTCTGATCTGTTACAAAAGAGTTTCCTCATCACAGACCTGGAGATCATTCACACATGTTTAACGCACAAACCCTGCACATTTATGTTGAGTTCTTCTCTAGTCAAAGAAAAGCTCCACTGTTTTTATTGCTCGGATTGCTTGGATCATTTCACCCCTGGAATTGCCAATCTCCACTGAACAAAAGGAGCTGTTCACTTGAAAACTACCACTACATGACATCACAAGGTGGAACAGAGCATTTTGAGCTTTGGAGATGTAGACAGACTCATAATAAAGGATTACTCAAACAAGCGCGAATGAAACAAAACACAACTCCAGCTCTGTTTTTGAGGAGGTGACAACATTTTCACACGGCTCAAAGCAGGCCTGTCACGACGGCACATTTTGAAACACTGACTATATATTCCTACAGAGATATACTGCGATAAACGATAACACTGAAACTAATATTTACACAAAGCCGCATAATCCCCGTAGTATCATTAAAAAGCATGAGCTGCAACAAATAAATAACATAATAAACCGTCAAATAGCTATACAAGTTATTTATTCAAGCCTCTACATTTCACATGTTCTTATTGTATAAAAATGGCTGAAATCTCCCTACTATTGCAAAGAAAAAAGTACCCATGTATTGAAAGTCAATCTTGTAATTATTGTTGTGACAGGCCTATCTTTAAGCTCACAAGAGTCAGTTTTGCATCTTTAAAATCATTTAGTTTGAGCTGCATTTCATCTCTTAGCCCTGCTCTTGTGTGCTTCTCAGAGCCTAGATCTGAAGGATATAGTGTTGCTTTAAGCTCCTCCTGTTGTTGAGAGAATATGTTAAACCAGAGCTATACCCGGTTACTGTACGTAGGCCACATGTGCACGCTGCTATTCCACCACCCCCCGACCAGGGCCTGTGTTGCCATGGAGAAGCTCAGATTGAAAATGCTAAGCCGAACTCCCAGGATTGGCCCGGGAGCCGCACACAAGACGATGATGCGCGCCGCGTGCCGTCCAATCGGCTGCCAGCGCCTGCATGCTGTTGCTAAGGGGAGTAGCTTGGACCGGAGTCAGCTGGGCTTCCTCCCTCTCCCCGCTCTCGGTGCTCGCTCGCCCTCTCCGCTTTGCCCTCGATGACACCGGCCCCCTCCGTCTGCGTCTCTCCCACATTTTTGCTCCGGGACACGTGCGGAAAAGGGAAGGAGCACATGCTGAAAACTTGTTCTGAATATTTCATGCAGTTTTTGAGTGCGAAGGGGCTGGGGCTGCACGCTTGGAGCACACACCAGAACTTCTGCAGCTTATACCCGTGTATCAGATTTGTCAAATGTAACCGTGAACTCTCTACTAATCAATAAAAAAAATATTGGTATAGGAATCAGTATGGACATGACAACACTAGGTAGGGCTAGATTGATATTCTTAACATTATATTTTTTATTTTTAAGTGATAGTTGATAGTTTATTGGCACATTTTTGTCCTTTGTCTAAATCTCTTTGTGTCTCTCACGACATACTGATGTTTAGACCTGGTTTATGCAGAGGTGTGTAGACTAGTAAATACTGTTCTAGTACTTCAAAACAATAGTAGCACAAAGTAGTGTTGTCACGAGTTTAATACTATGGAATAGACCAGGGGTCGGCAACCCGTGGCTCTTTGAGCGCTCTGATGCAGCTCAGTACAGTGGTTCCTCGTTTATCGCAGTGGTTATGTTCTAAAAATAACCCGTGATAGGTGAAATCTGCAAAGATATTACAGAATGAAACCAAAGATCCAAACATGTTTTCAGGCCCTAAACATATCACGTGTATTTCACAGTTCTTATGACCGAGCCTCTTTGTCCTGGCGCCGCTTCGCTGTCGCGGGTTTTGTCGGGGGGAAAACTTGCAAACATACAGCACTCCAGAGTCACACTGCGGTCAAAGATTTATATAAATTTGGCAAATTGAACGCATTCTGTACCGTACAGGAGACACGGAGGAGAACGACTGACAAACCGGCAAAGGCCTACAGTCCCTTAGCCAATCAGGACGCAGAAATGCGCGTTGATACACTCAAAAAAAATTGGAGGAAAAAAACAAAACAGCAAGGCTGCAAAAAGTGAACCGAGATATAGCGAGGGACCACTGTATTTAATTAAAATGTATTTTATTTTTGTTTGTTCATTTTCAAAATGTAATTCTATGCCACAAAGGTAAAAAAAAAGTTATATGCAGTGTTATTTCATTTTAAATTTCAAAAGGGTTTTGTGGCTCCCAGTGTTTTCTTTAGAAGAAGAAGAAGAAGAAGTGAAGAAGAAGTGAACTTTATTGATCTCACACTGGAGAAATTCTTCTCTGCATTTTAACCCATCCTATATATATATATACATATATTAGGAGCAGTGGGCAGCACACATTAGGGCGCCCGGGGACCATCTCCATGATCTTCTTGCTTCGGTTTGGTCAGGACCTAAGCTGGAGTACCTATGGTGCATGTTTTGGGTTGGTGGGGGAAACCGGAGTGCCCGGAGGAAACCCACCCAGACACGGGGAGAACATGCAAACTCCACACAGAAAGGCTCGGGCGACCCGGGGATCGAACCCAGACCATGCATGCAAACTCCACACAGAACACACACGGAAAGGTCTGGGCGACCCGGGGATCGAACCCGGAACCTTCTTGCTGTGAAGCAAGAGCGCTAACCACTCTGCTACCGTGCCGCCAGGTGTGAAACGGCTGTGTGAAACGGCTCCAAATGGCTCTTTGAGTGGTAAAGGTTGCCGACCCCTGGAATAGACTCAATACTGATTCTGATACTACGATGATCATTTAGAATGTGATTTTCAACTAGGGATGGGCATAATTTATCGATTAACCGATAATTGATCACTAAGAATTTCACAGAGCAAGTTCATTTTCGTCGACAAACCGATTAAAAACAAACAAACAAACCAAACAAAAAAACAGTCGCCTCAGTTGGCGCGCCTCAGTTGATATACGCGAGCTTCCGTAGGTCAATGGCCAAAACATGAAGAGGTCTCGGCGAAGTGCTGTGTGGGACCACTTTCATTTAGAAAATGACCAAGCGCACTGCAAGCACTGCAATGCAGCATACAAATATACCTCATCGACAACACAAATGATTTATCATTTGAACACCGCGCATCCAAGTCTGGTAAAAGAAGGTGGCGGCGGTTCATCATCTCTATCACAGGCTAGCCTGGACTCTGCGCTAGCACAGACCAGGAGGAGCTGCAGTGCTCAATGAGCAGAGAAGGTCACCGAACTGATAGCGAAGATGATCGAAACAGACATGCTCCCCATCAGTGCCGTGGAGGGCAAAGGTTTTCACAACTTAAAATATTGCTGCAGATACAGCTGGGTTGTGTGGAGGAGGTAGGACAGAGACAGCGGGCTAGCAGCGGTTAGCTCGGATCCCAAAGCGGCTAACTCCGAGAGCGCTAGCAGAGGCTGCAGGATGCGTGTTGCCTCGCTTTAATCCACCTCTACGCATGTTGATTTGCAGATTTATTTCCCGCCTGTTCCTACAGCCTCGGCAGACATAGTAAAAGCGGACACACATGAGTGAATGGTTGTTGTCTTTTTAATACAAAATATGTTAACGATTAACCGATTATTACTCATTAATTCTCCCGATATCAACGAAGAAAACTTCACCGAATGCCCATCCCTATTTTCAACATTAAATGGTAGTACTTTCCTTCCTCTTCCTATGTGTACTTATATGTGTAACCCCTCTGTGGTCCAGGTAGGTTTCATACTGTGTTTGTTCTGATACAGCTCAAGATCATTCTAAAGGCATTCAGGAAAGCTTCATTTCTGTCCTGACCTCTTTAGTATCGATACCTGTTCAAAGGAGGATCTAGTTTTGAGACTAGTTTTGGTATCTCTCACTATCAGATTTTCAAACCAGCCTTCCACTGAAAACAACATGGAGATTCAGAGGTAAGGCTCCAAAAGTATCACAAATCAGATACTAATCAATACTTAAACTAGCAAAACTAGATACTCGTATTCAACTAGCACAAAGCAACAGTAAAATATCTTAGAAGAAACTAGTACTCAACTAAGAGCACATCTAATAATCATAATTTGAATGACAAAACGTAAAACAAAGCAGAAAATGTAGCGCGTTTAGTCACAAAAATGAGACTAATACATTTAGATAAGAACTTTTACTTGGTTAAGAGTACTACTGTCACACTGTACAATATATTACTGGAGTAGTCGGGACTTATTTGATCTGATCTTGACATAAACAGAGTTGTATTTTCGTCAAAGATCCAGAGTAGTGCATGTTGTGTATTTGCTCTCCTCCTTCTCAGTGGGATAGTTTCATTTGCGAGAGCCGCATTACATCATGAGAGAATCGTCACACTTCCTGTTTCCTGGCACGGTTCCTCTCTTTGTTCACACACACGTTTCTACTCCCCTCTCTCTTCCTCTCTTTCTCTCTCCATCACATCTCTCTCCCGTTTACTTTACTTTCGCTTCTCACCCTCTTTTGTTTTCTTTCCTCTTTCCTTGTTTTTTTTTTCCCTCGCGCCTCTCACAACATTTTCTCAGTCTCTCTCCATTACTTCTATCCTCTCTCTCTCTCCCTTCCTTGCTTCCTTTCTTCCTCTCACTCTTCCTGGCTCTCTCATCTCCCCCTCTCTCTCTCCCTCTTTTTTCTATACTTTCTCTTCTTTTCTCACACGTCTCATCCCTTCCCCTCTTTCCTATCTCTCCTTGTTTCTTTCCTAATTTCTTTTCTCACCCGATTTATCACCTTTCTTCCTTTTTCTCTTCTCTATTCTCTCCTCTCGCACCTCTCATCCTTTCTTTCTCCTCCCTTGTATGCGCTCTCCTAGTTCCCCACCCCTCTCCAACTCCTTTTCTTTTCCTCCTCTCCCTCCCCTTCTCTTTTTCACCCCTCTCACACATCTCATCCTCTCTTCTGTATTCTCTCCAGCTTTTTCACCTCTACCCCCTCTTTTCTAGTCTCTAGAAAACTATCTATAGTCCCCGTGTTCCTCTCACACCCCTTATCCTCTCTCTCTTTCTCTTTATCCCCTCTCTCTCTACTCCCCTCACTCTATCCTCTTTCTTTCTTTTGTTTCTCCCTCTCTCCTAGTTTCTTTTCTTGTCCCCCTCCATCCTGTTCCTGTCCTCTCATTGCTCTCTTAGCTGTCCCATCTCTTCCCTCTATGTTCTCTTCACATCCCCCAACCTCTCTCTCTTCTTCTTCTCTCTCCTCCTCACACTCTCCTGTCTCTCTCCTTTCTTTCTCTCTTTCTCATCCTCCCTAGTGTTGGTGCCACGGACAGAGGAGGTTCACATTCGTCAGGCTCCGGCTTCAGAAATAGCTCTTTCTCAGACTGCTGTTGGACTGAAATAGGCGTGTGTGTGTGTGTGTGTGTTTGTGTGTGTGTCTGTGTGTGTGTGTGCGTGTGTGTGTGTGTGTGTGTGTGTGTTTTCCACTTACAAAACGTCGCTCATGCCTCCACCAACCAAAACAATGTCAGAGTAGTAGTGCTTTTTCTATTGTGCGTATTCTGACGCACTATTCAGGCTGTAAATAGTCGGGGGTGCCAGCTGTTTCGAAAAACCTCTATTCGCATTAAAAATTTCTCTTTCCGCGCCAAGTCACTCCCTTCAGAGCGCTAACACAACACAATCAGCGTACATCCTGCTAATGAAAATACTGAGCATTGCATCGGGTTTGTCAGGTTTTTGTGTATTTGTGGAGAATTGTTGCATGGGAGCATGGGTGATGTAAGCTTACTGACGCTAGGTTACTCATGGATGATATAAAACCTCTTCAGGCATGTTTTTTTTAATATATATATATAATGAGGTAGGACACAAAAAAAAATCTATTTTGCTTTAACCTGTTATTTGTTGTTAAAAGATATTCTGAAGTGTCTGGACCCAGGACTTTCTTGCTTTGAGGCAGGGTCACTGACCACTGAGCCACTGTGCCGGGTATGGCTGTGATGGGCTGTGAGGACAGAAAGGCACGCAATATCCTAAATAGTTTGTGGCTAGGGATGTAACAATAACCAAAATATCGTGATGTTGTATCGTCAAAGATCTCACAATAACATGGTGGACCATCACTATATATCGCATTACAAGTCTCTTCGCTTAAATGAATAGTTATGGTGCGGCAATAGCTAAAAAAAAAACAGATGGAACTACATAGACCATGATCCTTTGCTCCGTTTCAGTGCAGGCTAACGTGAAGAAATTTTAAGCACTTTTAAATCTTAGTTTGCATTAAGTCTTGTCAAGGTTTTTAAGAGGAAAAGGTAGCGTATCCACAGTTCTGTTAGGCCCCGCAAAATACAGTGATCCCTCGTTTATCGCAGGGGTTAGGCTAGGTTAGGCAATACGTGAAATCCGCGAAGTAGGACAACTATATCTTACAATTATTCTACATGTTTTAAGGCTGTAAATGCCTCACCACACACATTATACACTTTTCTCAGACTGGAATTAACATTTTCTCACATTTCTCTCTTGTTTAAACACTCAAACTTTCGTATATTTTCAACAAAATGTATTAATAGTGACGCTGAGTGTTCGCCTGCTCGCTCGCAGTGCTAGTTTGCTAGCTGGCTGCAAACTGTGGAATGGATTTCCTGAATGGAGGCATGTCTCATCATTACTCTGTGTCTCATTGAGATACGCCTCCGTTCAGGAAATCCATTCCACATTTTACAGCAGGAGCAGAGCAGGCGAGAGAATCACTCATGGAGTCATTTGGGTGGCACGGTTCATGAAAAACTGACAAACCGTTCGGTTCGCTTGTCACGACGAACCATTCGGTGCGCACCTGACGGTTCCGGGCATGCGCAATGTATACTTGCCTCTGACATGCCCGTACGTAACCTCGTATGTAAGATGAATGAGTGCAGTAAATAAAGTTAGATAGAAATGGCAAGTGAGAGTGGACATAGCGGCAAGGACATATAGGATGCACCAGTGTCATTTAAGTCCGGTGTCTGGGGAAAAGCGGAAAGTCACGGACACGCCCCTCCCACGCCGCCGCCAAAATGCGCTCTAATCAGAGGCATTGAGGAGGGAGCTTATGCGCTATCAGGGAAGCTAACAGGAGGAGAGAGAGCGTTGAAAAGGCGGTAAGTGAGGCACGGACAGATGTTTTATAAAGTTTAACCTGCCCTGTGATACATGTTACACGTGCGAAAGAGCTGGGCTCATGTGCTCGCTCACTGACGTGCGGTGTCCGCAGCTCCAGACGGAGCACGGCCCCCACACCGGTAGAAGTTTAATATGAGACACGTACTTTTGTTTCTGTTTCTTCAATATCTAGTGGTTGGGTTTTTTCAACAGCAGGTGACATAGTTACTGCCACCAGATCGGAGAGATGGTTCCATTAATGGGCTTAAAGTCATGTCAAATTCAGCTTGTGTGATTATTACATTGTATTAAGATTTTATATTACATTAGATTATAATATAATCTTATAACCTTTTTAATGTTATATCCTGTTATTGTGGATTATTAAGATAAATGGATATAAGGTGTATTTTGAAAGAAACCAATAAGAACCGTACAGAACCGAAAACCGTGACCCTTAAACCGTGATACGAACCGAACCGTGAATTTTGTGAACTGTGCCACCCCTAATAGACATGGCTCATGGATCGGAAATTTTCGCAGGTTGGATCCGTGATCCGATCATGCGATCCGTGAATTACGTTGATATCGGAACCGGATACCGATACTGGATCGGATCGGCCCCATCCCTGATCACCAGTCAGCGCGAAACAGATGTGGTTATTGTAGATGGATCAGTAACTGCACGTTCTTACCTCAGAGACATCATAGAACCCATCATCAGCCACCAATTCCACCAGCACACCCCCAAATGTCCACCATACTTCCACATGTCTTCTGCCTCCTCATGTCCACACGTACATGTCCCCCACATGTCCTCCTCCCCCACATGTCCACACGTACATGTCCCCCACATGTCCTCCTCCCCCACATGTCCACACGTACATGTCCCCCACATGTCGTCCTCCCCCACATGTCCACACGTACATGTCCCCCACATGTCCTCCTCCCCCACATGTCCACACGTACATGTCCCCCACATGTCCTCCTCCCCCACATGTCCACACGTACATGTCCCCCACATGTCCTCCTCCCCCACATGTCCACACGTACATGTCCCCCACATGTCCTCCTCCCCCACATGTCCACACGTACATGTCCCCCACATGTCCTCCTCCCCCACATGTCCACACGTACATGTCCCCCACATGTCCTCCTCCCCCACATGTACATGTCCCCCACATGTCCTCCTCCCCCACATGTCCACACGTACATGTCCCCCACATGTCCTCCTCCCCCACATGTCCACACATACATGTCCCCCACATGTCCTTCTCCCCCACATGTCCACACGTACATGTCCCCCACATGTCCTCCTCCCCCACATGTCCACACGTACGCTTGCCTGTCCCCCTCATGTCCTCCCCCACATGTCCACATTTTCACGCCGCCTGTCCCCCACATATGTCCTTCTCCTCCCCCATATGTCCACACGTACCTGCCCCCTGTCCCCCACATGTCCTCGTCCTCCTCCTCCCCCACATGTTCACATGTACATGTCCCCCACATGTCCTTCTCCCCCACATGTCCACACGTACATGTCCCCCACATGTCTACACGTACGCTTGCCCGTCCCCCTCATGTCCTCCCCCATATGTCCACACGTACCTGCCCCCTGTCCCCCACATGTCCTCGTCCTCCTCCTCCCCCACATGTTCACATGTACATGTCCCCCACATGTCCTTCTCCCCCACATGTCCACACGTACATGTCCCCCACATGTCCTCCTCCCCCACATGTCCACACGTACGCTTGCCTGTCCCCCTCATGTCCTCCCCCACATGTCCACATTTTCACGCCGCCTGTCCCCCACATATGTCCTTCTCCTCCCCCATATGTCCACACGTACCTGCCCCCTGTCCCCCACATGTCCTCGTCCTCCTCCTCCCCCACATGTTCACATGTACATGTCCCCCACATGTCCTTCTCCCCCACATGTCCACACGTACATGTCCCCCACATGTCTACACGTACGCTTGCCCGTCCCCCTCATGTCCTCCCCCACATGTCCACATTTTCACGCCGCCTGTCCCCCACATGTCCTCCTCCTCCCCCACATGTTCACATGTACACGTCCCCCATACGTCCGCCAGCCCCCACATGTCCTTCTCTGTGTGTGGCGTGGGACAGTGTGTTTGTGTTGCTGGTTGTTGCATCACCCTGATGCAGAGGCTGTCTCACGCCTCCATGTGTCCTCTCCTGTCCTCACCTCCAGCCCAGAGCGCCACAACATTTGTTCAGAGTGCTGCACCTGCTGTGCTAAAGTCAGCTAGAAGATTTCCTGTGATTGCATTTTCAGCATGTGAGAGACTGTGAGCAACCATTACTAAAGAGAACATTATGTGAAATCAGACTTTTATGAGCCAATTAATAATGGTGTGCCCTCAGCAATAACTTTGTATTTCAATAAAACAGTCTTATTAAACAAATGTATATGACATATATGATACAGCACATTTTTCAGTATTGGCGTCGATATCCAGTATTTGGTGCATCTCTAGTTTTCGCCTTACATGTAGGATTAGGGCTGCTTGATATTGGGCGGCAGTAGCTCAGTTGGTAAGAGCATTTGTCCACTGATCCAAAAGTTGGCAGTTCAAATCCTTGTTGTGTCCTTGGGCAAGACACTTGCCCCTGGTGTCTGTGTACACTGTGTGTGAATGGATGAGTGGTTCCTTGTTGTAAAGCCCCTTGAGTGCCTTGAAGGTGGAAAAGTGCTGTATATAAATGTGATCAGATTTTTTTTTTTTTTCTTTCAATTATTAAGTGGAATATGACAAGCTTCTGGTCAAAATAATATATACTTTGTTGAAAACGTTTCTAAGAAGACTCCCACACAATGAGGGGATGAAAGTGATGAAAAAAGCTGAAAAGTCACAGAATATTGACAATTCTTTACATGTACAATGCCTGTTGATGTACCTTGCACAACTTCATGTACTGTACATTTTTTGTCATTACCTTACTCTTACTCTTACAAATTTACCAAACGCTTGCCTTGACAACAGATCCATTTGTGCACTTTTATTAGGCTAATTTCAACCACATGTCGCGGTAGACCTACTCTGTGCTGTAGACCTGCTCTGTGCCAACACTGTAACATAATTTTAGATTAATTTTTGCTTCGCGCTTCGTCCTTCTAATCAGCGCACATTGAGGCCTGTGTGCGCTATGAGCAGGAGGAGCGAGAGCGTGAAAAGGTGAGGAGCGGCACGATGACGTGAGGCAGACGGACAGGTAGGATGTTTTATAAAGTTTAACCCGCTCTGTGATACACGCTGGTACACAAGGGTACACGCTGTTGTGGACAAGCTGTGTGCGCTGGTGGCGCTCGTGGTGACGTGCCGCGCAGGGTTCCAGTCGAGCACACAGGCTGCAGTGAGAAGCCCTGCGCCGTCCTGCACACCGGTGAAAGTTTATTGCCAACACCAGCGGCCGTAATGAAATATGATCACACTCATCTTGAGACCAAGACCAGTGCCGTAGTACTCGACACTACGATCTACCCATACTACCTTGGCGATCAACTGGTAGATCGCGATTGACGTATTGGGCATCTCTGTTTTAGACACTATTTTTGATTCAGCTGACAAAAAAAGCAGAAATCCACCAAAAAGCGGAAATTTTTCCTCCCTGTGTGAATGTATTTTGTCACTGATGTGACTGGTTGATGACTCTTAAGGGGGCAGTTTCTTAAGTCACATAAGGGGAGGAAGAGGACATCCTCATACCTGAGGAAGGGACTGAAACGTACTGACAAAAGTAAACCAAGCGTGAGACAGTGGAGTCAGTTTTCTTAAAAACTTTTTCAGCTAAGTGCCTCTCCTTTATTGCACCTGCCACCCGGTCAGGTGTGCTGAGTCTATACAGACACTTGTCAAAATGTATTACAGTAAACAATAACTCATTTTGATGATTACAAGACAAAAAAAAGCAGAAGATCGGAGTTTCATTTGCCATTGTATCTTGGACAAACTCGGGCAGACTGTGTGTGTGCGTGTGTGTGTGTGTGAACAACTTTGCTATGGATATGCTATGGAAATCTGAATTCAATGTTGATGTGGGCAAATTAGAACAACAAGTATACTTTCCTACATTTTGGTGCCTTTTGAGTGATATGATAACATTTTCTGTAGGTTATGACAAACTTGAGGCTGTGATTAAAAAAAAAAAGGTCAGAGAGTGTCTGAGGCCTGTGTGGCAACACTCAATCGGAGTTGCCCAGTCTCCTTCTTTATAGCGGCTTTGGGCATCTGTTCTTAGTTCTCTTGTAAATTGTGACTGTCATGGGTTGGGTTTTCTGGAAGGGCTTACTATGGTGCATCATTAAAGTGTATATACCCAGTAAAACTATTTTTTAGAAAACTGTTTAATTGCAATTTTAAAGCATTTCAACTGTGATTAAAATTGCGAGTCATGTACTACGGCCCTCGTCTATGGAACTGCCGGAGGAGCTCAGGGCTGCAGAGAACGTTCATGTTTTTAAGAGTGGGCTCAAGACTCACCTGTTTAGCTTGGCCTTTGATTGACTTCCGTCGTCTGTGCTTGTCTTTTGTTTGTTCTTTTGTTTGTTTGCTTGTATATCTGTTTGTTGTTTATTCGTCTGCTTGTTTGTCTGTTTGCTTTTTTTTTTTTTTCTTCCTGGCAGCACGGTGGCTGAGTGGCTGGCACTCGTGCTTCACAGCAAGAAGGTTCCGGTTGCCTGGGCCTTTCTGTGTGGAGGCTGCGTGTTCTCCCCGTGTCTGGGTGGGTTTCCTCCGGGCGCTCCGGTTTCCCCCATCGGCCTAAACATGCGCCATGGGTAAAATCCTCCAGCTTGGGGCCTGACCAAGCCTAAATGACAAAACAAAATCATGGGGATGGTCCCCGGGTCAAATATAGAAACAACTTCTCCTGTGCGAGATCAATAAAGGTCAATCTTCTAATCCTTGACCACTGTAAGGCGCTTTGTGTTACAATTTTGTATGAAAAGCGCCTTATAAATATTGTTTGTTTGTTTGTTAATAATAGCATTATGTTTCAATTTCACATTTTAATGAACACATCCAGAAGAATCAACAAAACTACTGAAATCTGAACTGAAATTTGAACGAATACAGGAATCACATTTCAAAGCATGTTTGTACAGATCTACACTACAGGCTTAGGAGTTTGCCTTTGTAATAACTGCGTCCATTTAAATTAAGATTTCAATTTTTCCTGCATTTTCTACTATTAATGTTTTTATGAAGCTGTTCTTGATGCGAGTTAATGGTATTAAATATATTCAAATCCTGTTTGCTTTGTTCAGAGGTGATATATTGAACTAGTTGCTTATTTCTTGGACATTTTGGGGATTGTTTTGGGCTGTTTTCATAGGCTTGGTTGCTTGTTGTTCTCTTACAATCTGGCAACCCCACACTGAATCCACACGGTCACTGCCCAGTCCCCTCGTGCTGAAGAGCCACAGCAGAGGACAGTGAGAAGTGTCCCATCCCTTCATGATGGACGCTGTCTGCAGCTCCTCTCCGTCCTCACATCTGTCTCACAGTCTGGGTGGCAGCTCAGATATCGCAGATGCTTTTGGCTCTGGGCCAAATCAGCAGAACCATTAATCAATACAGCGACGCAATTATGTAATGCAGCCATACTGATAGTGCTCTCCTTAGCCTCTGCGACTCCATTCATACTTTAGGCCTACTCACTCACATCTGCATTCAGATTGTGGTGTTCTTACTGGAGACTCGGGTGCATGGGCCGCTGTTTGATTTAGGCTTCTTCCACATCATAGAGGTACTTTTGTGAGATTATTGTTAAGAATGGACCAGTACAGATTCAAGTGCAGATTAAGGCTGCACTATATATTGCAATTGAACCTAAATAGGAATTTGTAAAAAGTTTGTAAATCACAACAAAGTGCTTGTGTGTGCCCCTATAGTTATAATCTATGACACTCGTGAATCATTATGTTATAATTTGCATATTTTAAATCGCAGTCTTGGCTAAATCTGGTGCATTTACAGAAATGTTCATTAATGTACACTGTCCCTGTTAAAGGAAAAGTAACGTTTTTTTACAATTTGAGCCTTCGGTAATAAAACAAGTTGTTTTACTCACCCATTGCACTTTAGTGTCATATGGAGCACTTCCAGAGATGTTTTAGATTAGCGTTAGCCTAGCGCGACTTCTAGCCATAGCTCGGGGCATATAATATATTCCCCAAGCATGTAATATGTCCCGTGCGGGCTCCAAATAACACAAACTTTAGCACTTTTCAAATCATAGAAGCCCGATGTCTTAGTCTACGATTTTGTTTGAGGCAAAAGTGGCCTGTAATCCAAGATTTATCCATAGTTTACAGCTTTGCGTTTCATGTTTGGGTCCCGGGAGCTGAGAGCACAGTCCGCACATGCGCACTGGCCTCCTCATCTACTCGAAACTATGGATAAATCTCGGATTACAGGCCACTTTTGACCACACGAAATCGTAGGCTAAGACATCGGGCTTCTATGATTTGAAAAGTGCTAAAGTTTGTGTTATTTGGAGACCGCAAATAAGTGCCCCGAGAACTCACATGATGGAGATCGCAAATCTAAAACATCTCTGGAAGTGCTCCATATGACACCAAAGTGCTATGGGTGAGTAAAACAACTTATTTTATTACCGAAATAAGGCTCAGATTGTAAAATATGTTACTTTTCCTTTAAATAAATAAAATAAAATATTGATGTTGTTGTAAACATCATCACAACAAAGCATCGTGCAGCAGTCAGTACCTCCTAGTGAAAATGGCACATCACACTAGCGAGTACTTTTGTACCAAAATGACTACGCGAGGCTGCTGAATCCCACGTGTATTACCAATTAAGAATATACAATTGGAGAGCGCAGTATGTCACGGTGGCAGTGAAAACGGGAGTTGATCAGCAATATGGCAATAAGACATTGCTCAAACATGCACTACCTACAGAAACTGTAAACAAATAGGTGTGGTAGTCTCAGAGTAATTTCATTGTATTTAGCTCCTCCCTTCAGGCAGATATAAAGCAGTGTCCATCAGCATCAGACCAGAACTGAAGAGGCAGCTTGAATAAGATGCAAAGCATATTCAACCAAATAAACTTTTGTCCAGTTAAAGGGAAAGTAATGGGTTTTTTTTACAATTTGAGCCTTATTTCGGTAATAAAACAAGTTGTTTTACTCACCCATAGCACTTTGGTGTCATATGGAGCACTTCCAGAGATGTTTTAGATTTGCGGTTAGCCTAGCGCAATGCTTCTCAATTATTTTCTGTGACGCCCCCCCTAGGAAGAAGAAAATATTTCACGCCCCCCTTCCTGCTCGCGACTATAAATAGTATTATTTGTCTAGAAAATTGTTATTAGAACACCATTGTATCCTTTTATTAACATTATAAACAAAAAAAAAGAAAGAAACTTACAACAAAGACTGCACTGAGGACTCAAATATTAATGTGTTTTTAATGCAGCTTTGCGCACATTTGTTTACGTTTTACAGAAATGAAACTTAAAACCACCTCATTTGCATAAGCTAAAAGCATTGAAAAAATACGCTCTCTCCTTGTGCCACTGATGCGTCAGCTTCTGTCGGACTAAAGGACACGACTCAGTGGAATATACGTGTTTTTTCTGTGACAGAGGATGTTCTGTTAATGGTGAGACTGTGCGTAAATCGCATGTGAGAACGCCACTGCCAACTACTGTTGTTGATGTGCAATTACACTTAGTTCTAGTACAGCAAAAAAACATGTTTCCCAGGGTCATACGCGCCCCCCCTGGCATCACGCCACGCCCCCCCAGGGGGGCCCGCCCCACTATTTGAGAAGCACTGGCCTAGCGCAACTTCTAGCTATAGCTCGGGGCATATAATATATTCCCCAAGCATGTAATATGCCCCGTGCGGGCTCCAAATAGCACAAACTTTAGCACTTTTCAAATCATAGAAGCCCAATGTCTTAGTCTACGATTTCGTTTGAAGCAAAAGTGGCCTGTAATCCGAGATTTATCCATAGTTTACAGCTTTGCGTTTCATGTTTGGGTCCCGGGAGCTGAGAGCACAGTCCGCACATGCGCACTGGCCTCCTCATCTACTCGAAACTATGGCTAAATCTCGGATTACAGGCCACTTTTGACCACACGAAATCGTAGGATAAGACATCGGGCTTCTATGATTTGAAAAGTGCTAAAGTTTGTGTTATTTGGAGACCGCAAATAAGTGCCCCGAGAACTCGCATGATGGAGATCGCAAATCTAAAACATCTCCGGAAGTGCTCCATATGACACCAAAGTGCTATGGGTGAGTAAAACAACTTGTTTTATTACCGAAATAAGGCTCAGATTGTAAAAAACGTTACTTTTCCTTTAACAAATTGAATTTATCGTTTTGCCACAAACACGCACAAATCACTCTAAATCCAACTTTAGATGATACATGAGAAGAGGAAAGACTATAACATGGTTAAAAGCTTGGAAAAGTAGATTTTGCAGAATTTGCTGAAAAAACTTTTGCAGACATGAAATGCCCTAAATTCTCAAATTAGCTCAGCAGATTTCAGTTGTTTATAATGTGCACTCTGAATTCTAACTGCAAATCGAATTGCAGTTGCCTTCTCTTCTAAAGGCCCTAGACCAGACCCAGAAAGGTTTGCTGGATAGGGTATAGATTTCAAGATGTTATTAATATTCTGGGTGGGCTTACAAACTGATATATAAGACAATTTGCTTGCACATTTTGACTAGAACGTTTGAACAGATCTATACTAGCATGAGAACTGAAAAAGCTGCATAATTCTTGGTGTTTAGCATGTGAGCCTTTAGTCAGTTCTGTAGCTCTGTTAGCAGTATTATTGGCCAAGAACAGTTCCCCATCAGAAGACTGGCCTGATTCTTGAACTCAATCAGATCAGATTGTAAAATAATGCCCTGAGCTGCGCCTGCATATCAGTCTAACTCTTCCATCATTCCTAATGGAAAAGCGATGTTCGGTTGTATACAGAGGACATCATATTAACCCATATAAAGAATTGCTTCCTTTTGAAACTCACTAATTGCACCATTCAGTCTCTGAATACAATCACAATGAATCACTCTGCTCTGTCTGAAAGCCTCACATTTTCATTCCGTGCTCTTACAACTATGGATGACTATAGCTCAACTGATTGAGATTGTTGCCATATAACTCAAAGGTTGTCAGTTCTATTCCCACTTCTGGCATTGCTTGTTGTATCCTTGGGCAAGACACAGCCACAACTGTGAAAAAATACAGTATCTAGTTGAAATTTTTGTCGTGATTACGATTAGAATTGCAATTTTGTAGGACTTCAGCATTCACATTTTAAACACATCCAGGAGAATTGACAACAGGTCTGAAATGTGAACTGACAAACAAATACAAGAATCACATTGCAGAACGTGCTTGTGTAGATCTAAACTACGGAGTTGACTGTTTTTCTGCACAAAATGTATCCATCATTCTAATTTGGATGTAATCGCGATGCCTACTGGTGCTGATTTCAAATGAACCGAAGATAAATTCTAAACCAATTTCAGAATCCAAAACGCGCACATGTCTTATATTTTTAGCGTCCATCCCTTTTTGGTGAGGTGAACTCGAAGAGCCCTGCTGGCGCGTATAGCCGTCAGCTCCATCAGCCCCATATATAGGTGTGATACTTATACATGAATTTCTTTTCCCTGAAGGTCAAATCTATACGTTCTGCTGCCGGCCCCCTATGAACGCAACCTGAGAGCTACTACTAGAGAGCGCCCTCCACTCCCATCTGTTTGACAGGCAGAGAGAAGAGAGAGAGAAAAGAAGGAGAGAGGGAGGGGGGGGCATGCTAGACGAATGAGAACCAGGCCAGATCAGGCTGTGGAGGAGGTGGAGATGGGGGGCTGTTAGGGGGAGGGGCTGTTTAGAGAAAGGCAGGAGTGAAAAAAGGGACTGGGGGGTTGGGCTCCGAGCTGCGCGAGAGTGACTGTTTGCTCTGTTCCTTCTTCTTTTCTTTTTTTTTTTTGGTTGGCGTTTCTTTGTTTGAATATGAGTGACAAAAAGCGAGGCTAGAATTTCCGCGTTCAGATGCGGCACCACGAAAGATCGTTTTCCGCCAAACCGCTTGACGGCACAGAGGAGGACCGGCTGGCGCTGGCGTAGAGGAGGAGCGGTGTTTTAACAGAGGACGATCACTGAGCAGACAAAGACCACTTCTGTTTGATTGTCTTGGCGAGTCAAGTCTGGCAAAACTGAACCGTGAACTTTGGGAGACGCGCGTGCTTTTTGACGGCGGTGTCACGCGGCGGCAGGATCGGCGTCGGATCTCGGATGCGCTAGGTTTCCGCGAGTGAGCCGGGAGGTGGGGGCCGACCGCACTTTAAAGGGACACAACAGTACACAAAGCTGCGAGGAGCCAGGAGTTGGAATCTGCTGAGCTGGCTGCTGCCTTCCACTCCCCGAGTACCGGGACGAGGCACGGGGGTCCGTTGAGCCCCGTGATATTTGGTAAGAAGCGTCAGCTGTTTGCCCGCTAGTGCGTTATCAGACAAAAGCAGGGCAAAGTTGTGTTATGTGGAGAATGTGCACCGGAGCTAGGCTAAAGCTAAAGGCTAAGCGCTGGGGACACACAAAGGGAGCTTGTGTGCTGCAGCTGGGGATGCCTTCAGGGTGTTGTGCGCAAAGTTAGCACGGTCACCGGTCACCAAGTGTAAAAAGACGCAAACAACAATGATGGTTAGCTGGCAAAAAATAAGAATTCATGCAGAGAACGCACCAGTCAGCGATCAGTGTTGACAGTCCAAAACCTTTAACACAAGACATACACACAGTATTATGACTTTATCTATTTCATTGTCACAAAAATCTTCAGTTGAAACCTTAATTCTTGATGTATAAACACATTTTATGTTGTAAAAACAGCTGTATTTCAGAACAATATAGTCAATCCTGGCCATTTGATGTAATCTGAGTATTTTTTTTACAGTGGATCTTTCCCTATAGGACCTTTCACCTCTTGAATAATGTATTGTTTCAGCCTGACCACATAACTTAATATCTCCTGAGTGCATTGCATAGGTCCAGTGTGTTTCAAGCACGGGCTCTGGTAGGGGCAGTATAAGTGGTATTGTCAGCTCTACACTGTAAAAGTCAACTTAGAAAATGTGAATTTCAGCTGTTTTTACTCTGTGTATAATGATTCTGATGTTTGTATTCCAGTGCACAATCGCCAATGGTATAACGTGAAATTTTGTATATAGGTTACATGTTTAATACTTATAAATTAGCATGCTTTTGCAATTAAAATGAGCGTCAAGTAACCGTATCTTATGCCATTTCTGTTTATACATTTTCCCACTGTCACACGTTTTGGTGGTATACTCGGTGTGCATGGGTGCATGGTGCTGTGTGGGAGCGTGCATGTGCGTGAGAAAAGCTCCACTTGCGCTGGCGTGTGCCCTCAGCTCATACTGGTGTCCGGACATGACTTTGTGTTCTAATTACACCCTCCCCTCACGCTTTTGCCCACACTCTAAAAAACTTCATATCAGATAACCCCAATTCAGAACAATGCGCTGGTTTGGGGCTACAGAGGCCTTATATCCACTACCTTAGCTGAAATGACTAGAAAGCGCTTTGTTTTGAATTAGTCGTTCACCGCTATTTGTGGACTCTTGTAACCACAGCTGGGGCAAATTTGGAGAAGCATGGCTGGAAGTATGTGCCATGGATTGTCTTATCAGCAATAAAACATTCAATCTTAACACATTAACAAAGTTGCTTTATGATGCAGGTTTCTTTCATTTTTTAAAAATGTATTTCAAAATGTTATGATTTTCTGGATGACCGTTTTTGTATTTTCAATGCATTTGTCTCACTCTGCTGGTTGAAATTAACTGGGAATAAAACAAAAATAAAGCAGAAAATTCTAAATTCGCTTTCATTCTTGATGCTGAGGCTCCCCTCCCTTTGCTCCCTACGTTAAGTCACTCCCCCTTCAGCCCAATCAGTGTGCATCTAAGAAAACTACTTCACATCGCATTAGGTTTGAGAAGTTGCTTTGTACAGTTGTAACATGTTTTCGTATATTTATGGAGAATTGTCGTGTGGGAGCATGGGGGATGTAGGCTTAGGGGCTGAGCCTTGTACAGCTAACCATGAAGCGGGATTGATAGAGATCACTAGATTGCTCAAACATGCATGGATGAACCGCTTCAGGGAACTTTATAACATGGTAGAAAGCTCAAAACTATTGAATTTACATCATACCCCTTGCCAAAAAAGTCTTGTTTATGTTCAGACACTTAATATTGGAATTCAAAAATAAATCTATCGAATTTGATCAATATAAGGAGAAAGATTAGGATTCAGTTTTGTTGTAATCTGGCCCCAGCCCTTCTCCAAACCGTATTTACTCCGTAGTCATTTGATCTGCTCCTTTTTTGCAGTGAAGTCAAACATTCCTGGATCGAAGGCGGTCCCAGCCCTACTGTAAGCTGATCTACTGTACGAGCGCGCACGTGAGCTCGCCCCCGCACATGCGCACTCACGCACGCTGCTCTTTTTACAGCACCCCCCACCCTTCCCTTTCCCCAGGCGTCTCTTTCTTCCCCTCTCTCTCTCTCTCTCCATCCCTCCTTCTCTCTTCTTTTGCACCGGATTGTCTTCTCCGCTCTAGCATTCCTGCTCTCTCCTGCTCCGAGCCAATCTTGGTTTAGCTCAGGTCGCAGAATTGAAGAACCACCCATTCTAAATATGCTTTTTATCAGGCTGTTTGAACTATTTAGGCCATCTTAGCCTTGGTATTTCCTGTAGTAGAACTTTAAAATCCTGCGTACACCTTGAAAATACCTCCAAAGCTTACTAGACAAATCAGTGTCTAGTAAGCTTTGGAGGTATTTTCAATTTAAGAATGTATGGAAATTTCAAATTGCCAAATGTTGGAGCTACCCGTAAACGTTTCTGTGTGTCTACATGTGGTATAAAACTCAGAAGAGAGAGTGTGTCTGAATATTAGAACAAACTGTCGTCTGTAGTGCTGGTTTATGCTTGTTGTTTCCGCACCATTGTATGTTCTGTTTATTACATTACTTGTATCTGCTGTCTGTTATTATGTTGGTTTTTTTTTCTGGATTTGCACTTTTAAAAGAATGTAAATTGCTTACTTGCCCAAAATAAATCAATAAAAAAGTGCACTATTCAAAAGCACTGCCCTGAGGGGAGAAGCAGCTTGTCCTGACACTAAAAACGATGGCGTTATTATAAGTAGTGAAGGCAATTGACTGTCTTTAAAAACACAGAGGAACTTCATGAATTACAACGTAGTGTCGGCGCGATACATTTCGAACTCGATTTTGGTACATAGAAATAGATTCGATACTGATTCTGATATCGTAATGATAATTTAAAAAAGGCTCTTTCTTTAGACAATAGAATGGGATTTTTGAGATTAAATGGTAATACTTTCTTTTCTATTCCCACTTGTCCTTATATCTGTGTAATCCTCAGTGCTCCTGTAGGTTCCATTGTGGTCCATGGGCGTATACTAGTCTATGTCCTCTATACTTGTTCATTTCTGTCCTGTCAATGGGACTTTTTTAGTATCGATACCTGCTCAAAGTTTTAGTATTTTCATACTGCTGACAAACTTATTACTGTGTGTTGATGTGTAGACTTCCAAATGCTTTAAAGCCCCAGTGTGTAGGATTCGCTATTTCACTTCCTGTTTTAGCTACGGCAGACCTCGAGGGTCACCCGGGCACGCCGTAGCGCAGACAGCTTGCGTACCGGCGCAAGAACCGCGCGCCACTACTGTATACATAAAACGCGGTCCCGTTCACTTTTTTTTTTTTTTTTTTTTTTGCATGAAAACACACATTCCCGATCATGTACCATGACACTCTATACATCAAATGAAACCTTACAGTCTCCTCTTTTTGACTATGCAATTCATTTCCCTGCAAAATAATCACTCCCCGAGCACATGGGGCTTTTATACGGAAAAGCACAAAACGGAAAAGCACAAAGCTTACCTTTGAATGCTTTGCACAGGTCAAACTCTGTATTTCACCATAAACTTGGTCTGAAATCTGTCTGTAAGGATCCAGCGAATAAAATCCAGTAAAACAATTTAGTCCAAAACACGTGTTAGATCCATTACGACGTCTGATCCGGCAGCATGCTTGTGTTGTTTACCCAAAACCACGAGCCTTGCCGAAGGTGAAGGCGGAGCCCAAATGTCCTTCTGCGGCTCTCGTATTCAAAATGGCTGCCTCTGCATGGGGAAGATCCCCCTTTTATGTGACTATATCTAAGTCCAAAAGAATACTTTGATTTCATGATGGAAGTGAAAAGGCTTGGAAAACAATATATTTTTGAATGGGTATCTTCAATTTCGGTAATTAACGGGTAAAAATCGTACACACTGTCCCTTTAAGCTCTGTAAGATTATAGGAAAAATATCTACAAATGAAAGTTGAATGCAAACTTGGCTAATAAAAGATGTGCGTATTGTCTAAGTCGTGCTGCTCCCTGAAGGGATTAGCAGTGCTATCCAGTTTGTACACTCCCCAAACTGATTCTCATTCTTGGGCTTTGATTCCTTTAGTCAAAATGAGCATTTCTTCAAATTTGTTTCAAGATTTATGAATGAAAACAAAATGAAAACAAATGTGGTGAGTTAGATTTTCTTAAGTAATTGTACCGTAAAATCTATCCATATGTGATATGGATCCTGATATTGATCCTTTAAATAGTTATTTTGGTCTGATATTTGATCCTTTCAATAGTTTGATCCTGATATTTAATCCTTTCAATAGTTGTGTTTTGGGCCTAACTTTGTTATGAAAACAGATTAATATGTAGATCTGTAAGTGTAGTATTATAACATTAATTTGGAGGTATAAATTTAGCTTTCTACAATTCAGTGACGCAATTTCTTCTTGAAAATCGCTGTGGTCCTGTGTGATACAGCCTTTCCCTCTTCATTTGCATTTTGTGGCCACTATATACTGTATTTGTACATATTTAGCTCACTGTGTTACCTTTTTCTGATTTGAAAATCTACCAAAAACATCCTATAAACATGTTGGATCAATTTTGGTATATGTATTTTGTATATTTATGGAGAATTGGAGCATGGGTGATGTAGACTTATGGGTGGGCCATTGTACTGAAGGAGGAGAGATACATTACTCTAGATTACTCAAACATGCATGGATGACATCTAAAACCCATTCAGGCATGTGTTGATGAGGGAACAATGTCATAACATGGTAGAAATCTCCAGAGTGGATACTGCCCTCTCTTGCTCTTGACTGTATTATTAGGTTTCTTCTACTCCTGTCTCAAACACTCCACATAGCCCCTTCAGTTCAAGTAAAGGGTAAAGGACCTGCTCCCGGTGCCTCTCGGACGCCCCCACCTGGCCCCCACCACGTCTGGGACTCAGCCCTGGGGCAGCCTTCTCATCTGGAGCAGGGGGGAGGGGTGAGACAGGGCGGGGGAGGGGCAGAGCAGAGGTGGAGGTGACGGAGGCTGCCTGGCGCCTTGCTTGCGGCCAACAACCACATCACAGCTGCAGCTTGCTCCACACAAACATGCTAGCTCTTTCAGCATGCTTTGCCTTTAGGCTAGAAGCAGTGCTACACTCCACTGGTTTGACATCTGCAGCTCAGACCTTAAAGGAGCTCTACCAGGTTTTTACTACCTTAAAGCGGACCTGTTCTGCAAAATCAACTTTTTTGAGCTTTTAACCATGTTCTATTTGGCCTTCTCTCTCCCCTCACCACTGGCTCACCTGAAGATACATTTGGAGTGCATCTTTTTGTGTATGTTTGAGTCATTTTTAAACGCTTATTTTCAAGATGCCATTTTGCCAATCAACTCCACCGGTACACCCCCACTGCTCTGTACGCACTTTATTCTCCAATTTTATTTTAACCAGTGACACACGTAGGATTCAGCAGCGTTGCATAGTCATTTTGGTGAAATTTTGTTTTTAATCCTCTGCTCTAGTGTGATGTGCAGATATGTGACCCGCCACGTGAAAACCAGTCACATGTCGGCATTCATGAAACCGAGATAATCGCGTTTAAAGTTTACCCACGCTCGCGCTCCTGCCAATCATGTTCTGAGGAGCGCTGTTGTGTTTTTGCCTGTTCGCCTATCAGCTGTGAGCACCTCGTGAATATGTACGCTGTATTTCAAGAGAATAAGGACAGTGAAAATGGACTGTACTACCTTCGGGACACATCCATTTCTCCAGAGCTCATGTACAGAGCCAAAAGACCGTGGATATACGCGATAGGCGCATACATGTGGCGATACGCAAATTATCAGATAACGCGGCAAACTAGTTACAACAGAGGAGACCGCATTCTCTTTCTTATGGGGTGAGTCATTATCATATTATTTCTGCATCAAATGGATAATTAGGTGAAGGGGTACATGTGTGTACAGAACTAAAGCAGGACTAAGGTGGGTGGGTGTGGTGTCCCCTATTTTGTATTGTATTAAATTGATAATACAGGTGATTTTGACTTAACATATTATCCTGTGTATTATTGAATGATTATCTGCACTTTGTTATAAAAGCATTTCCATTTTAACAAAGTACCTTCTAATTCTGACCTGCCCTGACACACCACAGTGATAGTCACTGAGGGCTTATCTTAATGTCATGCAAATGAGCTCTGAAGGCCTGGACTTAGGGAATCTTTAGAGAAGCTTTTCTCAGCTTGTCATTTTCAGATGTCCTGCTTTCAAATGGCCACAAATTCTTCAAATGTTCTCAGATTTCCATTTGTAAGGCACTGTTGGAAAGTTTAGAATCTACACTTTCAGAATCTGTCAATACTGTAACTCAAAACACCTCTGGGACAACTTGTGTCTGTTTTTTCCGTGGCTGGGCACATATCCATAGGAGGTGCTGACAACTTCACGGCTCTTTGTTGTGACAATGTTTATGCTAACAGAGCACCAGATTTACTTTATCAGCACCTGAGAAAAGTGTTTTATTATGAGATGCATGTTAAAATTAGGTAGAGACTCTTAAAGACATTTCACTCAGAAGTGACTTGAACAGGGCCAAAAAAAAGAAAGAAAAGTTGACTAAATATCCTTGTGGCAGAGGAGTGTTGCTAGCCTTTACATCATCAGAGTTGAAAAAGTTCAAAAAGAATATGATGAAGTGCTGCGTGGGTACGTGTATAGTTCAAAATTGTGGGCAGATGCTCTTTGGAGAGGGAATCTTTTTAACTTGAAAATGTTTAAGTAGTTGTTGGTGGGGTCAAGTCTAAGAAATGTAATTGTCATTTTTGAGTTGAATAACTTGAGAGGTTCCTGTATCTGCCTGTGATTGGCTGACAGAGACACGAATTTGGAACAAGGTCGAATACGTTTTTTTGGTTAAGTTTTGTGGTTAAAATTGAGCTGAAATTCAGCTATGGCATGTGCAGTAATGACAATACTCTTGCTTAGAAATCACATTTGTTTAGTGCAAGTAAAAATATTTAACCAAATACATTTATAGTTTTTGTATAGTTTTTGTAAAAAGAACTACTAGTGTTCTACTGAGCAACTGTTGAGTTTGTTTTTTTATGAATGGTTTTAAAATTATAAGAGGAAATCATATCTTTATCAAACATTTTAATCTAAATTATTTGTTTTAGGTTCAATTATTAACCCACTACTAGCGTCAATAGTTCCAGTGTACTTAGTTTGGTCAATGCCCTCTCGTGAACTTCGCTTTTGTTCATGTAACCAATAGCTGTGTCAGGAGTCAGGACCAAACTTGACCTGAGTATATATGTAACTGAGTGTACAACCCCCCACCCACCAGTGTAAGGCCAAAGAGTATGAGTACGAGCTCTTGTATAATGTGTGCACAGGGCAGGGGTGGTGAGCCCTTATTCAGTGAACAGAGAAGTAGGTCCAAAGTAACGTATGCATTTCAGCTATAGGAGACTTGTACAGGCAAATCAGTGAGTTGTGCTAACTAATGTAATGTAATAGTGAGTTACTTTAAAGGGATATGCCACCCCCAGGTCAAACTTGGGCATCTTCCCACAGTCCAGAGACTAAAATAAGTGGTGGAAAGCATTTTTCTGGTGACCCAGCCATTGTCCAGGTCAGTGCTGACCTGTCAGCACTGACCGCCGCGGTATCTGCAGCTCCTCCGCGTTAGACTGGAGTCTAACGTCGCCAGAGAAAGATTTCGGCCAAAAGGAATTAATTTGCTCGATGCTTTTCCCAATTACTTTCTGTGTAGTGCGCATTCAAGTGCAAATAAATGAGCAAATCAACACGGAGAGCTTGACTTGACTATTTTTTCAGTGCGGAAAAACAGAGCCGAAGCACACATCACGCTGCGTAACAGGGGAACTGCCTTCCTGGTGCGTAACTGGGATTCCCCTGTTACGCAGCGTGGTGCGTGCTTCGGCTGTGTTTTTTCACACTGAAAAATAGTTCCCACCCAAAATGACCAAGTCAAGCTCTCTGTGTTGATTTGCACATTTATTTGCACTCGATATGAATGCGCACTACACAGAAAGTAATTGGGAAAAGCATCGAGCAAATTAATTCCTTTTGGCCGAAGTCTTTCTCTGGCGACGTTAGACTCCAGTCTAACGCGGAGTAGCTGCAGATACCGCGGCGGTCAGTGCTGACAGACCTGGACAATGGCTGCGTCACCAGAAAAATGCTTTCCATCACTTATTTTAGTCTCTGGACTGTGGGGAGATGCCCAAGTTTGACCTGGGGGTGGCATATCCCTTTAAAGTCATATTACACAGAATGGACTCTTGTGAGCTTTAAGTCATGTTAAAACATTGTTACCTCATCAAAAACAGACCTGGAGTTGTTGTGTTTCAACAAGTTCAAGCTGTTTGAGTAATCTTGCATTATTAGTCTGTCTAAATCTCCAAAGCTCAAAATGCTCTGTTCCACCTTGTGATGTCATGTAGTGTTTTCAAGTTAACCGCTCCTTTAACCTTTAGTTCAATAGAAATGATTCTAGTGAAGGTGTATGGAGTTTAAAAACGCAGTGGAGCACTTTCTGTTTTGTCACATGGCATCACAAGGTGAAACACAGTGTTTTCTGTTTGAGAAATAACTCTAACCTAAATTTGCAGGGTTTGTGTGTTAAACGTGTGAATGAAACAAAACACAACTCCAGGTCTGTTTGTGATGAGGAAACTACATTAGAACAGAGGTCAGAAAATAGTATAGTATAAAATTATAAAAGAGTATAAAATATAGGATATATAATGGGAGTAATACATGTATTTCTAATTGAGCCTGCAGTGGGTTCAACATTTCTACACTGTAACTTTTCTGGTGCATGATCTGCCACCTGTTTGTCACCATGGAGACAGGGTTACATAGGAGTTAATTGCAAAGAAAATGCCTAAAACATGCATTCTTACTGTGAGGGTGGGTCATGTCTAGTCAAATTTGACCTCCTGCTTGTTTCCAAGGAGAAGTTTTAATGCCATATTGTGGAACATTCCAGGCAAAGCATAACATCTCCATGGAGACAAGCAGACAACCAGAAAATTACATGTTGCATCTTTAAAATATCAATAGAAGTTAAATGATGTGCAGTATATAGACCTTTTGATGAATGGTGGAACTGACAGGGTTAAATGAGCCTATTGTGCAAAATCAACTATTGTTCTGTCTAAAATGTTCCAGTTGTGTTTGTGCAAGTTTGGGTAATCTTTATTCTCCTGTATTCAAGATGTCATTGCTCCAGTCTACCCAATGAAAATACTCTACTCACTAGTGTGACGTGCAGCTATTCATAGGAGGGACCCACAGCGTACAGCGCTTTGTTGTCATGATGTTTAAGGCCACAGTCGTTTAGATGAATATTGTGATTTAAAAAGCTGAAATGGTATCACAGTGATCCACAGGGATCATGGATTAGAACTATAGAGCACACACAAGTGCTATATTGGTTAAGTGTAGTAATCAAGATTACTGGAAGGTGAATGGTTGAGACTCGGAGGTAGCAGGCTGTCTGTGATTGGCTGACTGCAGTGATTGACAGGTGCCGCAGTTCGATTTTTCTTCACGTTTGGAGAGTGAGAGAGCGGGAGAGAGACGGACTTGGCTTCGGTCTGTGAGCTGGGGTCAGGTGGGAGTGTGTGTGACAGGGTATATGCATGTGTGTGCGTGTGTGTGTGGAGCTATAGGGGCAGCGGGTGCACACTGACCTGGTGAGAGGAAACCTGATCCCGGCCCCTCTAGCTGCAGCGGCCTAGTATAGGAGGATGGAGGGAGGGAGGGGGAAGAAGAGGAGGGGTGTAGTGATTGATGCTGTCCTCTCTGTTGGCCCATGCAGAGTTTTGCACAGGCTGTTTTTAAGTCTTGGAAACCCGGTTATTGCTCTGCTTTCTTTTGTGTAACCCTTGGACTCCAGTGGTTTTTGCTGAGTAGAAATTTAACCGCACTACGGCACTAAAAACTCAAACGTGATTTCGACACTAAGGAAACTTCTCAATACCACAGTTAACTCTCTTCACAGAATGTAATATTCATGATTAAAGTAAATGTATATAATTACAATTTTCCCATGTGGTTTTATATTAGAGTGAATATAGAACAATACTTTAGTGTTGTAATAAATCCAGTGTCTAATCAATTAGTGTTTGGATATACATTTTTTGGCAACTTTAAACTGCACCTAGCAAAATAATCAATACGCCAGTACTAATCAGTATTATAACTCATTTGACCAGCTACTGTAAAAATATGGTTCAGAGTACTGTAAAAATATAGGTTACACAATAGGACAAAGTTGATCCTTTCCTGAATAGTTTTAAAACGGCCTTAATCTATATCAGAACTAGTTTCATAATAATGATAATATTAAAGGTACAGTGTGTAGGATTCGTGGCGCATTCGTGTTGCACTTCCTCTTTTGGCTACGGCAGACCTCGAGGGTCACCCGGGCGCGCGCATGAACCGCGCGCGCCCTCGCCGACAACTACTGTATAAATAAAATGCGGAAAACACACATTCCCGATCATGTACCATGACAATCTACACATCAAATGAAACCTTACAGTCTCCTCTTTTTGACTATGCAATTCATTTCCCGGCACTCTCACTCCCCGAGCACATGGGGCTTTTATACGGAAAAGCACAAAACAAGGTTTGTTACTTAGCTTACCTTTGAAGGCTCTGGACAGGTCAAACTCTGTATTTCACCATAAGCTTGGTCTCAATTTGTCCGTAAGGATCCAGCGAATAAAATCCAGTAAAACAATTTAGTCCAAAACACGTGTTAGATCCATTACGACGTCTGATCCGGCAGCATGCTTGTGTTGTTTACCCAAAAACACGAGCCTTGCCGAAGGCGAATGGCCGCCTCTATATGGGGAAGATCCCCCTTTTATGTGACTATATCTAAGTCCAAAAGAATACTTTAATTTCATGATGGAAGTGAAAAGGCTTGGAAAACAATGTATTTTTGAATGGGTATCTTCAATTTCGGTCATTAACGGGTAAAAATCTTACACACTGTCCCTTTAAAGAAACTTATACCATTATTTGTGTCGATTGTATTCAGGAGTCCAGACTGCATTATGGTGCACACTGCCTTCCATTTCATTGTTCTGGTCCAATAAGTGTGAAGAGTAGACTCATATTGTACTTTGTTGCTCACAGTACTGGACCTTTTGACCTGCATGATGAGGAGTTGACTCTTCATAGTGCAGGCAGCTCTGAAGCCCTAACACTTCAGAGACATTCACAAGGATACAGTGGTGTTATAATATTGTAAATGCATAGCACACTCAAATGGCCGAAGACCAAAAGCTTTTTTATTTTTAAATAAGGTTTCGTCAAAAAGCCATTGTCAGATCATGTTTCTTGCTTTGGCCACAGTACACAGTGTATGAAGGCTTTTTGCCGAAATGTTATTTATAATTTTAAAAAGCTTTTGGACGTCGGCCATCTGACTGTGCTTTGCATTTTTTTACACTTTTAAATTGCTGTTTGTTGCATTTGCACTTCTACAAGAACTTTGGTGTGCATTTTCTGTTTCATTTTATAACCAATATTGTAAACGGGTAATGATTGATGATTGTAGGGTGATTCTAGTAGATTGGTATGTGCTTTTGCAACAGGGCACAGCCATAAGTGAGAGCCTGCAGGCCCTGTTCCACCACTCTGCAAAACATGTGTACAGTGTAAAGACATAATGTGTCATGTCACTGTACAGTTCTACTCCCCAAACTTCTCCATAAACCAGTATAGCTCAGCTTACTAAAAGAAGACATTTAGTGCTTGTGTGTGCTCTATAGTTGTAATCCATGACACCTGTGGATCATTCTGTTATCATTTGGACATTTAAATCACAGTATTCATCTAAAACGACTCAACAAAGTGCTACATATCACATCGCACTAGAGCAGAGGATTTTTTTTTCCCCCCTTTGTGCCAAAAGGACTACACGACACTGCTGAATCAGTGTAGGTTTTATTTATTTATTAAGAAAATAAAATGACAGTATGTCACAGTGTGTACTGGTGGTGTTGGAAAAGGGAAATGATCAGCAATATGACATCTTGAGAAACAAAAACGACTGTCGAACGTGCACGAATCACTCCAAATACAACTTCGAGATGGTTAATGAGAAGGGGAACAATTATAACATGGTTTAAAGCTCTGAAAAGATGAAAAGTCCATTTTGCACAGTAGGTTTGCACTTTGTCAGTTTTCCACCACCTTGTCCATATGAAGATGTTATTACTTTGTCTGGAATTTTCCATAGTATGGCATTAACATTGTCTCCATGAGGGAGACAAGAATGCGACCAGAAATCTTTTGGCAACAAAATGCTAATGGTTAGAGTAGAACAAATGCAATATAAAAAAGTTTGAATCAGACTACGGAACATTTCAGGTAAGGCAATAAAATGTATGTGACAAGGAGGGAATTTGGCAGATTTTGGAAGAGAACATTCTGCTGTCGAAGCAATTGCAGCCTTTCAGATTTGATCATTGTGCTGACTGAAATTGCGATTTTGATTCCATTACAATTAATTGTGCAGCCTTAGTGAAAATCCAGTACTGTAGTTCACATTTGAATACTGCTTCTAATAATAACTTAATTTGATGAGTAATGCTGTGTTCCAGTCGCCTTTCGGAGGTCAGATTTTCCGAGCGCAGGCAGTAAATTTATACTGGAACACACATCTCGGAATTCCTACTCAGAAACTTGGGTACCATTTCAGAACCCAAAGCTGTTCCCGTGTTAGGAAACCCAACATGGCTGCACCCTATGTGTGTGAAATTTAAGGAAAAGGTAAAATATTGATGGCACTTTTTACGTTGTTATGTTAATGTGGCTTAATGTGCACACAAAGCTCATGACAACAAACGCACAAATTCACTCTTTTTGATTTGAAATTAACAAATGTAATAATAGTGTCTGGGTTAATACATTGACTTAAAGCCCCAGTGTGTAGGATTCGTGGCGCATAGGTGGATGGTGCTATTGCACTTTCTGTTTTAGCTACGGCAGACCTCGAGGGTCACCCGGGCGCACCG
This sequence comes from Paratrypauchen microcephalus, assembly GCA_036785185.1. Taxonomy (NCBI): domain Eukaryota; kingdom Metazoa; phylum Chordata; class Actinopteri; order Gobiiformes; family Gobiidae; genus Paratrypauchen; species Paratrypauchen microcephalus. The sequence continues at coordinate 1,729,433 of JAVJIX010000168.1, read as the reverse complement.
TAACGCAGACAGCACGAGCCGCGCACCGCTACTGTATACATAAAACGCGGCCCCGTTTTTTTTTGTTTTTTTTTTCTCATGAAAACACACATTCCCGATCATGTACCATGACACTCTACACATCAAATGAAACCTTACAGTCTCCTCTTTTTGACTATGCAATTCATTTCCCAGCACAACAATCACTCCCCGAGCACATGGGGCTTTTATACGGAAAAGCACAAAACGAGGTTAGCTTACCTTAGAATGCTTTGCACAGGTCAAACTCTGTATTTCACCATAAACTTGCTCTCAATTTGTCCGTAAGGATCCAGCGAATAAAATCCAGTAAAACAATTTAGTCCAAAACACGTGTTGGATCCATTACGACGTCTGATCCGGCAGCATGCTTGTCGTTGTTTACCCAAAACCACAAGCCTTGCCGAAGGCGGAGCCCAAATGTCCTTCTGTGGCTCTCGTATTCAAAATGGCTGCCTCTGCATGGGGAAGATCCCCCTTTTATGTGACTATATCTAAGTCCAAAAGAATACTTTGATTTCATGATGGAAGTGGAAAACAATGTATTTTTGAATGGGTATCTTCAATTTCAGTAATTAACGGGTAAAAATCTTACACACTGTCCCTTTAAACTGACCTGCATTTTGGCACATGTTTATTGCTACTTATACAGTAAGATAAGATAAGACACTGTAAGACTTTATTGAACTCACATAAGAGAAATTCACTTGCCACATTAGCTCCAGGCAGTTTAGTGCAAAAGAAAGTTTGAACAAGAAAGTGCATGCAGACAAGATAAGTAATAATAAAATAAGTAGAATATAGAAAGAAATTGCATGTTTGGACTATATAGGGGAGTTATACAGTTAAGCCATTACTGTACATAAAAAGTAATGTGTTGGAAAATCTTTATTTTATTCAAAACAAGGACAGTGCACAGAAAACATTAATCTCAGAGAGAAAAAAGTGCCAGATTTAGCTGTAAGCTCATTTCCATCAGTCCTTGGGCAGGTACAAAATCCATTAAACAAACTATTTACATTAGACTCTAATAACTCTACTCTAATAACATTTCATCAGTAACAGTGTCCTTAAAATAACCACAATCCATTTCATCATTAAACATTTCAAATCAAAATTGATTCATTCCAATTTCCATAAATACAAAATTTCAGATTATCATCACAATGTTACTCCGAGTTCTGACCTCTGAACATAAATGGACCAGCATGGCAAAAAATATACAAAAACAACAAATAGTACTTTTGATATATTGGCCCAGCACTCCTCCACTCACACGGAGAGCCTGAGGAGATGCTTCTTATCTGTCCGAGAGGCTTGTGCAGGTGCTGGCTTGTCTTTGTATACGACTGGAGTGTAGCGTATTAGGGCAATGCAGTACTTACTTTACACGACACACCGGCACTGTACCTGATTTTGACCATCTTGAAAACAGATCGACGTAATTCTTCATTATAAACAGTTTGCAGCGGTACAAAGTTCTTCCTCACTTACCTTCTGCATTCAGAGCATCCTAATTAAAGGAAAAGTAACGTTTTTTTACAATCTGAACCTTATTTCGGTAATAAAACAAGTTGTTTTACTCACCCATAGCACTTTGGTGTCATATGGAGCACTTCCGGAGATGTTTTAGATTTGCAATCTCCATCATGTGAGTTTTCGGGGCACTTGTTTGCGGTCTCCAAATAACACAAACTTTAGCACTTTTCAAATCATAGAAGCCCGATGTCTTAGCCTACGATTTCGTTTGAATCAAAACTGGCCTGTTGTCCGAGATTTAGCCATAGTTTCGAGTAGATGAGGAGGCCAGTGCGCATGTGCGGACTGTGCTCTCAGCTCCCGGGACCCAAACATGAAACGCAAAGCTGTAAACTATGGATAAATCTCGGATTACAGGCCACTTTTGACTCAAACGAAATCGTAGACTAAGACCTCGAGATTCTATGATTTGAAAAGTGCTAAAGTTTGTGCTATTTGGAGCCCGCACGGGGCATATTACATGCTCGGGGAATATATTATATGCCCCGAGCTATGGCTAGAAGTCGCGCTAGGCTAACCGCAAATCTAAAACATCTCTGGAAGTGCTCCATATGACACCAAAGTGATATGGGTCAGTAAAACAACTTGTTTTATTACCAAAATAAGGCTCAAATTGTAAAAAAAAAACGTTACTTTTCCTTTAACTTCCACGATGAATTTATAAGCGCTTTTTCACAGCTTTTGCGACAATGGCAAAGCTAAAAACATCATAATACAAAAAAAGTCAACCAGCATGCTAACGTGCACTTCCTGATTATTGGACAATAAAACACTTTCTGATTAGTTGGTACATAGAGGACAAATGTTGGGGGAAAAAACAGATACAGGACCTTTTTAAATCGGACATATAATGCTTGTGGATCAGTATGTTGTAATTTGGACATTTAAAATCTAGTGAGGGGAATTTTGTCTCTTCTTGGAGAGCCAGTTCTTTTGGCTCTGCTTACTTTAAAGAGACAGCTCTTTCGGCTCCCAAATGTCTCCTCAGATTTTCTGCTTCTTAAATTAATTTATCACCAGAATAATGCAAAACTGTGTGAAATTAATTACTAATATAAAAAAAATAAATGACATCAGATGTTTATCCTTTATATGGTTTATTTTCCGAACACACTCAACCTTGAACAGTGCTACAGAATAAATAATAAAGTATAAAAAGACCCATCTCAATTAGAAAAAGTTTAAAGGAAAAGTAACGTTTTTTACAATCTGAGCCTTATTTTGGTAATAAAACAAGTTGTTTTACTCACCCATAGCACTTTGGTGTCATATGGAGCACTTCCAGAGATGTTTTAGATTAGCGTTAGCCTAGGGCAACTTCTAGCCATAGCTCGGGGCATATAATATATTCCCCAAGCATGTAATATGCCCCGTGCGGGCTCCAAATAACACAAACTTTAGCACTTTTCAAAACATAGAAGCCTGATGTCTTAGTCTACGATTTCGTTTGAAGCAAAAGTGGCCTGTAATCCGAGATTTATCCATAGTTTACAGCTTTGCGTTTCATGTTTGGGTCCCGGGAGCTGAGAGCACAGTCCACACATGCGCACTGGCGTCATCATCTACTCGAAACTATGGCTAAATCTCGGATTACAGGCCACTTTTGCTTCAAACAAAATCATAGACTAAGATATCGGGCTTCTATGATTTGAAAAGTGCTAAAGTTTGTGTTATTTGGAGACCGCAAAGTAATGCCCCGAGCACTCAAGTTAACAGATACGCTACAACATAACTTCTACGAAAATGCTCAAAATGACACCAAACTGCTATGGGTGAGTAAAACTACTTGTTTTATTGCCGAAAGAAGGCTCAGATTGTTAAAAAAAACGTTACTTTTCCTTTAACGATTTACTGTAACGCAACCTGCACAAACTCACAGAATGGCAACAAAATGCAGATGCCGCACCACATTTTGACCAATCACAAAAAAAGCAGAGGGAAAAATAGAAGAAAGATACTCTTAAAAAAGTAAATCAGCTCCCAAGGAGGAGCCGATTTCAATAGTGATGTGTCGGTCAGAACATTTGCGACACATCACTATTTAAATCGTAGTACAGTATTCATCTAAAACGACTTCATAAAATAACCATGACCACTGACCTCTGTATTAGAAAACTTTGGTGCCCAATGGGAAATGATGTCAACATACTGTAAGTAACATTACAACAAAGACTTGTACCAAAATGACTATGCAGCGCTGCCAAATATACAATATGTGTCGCAGATTAAGATAAAATTGGAGAACGGAGTACAGAGCGGTGTGTATGTATCTGTAACAGCGAAGAGAATTGTGTTGTGTGTCAAAAGGCATCTTTGAAAACAAGCTGTTAAAGATTGCTCAAACATGCACAAATCACTCCAACTGCAAATACAATGAGAAGGAAACAACGGCAGCGTGGTGAAGCAGTACAGTGTGTTCTGCTGAATAAGTTTGTGTTCAGTTGACACATGGATTTGCAGCGGGGCCCAGAGTTCCAGGTGGCCTGTACCATGTTTAGTGCGGGGGCAGCTCTTCTTTCACAAGCACCCGTCTAGACTCCGACTCAGACACACTTATGTTATGGCCTCTCGTGTCTGCTGCCCTTCCCTCTTTCTGGGCTCCGTCTCTCACCTCCTCTCACTTTTATCTCGGCTTTCGTTTCATTTCTTTTGTCTCCCTCCCTCTTGTGTCTGTGTTTCTTCCTCCCTTTCCTTTGTCGCTTCTTTCTCACCCCTCCTGTGTGTGTGTGTGTTTCTCTCTCTCCTCTATTCCCCTCCTTCCCCCCTTTGTCTCTCTCTCTCTCCCTCTGTCCCTGCCTCTTTTCCCTCCTCACTCACTATTTCTCACCCGTTTGTGTTCTCTTCGTCCCTCCCTCACTTTCTACCCCTAGCTCTCTTCCTTGCCATCTCTTCTCTCTCTGTATTTTCTGCCCCCGTCTCTCTCTCCCTCCCTCTTCCCTACTCTGCTACATCTTCTTCTCTTTTCTCACCCTGTCTTTTCTCTCCTACTGCTCTCTCCCCCACTTGGTACCCACTCCGCTACCTCTTCTTCTCTCAACCTCTACCCCTTGTTCCTCTCCTCCCTACCTCTTCTTCTCTCTCCTCTCCACCTCCCTGCCTCCTATGTCTGCCATCTCTCCTCTCTTCCCCTCTCTCCCTCTGTCTCTGTGTTGTTTCTGTTGTTGTGTGGAGGCGTTTGGGTGCCAGCCTGACCTTTTCGGGTGAGACCATGTGGCGTGTTCCTCCTGTGTGAGCGCGAGCCGGTGCCAGCACCGCATGGGCCTGGCCACATTCTTTGTTTACGAGCAGAGCAACAGAACAGCTAGTTCTATCGCTCTGCTCGGGGCTAGTTCGTGATAGTTTTTTTTTTATTGTCTTGAAATCTGTGTAATTGTTTTTTTGCGGCACAATTTTGGATAGTTATTAGTGATCCTAAGCTACTCCTCACTAACCTTATGGATTCAGAGCGTCCTAAGAGCGGAGTTTTGCTGTCATGCTAACATGCGCACTTCCTGTTTGAAGCTGTAAAACACTTAAAGGAAAAGTAACTTTTTTTACAATCTGAGCCTTCTTTCGCCAATAAAACAAGTAGTTTTACTCACCCATAGTTTGGTGTCATTGAGCAGTTCACTTGAGTGCTCGGGGCATTACACAAACTTTAGCACTTTTCAAATCATAGAAGCCCGATATCTTACTATACGATTTCGTTTGAAGCAAAAGTGGCCTGTAATCCGAGATTTATCCATAGTTTACAGCTTTGCGTTTCATGTTTGGGTCCCGGGAGCTGAGAGCACAGTCCACACATGCGCACTGGCCTCCTCATCTACTCGAAACTATGGCTAAATCTCGGATTACAGGCCACTTTTGCTTCAAACGAAATCGTAGACTAAGATATCGGGCTTCTATGATTTGAAAAGTGCTAAAGTTTGTGTTATTTGGAGCCCGCACGGGGCATATTACATGCTTGGGGAATATATTATATGCCCCGAGCTATGGCTAGAAGTCGCGCTAGGCTAACCACAAATCTAAAACAACTCTGGAAGTGCTCCATATGACACCAAAGTGCTATGGGTGAGTAAAACAACTTGTTTTATTACCGAAATAAGGCTCAAATTGTAAAAAAAAAAACAACGTTACTTTTCCTTTAATAATTAGATGCAGACAGTATACAGCAGACTTATACTGGATCAAGACACATTTTATTCAAATAGATGGAAGAAAATCGGGGACAGACTATATATTTTGAAAACCTGATTCTGATTTTGTGGGGGTTTTTTTCAGGTCATAAGTTGAACTGCACCAGATTGCAGGAAACAGCGGCTTGCTTCTGAAGCTAATAAAAGAATGATTATATAGTGCTAATGGAGTTGCAGTAGTAGTTGAGTCAGACTTTGGTATTTGGCCATGAGCCTGGAGGCAATGCACTTGAGTTGCTTGGACTTGAACCCCTGACTCAGCACGGTGACTCAGGACTGTGGTAGTGGAGGTATGGTCCCCTGCTCCAGTCTGCAGGTCCACACTGGTCCTCACCATTCTGTACGGCTCATACTGGAATGAAGATCCAGCCTGGCTTAAAGGGGCATTTTGCAACTTTTCTGGTGGAGGGCCCTTCATATGCGTTTCTCCATGGAGATGTTATTGATTTGTCTGAAATGTTTCACAGTATGGCATTAAACCTTGGCCAAGTTACAGGTGAGATCTGTAGAGAGGTCAGAATGCCTGTTTTTCTAGGTATTTTTGAGTTGTCATTGAATAAATATAAGATATGTTTATGTTTAAAGGGGCGGCAGTAGCTCAGTTGGTAGGTCGTTTGTCTTGTGATCCACCACCTGTGGGAGGATTCATGGGGGCTGGTGTATTGTGTTCTGGGCAGCAGCTCTGCTTGGACTGCTGCCCCCGTGACCCAGAAAATGGAAAAGTGGAAGAAGATGAATGTTTAATGTCATACTGTGGGTATGTCATTGCTCTGCCTGGAATGTTCCATGGAAATAAGCAGGTGACATAGTGTACCTTCAAAATCCCATAAAACAGGAGACCAGAATTTCATTTCTGACTGGTTACAAGATATTTTCCCTTGAAATTATCACCTCTGCTACAAACCATTAAATCACAGTTTAATTAAGATTTGATTAATGGCACATAATATGTTGGTTAAAGAGGGGGTATTAGCCTTTTTAGAGCCTTCTACCTTAACAGAAAAACATGTCTGAAGAGGTTGGGTCCTATTCAAATCCTCCTTATGGCTGAGCTGCAAGATTCTGCCCATGTTCCCACATACTATTTCCATAAATATACAAAAACATGATACAAAACAGTAAACTACAACTTCACAAACCTGATGATCCTGATGATGTGCAGTAGTTTCCTTCATGTCAGTCCTCATTTTTTGGGTCTATTCTCTGCTTTTGTTTGTTGATCTCCACCTGTTCTTCAGCGGCAGGTACACTGACCTCGCCTGTGTTTTGGTTGTAGGAGCTGTGCCGTGTCATGGTGGAGTGCTTCCAGCCCTCTCTCGACCCACTTGTCAGGTGAGCACTGTTTTATATAAGTCATGAATCATTTTAAAGGCTCTGTACCTGATTGTGGTTCCTTTTTAAAACAGTCACAGCTCAGACTACATATAGTTCCTTTACTTCCTGTACTGAACATTAAAGAGCCTATATTTTGAACTGATCATTGTGTAAAGGACTATAGAACCTTTAAAGTGTGCAAACAAATTAGCAGATTGGCAATTATCTGAAAATTGCAGGTATCAGCCCTATTTGTAGCTGATACATTTTTACCTGGCCAGCCAAATGATATCTCTCTGTATTTCCTATACACCGCGATACCATTTGGACACTCTCCATCCACTCTCGCTCCTCCGGTTCCAAACCGACTCCGCGATTCTGATTCGTTCAAAGATGGTGACGTCAGTGCACCCGCCTTTGCCCGCAAAGTCACTCTTAGGCAGCGGAAGTTCCGCCTCAGTTTTGAATCAAGATGGCGCAATCTCTGATTGGTTCACTTAGCTGTCTGTCTACGCGCAACCGCAGCGCATTCTGTGGATCAAACGTTACCAGACTCACTCGCTGGTACAGCGATGAGTCATGGATTCTTCCAGGCAAGATACATTTATTTTTTTCTATTAAAACCGCTTGTATTTTGACCATTTCTTTTCTATTTGGACAGAACAAATGGCGGATTTCCAATTTTTTGTTAGCCGCTTGGGGTGTGTGTGTGTGTGTATATATATATATAATTAGTTGTGTTTAGGGTTACCAACCGTCCACTGAAAAACAGAATTGTCCCGTATTCAGAAACAAAAGTACGCATCCCGTATTGAGCTGAATAGGGACTTTGTACCGTTTTACCGTGTGAATCAAAAATAGTGTGTAAAACAGGGGTGCCCAGTACGTTGATCGCCAAGGTAGTGTGCGTGGGTAGATCGTAGTCTCGTAGTACTCGACACCGGTCTTGGTCTCGAGATGATTGCAATCATATTTCATTACAGCCGCTACCGTTGGCAATAAACATTTACCGGTGTGCTGGACCACGCAGGGATTCTCACTGCAGCCTGTGCGCTCGACTGGAGCTGCGGACACTGTGCGGCACGTCACCACACGCACCCCAGCACGCGCAGCTTGTTCGCAACAGTGTGTACCTTTTGCATACCAGCGTGTAGCACAGAGCAGGTCTACAGCACAGAGCAGGCCTACTGCGACATGTGGCTGAATTTTACCTAATAAAAGTGCACAAATGCATCTGTCACAACTAGGGATGCAAATTATCGATTAATTCATTAATAGATACAGGGATGAAAGAGTTCCGCTTTTTAGCGGATCTCCGCTTTTTTTTTTAGCCCTGTGGTAATTTTTTTTTTTTTCCAAATACGTTGAAATTCTGAGTGTCTATTATATATGTATAATTGTGTTTATGGTTGCCAACCGTCCGTTGAAAAATGTAATCGTCCCGTATTCAGAAACAAAAGTACATGTCTCGTATTAAACTTCTACATGTGTGCTTTATATGCCACGATGCGATACTATCACGATGCATCACGATACTTGAATTATTGCGATGCATTGCAATATATTCGACATACTTCAGTGAAAATGTACCAAAAAAAAGAGGATAACTTAAATATCAGTGGCTGTGTATCTGGGTAGTGTCTTCAATTGATACAGAACTCTGAGCAACTTAATTCATAACTGAATTTATTGAATAACAAAAACAAATAAACCAAACCAATAACAAAAAAAGTGCAGAGGATTTTTTCTAAAACAAAAAATGATGTTTAAACATTTGCCATTTTGGAGGTAGCGACCATCATAACAAACAATACCCTTTCACAAAGACAAAAGTGCATAAGATTTATAATTTTAAAAAACGAATTATTTATTTATTTATTAATAATTAATTAATTAATTATTAATGAATAAAAATCGATTTTTGGCATCAAGAATCGATGCAGTATATTGTGAAAGTTAGTATCGCGATGCATTGTCATGATGAATATTTTGCACACCCCTAGTAAAAGGTCAACACTGCAGTGTCACGAGAGTTCAAACACACAGGGCCGCGTCTACTGTCTATGAGAGCGACCACTCATGGTCTCAGGAGCTAGGAAACCGATTCACGGCCATAAATCCGGGACATCGGACCGTTCTTGGCGCATTTAATAATAATAATACATTTTATTTATAAAGCGCTTTTCAAGACACTCAAAGACGCTGTACAGAAGGTAAAACCAGTAATAAAACAAGTAAGTAGATTCCAAAACGGCCTGAAACCCGATATCGCAACAGAATAGTAAAGTTCAGAGCGGTGTTAGCTTCTTTCGGACTAGTGGTGTTTACAAAACAGCTGAGTTCACGCATGCGCACTGTCCTCTCTGATGACGTCATCAAATGAAACTATAGCTGGATATCGGGTTTCAGGCCGTTTTGAAATCCACTAAAAGTCTACGCTGACACAGCGATCTTCTGTGATTTGAAAAGTGCTAAAGTTTGTGTTATTTGGAGACCGCAAAGTAATGCCCCGAGCACTCACGCTAACGGATACGAGATCATTAGTAGAACAGAACGGCTACAAAATAACTTCTACGATACTGCTCCAATTGACACCAAAATGCTATGGGAGAGTAAAACTACTTGTTTTATTGCCGAAAGAAGGCTCAGATTGTAAAAAAACGTTACTTTTCCTTTAAACATTAAGAAACATTAAAAGCATTTTTACCGATCCGGGCTCCGTTGATCAGTACACGTACTGATCGGTTAATCTTTACACCCCTACTAAATATGTTTGCAGTTAATACCCCATAGAAGACTTTAAACATATTTTTGTAAACTGTGATGATGCCAGCAGTAGTTGAAGACTTGTTGTGATGGTGCGGTGAGCTGTCCAGTCTGTCCCTGTATGTCCTCTCACTCGTGACTCAGGCTCCGTCATCTGTCTCTCACTGACTCCAGACTGACTTCTATAAGAGCCTGACACACACAGAGCTGGCATTACACTATACAATCATCACTCCACACTCAAGCTCCACATGATCATTGTGGAGATCCTACTGTGGGCGGGGACCAGCCTGTAGACAATAGGCTGTTTGTCAACTTAAAGGAGACATATTATGCAAACTCAGCTTTTATAGGCTGTAGAATATTTACTCCCCGGGTCACACAGTACACGTGTTTTTTCAAGAATGTCACATATGGCAAGACATGCATGATCTATATATTACACATATTTTAAAAAACAAACATTTAAAAGAAACTAATACATTTTTACAACAATATGTATTTGTTAAAACACTATCAACACATTTAGTTTATGGAGTAGATTAAAAGTACAGTATGCAATTTTCTGGTGGTTGCAAGTCACTAACATAACTCCATGGAACTAAAAAGTTAAAACCATTCTCCGTGGAGATAGAGCTGTTTTTTGCCATATTGCAGAGTATTGTAGACAAGGGATTTCCATGGAAACAAGCAGGAGGTGGCCCTCCCCCAGGCCAAATAAGAATCAACAGAACTCACAGAAAGCAAGTTTTTTTAAGCAATAAAAAGAGCCAAAATGACACAAATTTAGCATAGCAAGCAAATATATCCTTTTATTTTACTCTATTTTGACTATGCTGAATGCATTACACAAATATATTTACTTTCTCTTGCCAAAACAAAATGGTAACTTAGTTTTATGAAATCTTCCAAAACGTAGCCATGGCAATATAGAAATACAGAAAGCCGTGACAGTGATACTAGTATAATAATGTAATGAATGAATATTTCAGTATTTTAGTACACACTTAACTGAAAAATTGACTTTAATAGAATTTGAAGAATTGAAGAGAAAATGTACTTCCAGCCTATATTCCAACCACACCCTGGTATTGCAGTAGTACTACAGCCTGTGTATGTAAGTGAGGGATGTGTGGTTAGGCTGGGCTCCTGGGACAGCAGCTGAGCCTCTCGTCTGTCCTGGGCTCTGGACAGCTGCACCATCACTCTGCTCACTTTACTCACTAATGTCCCATCATCCCCTGGGGCCGGACAGGAAGAAGCCAGGACGGGCACACACCAAATACACTTCGATTACTCTGAGGATGCACTAAAGTAAAGCGCAACTGGGTCTTTCGCATTTTCTCACAATACAATAAAAACAATATACATGACACATGTGATCAATATTTGGACCATTTCTGAATATAAATACAAAAGCTCTCCAGTCTTCATCTATATCAGGGCTAGTATATGGAGTGCTCTACCTGATTTTTACCATCTTAAAAATGTGAAAAACAGGACTAATTAATTTTAAACGGGTTGCGGTGCTGGTCAGAGGGTCCAATGGTGCAGATTGGCAGCCTCGCTTCTGTCTGTTTGCCCCAGGGCAGCTGTGGCTGCAATAGCAACTTACCACAGAGTGTGTAGTGAATGAAGAATTACAACAGTAGAGCCCTTTGAAAAGCTTCAACAAGCCTGTAAAGCAAGTACACTGGTGTAAGGCATTGTTATTCATTGATCACTGAGTACTGCCTGATTCTCTGACATTAAATTGCTGATACTTAAATGCAGATAGTACACAGCAGACTTATTTTGACCTCACAAGCTGCTTATACAATATATCTGTACTGAGGCAAGACACATTTGCTCAAATACATGGTTAATAATCAGGTAGTTTCTTGAAAGAAACTGTATTTTGTGTCAAAGTTGTTTTCATCTTTTAATATTGAAATGTAGTTTGTATTTTTAGAATTATGACAACATGGTCAGTAGAGCTAATTCATGACTGGACCACATTCAAATATGGCATTCTTGTGTCCATTTCCTGTCCTGACGCAGAGTCCACACGGAGGCTTTCATAACGCTCACATAAACAGCACACTCTTATGTCATCAGTGTAGCATCCCGCTCCCCTCTCTTTCTCTTCCTCTCTCTTTCTCTTTCTCTTCCTCTCTCTTTCTCTTTCTTTTCCCCCTCTCTCTTCCCTGCTGTTGTGCTGCTGAGCCAGGCCCCTCTAAGAATAACTTGTTTGTGAGTCCAGATTTAGAGGCATGACACATGGGTTGGCTGGACTCGTACTACAGTGCTGGTCAGGGCCAGGAGAGTGTGTGTGAACATGTTTCCATGGCACTGGGGCTGTGAGAGGGTTGTGAGCTCGTCGGGCTTACGTTGAATAACCAGCCTGCTGGGATCAGCGTGAGCGAGGTGAGCCAGGCCAAACAAGTGTCTCTTTTTTTTTTAATAAACACTGTTAAAGGGCCTGTATCACACAAAACTGACTCTTGTGAGGTGTAAGTCATGTTATAATGTTATTCCCTCCTCAAAGACAGATCTGGACTTGTGTTTTGTTTCATTCACATGTTTGAGTAACTCTTTATTATCAGTCTGTCTACATCTCCAAAGCTCAAAATTCTCTGTTCCACCTTGTGATGTCATGACAATTTAGTTTTCATGTTAACAGCTCTTTACCTTTTACAGGGAAACAACTATTTTCTCTTAAGCTTTTACCTTTAGTTCAGTAGATTGGCTGTTCCAGGTCTGAAATTATCCATTTAACACTGGACTACCTCATAACTAAGCACTTTACTACCAAACTACCTCATGTAACTTAAAAACGACCTTATCTAACTAAAAGCACTTTACTACCAAAACGACCTCATGTAACTTAAAAACTACCTTATCTCACTAAAAGCACTTTACTACCAAAACGACCTCATGTAACTAAAAGCACTTTTGTATTAGATCTATTAACTCAATATCCTTGTAAAACTGTTGTGTCCTGCTTTGATTCTGTTACTGCTTCTGTCATGTTTTCATTGTTGGTCTTTACATGTTTTGTACCTTGTGTTTTATCGACTTTCACCCCTGTTCTGTGGGACTACAGATGGAAACTCGCCTTGAGCTAAATCTGGTGTATTTACAGCACTAGCTGCTCATTAATACATGTTGTCCCATTTAAATAAATAAACTTAAAGGGACAGTGCGGGGTTTTTTTGTTTGTTTTGTTATGTTAATCTGTATGGGTTCCCCTCTAATAGTGTCGTGCATTAAAGGAAAAGTAACATTTTTTTACTATTTGAGCCTTATTTCGGTAATAAAACAAGTTGTTTTACTCACCCATAGCACTTTGGTGTCATATGGAGCACTTCCAGAGATGTTTTAGATTTGCGGTTAGCCTAGCGCAACTTCTAGCCATAGCTCGGGGCATATAATATATTCCCCAAGCATGTAATATGCCCCGTGCGGGCTCCAAATAACACAAACTTTAGCACTTTTCAAATCATAGAAGCCCGATGTCTTAGTCTACGATTTCGTTTGAAGCAAAAGTGGCCTGTAATCCGAGATTTATCCATAGTTTACAGCTTTGCGTTTCATGTTTGGGTCCCGGGAGCTGAGAGCACAGTCCGCACATGCGCACTGGCGTCCTCATCTACTCGAAACTATGGCTAAATCTCGGATTACAGGCCACTTTTGACCACACAAAATCGTAGACTAAGATATCAGGCTTCTATGATTTGAAAAGTGCTAAAGTTTGTGTTATTTGGAGACCACAAAGTAATGCCCCGAGCACTCAAGTTAACGGATACGCTACAGCATAACTTCTACGAAACTGCTCAAAATGACACCAAACTGCTATGGGTGAGTAAAACTACTTGTTTTATTGCCGAAAGAAGGCTCAGATTGTAAAAAAAACGTTACTTTTCCTTTAACACTGGCTTACCGCTCACCCCGTTCTGCGCCGGTTCTGGAGCTCAGAAACGTAGTTCCGGTAAGTTGGCGGGGACAGTTAATAAAGCTTGTTTTTCTTCTCAAAACAACATTTGTCCAAAAGTGATATATTTGCATCACAAACAGTTGTCTGCTAAAAATTCAGCAGCGTAATTCGCATGTTTTCTCTTGATTCGTATCACTGCGCCCATATTAGCTGTATTAGCCTGTTAACTTTCAGCAGATGTTTAAAAGTGAACAGGCTAATAGAGCTAACCTGGGCGCAGTGATACGAATCGAGAGAAAATATGCGAATTACGCTGCTGAATTTTTAGCAGACAATTGTTTGTGACACAAATATATCACTTTTGGACAAATGTTGTTTTGAGAAGAAAAACAAGCTTTATTAACTGTCCCCGCCAACTTACTGGAACTACGTTTCCGAGCTCCAGAACCAGCGCAGAACAACGCGGTGAGCGGTAAGCCAGTGTTAATGCACGACACTATTAGAGGGGAACCCATACAGATTAACATTAAAAAAAAAACACACTATCCCTTTAGACTTAAATATGTGAAGGTGTATGGAGTTTAAAAACACAGTGGAGCACTTCCGTATTACCACATGACATCACAAGGTAGAACAGAGTATTTTCAGTTTGAGAGAAGAACTCAGCCTAAATCTGCAGGGTTTGTGTGTTAAACGTGTGTAAATGAAACAAAACACAACTCCAGGTCCATTTGTGATGTGAAAACAACATAACAGAGATCAGAAAACCGTGTAATATGAACCGTTTCATTACAAAACCGTGGTATGGCGAGCTGAAATGATCATGTGTTTGTCACTAGCTACAGTGAACACTTTGAACCGTGCTTTCCACTTGTATTGTTACAAAAGTACAAACTCATTTTCTCTTTTGATTCTATATGACAAAATACACGGGTTTTGTTCAACATAAAACATAAAATGTCTATAATGTCTATAGTCATTTCTGTAGTCCATGAGGTCTCATAGTTCTGACACAGTACAGATCCAATCTATAAAAAGGAAAATGGAAATGTGAAATGGGTGTATAGTTTTCATATCAGTAGCTGAGTATCGTATTTCAAAGTACATTATGCACTAGATCAATCTCCATGGCTCGTCTCCATGGAGATGTCGGTGCTCTGTGTGGAATATTCCTCAGTATGGGATTAAATGTGTTTAGTTTCATTGACACAAGCAGGTGAATCAATATCACGTCCTTGGACACAAGCAGGTGGCAGACCACACACCCGAAAAGTTAAAGTGCTTCTTTAACAGGCCTACAGTGTTATTTCCTCATCCAGATCAAACCTAAAGTTGTTTGACAAAAGGTGATTCATTTTTAACTAGGAGTGCCCTCCTTGTTTTAAGGGCACTTACACCTTCCTCTATTGTCTGAGCATAACTAGTCTTATGTAAACAATCACAGTGCCAACAGTGTTTAGAACTTTAGACTTGGGCAACTTTAGACAAACTTTATTCATCCACAAGGGAAACTGTTTTGTTTTTTTTTAGTTTTTAGTTTAATGCCCAAACACGGTGCACATTAAGGGTACAGTTGTATGGCTTGGACTTTCTGTGAGGTTTGAGACATCTCCAGATTTAGAATAGTTTAAGACCATACAAGTCTTGACTGGGAGCACCTGGTTTAGTTTGGCTGTAGTGTTGGTTCAGTTTAGTCAGACTCTGTTTAGGTCGTTTTCACACCAGGAAAATCTGATAGATCACTTGCTTTGGTCCGGACCAATTTTT
This sequence comes from Paratrypauchen microcephalus, assembly GCA_036785185.1. Lineage (NCBI taxonomy): Eukaryota > Metazoa > Chordata > Actinopteri > Gobiiformes > Gobiidae > Paratrypauchen > Paratrypauchen microcephalus. The sequence goes on along the minus strand of JAVJIX010000168.1, from coordinate 1,713,938 downwards.
GTTTTTTTGTTGTTGTTTTTTGGTGCGGTTCGCTTTCACACTGCAGTTTTTTTCCAAGCAGACCAACATCTATAAACAAAACCACGTGTGCTGAGGTCACTCAGCCATTGGACAGAAATGAGCCGTGTCAAAACACCGAGTCCAAACACTGAAGGAGGAGAATCATGGTGTTACGTGCTGTTTTCAATCCAGCCTTAGTGATATGGTTTACTCAGTTTTTACAGTTTGCACAAATGTTTGAGCAGCATCGTGAGGTTTACACTATTTTACAATCAATTTCCAAACGATGAAGACACAGGGCAAGACGGCTACGGAGGACAGCGCTTATGTGCGCATCAAGTTGTGACTCTTGCTCTTCACGCAAAATGTAAGTAAGTTTTGTTTTGTTTGGTTTAGTTTCGTTTCGTCAGCCTCGGTTTCCCATAATGCTCGACCTACGACGGGAGCTCGTTAAGTACAAAAAGCCAACTTGTGTTGGATCGACTCCAGTCTGCATTCTCACCTCAAACGAACCACACCAGGATTCGAATGGAACCGTGCTGAGACTGAGCTTTTTAGGTGGTCTCGGTTCGCTTGTTTGCTCCGGATCGAAACTTTTGGTTTTTATTCACACCAGCCCAAAAGTTCCGAATCAAAGGAGCAAACGAACTCTAGTTTGTTTTAAACAAACCAAACAAGGCAGGTGTGAAAACGACCTTAGTGTCTGGGGGGATTTGACATGGTTCACGCTTGATTTAATCCTGTTCTTGATTAGTTGTAACTTCTTATACTTAGTTACTGTAATGGCATTGTAAATTATATTTTACGTAATGTAGTAGTGTTACTGACACATTACAATGAAAGTACTGTAGTTAAATGACTTGTGCTGTCAGGTACCAGCTTTAGTGTTGTCATGGAGATGTTACTCATTGTGTAGTCGATGTGATGATATCACATGATGACACAGTTTAAACCACTCATGTGTTGTTTACCTCTGTTTAAATGTCTTTAATAAAACATTAAAGGACATATCTTATTGATTTCCACAATGTTACAAAGTCATCAAACAAAGTACTTAAAGGAAAAGTAACGTTTTTTACAATCTGAGCCTTATTTCGGTAATAAAACAAGTTGTTTTACTCACCCATAGTAATTTGGTGTCATATGGAGCACTTCCGGAGATGTTTTAGATTTGCGATCTCCATCATGTGAGTTCTCGGGGCACATGTTTGCGGTCTCCAAATAACACAAACTTTAGCACTTTTCAAATCATAGAAGCCCGATGTCTTAGCCTATGATTTAGTTTGGTCAAAAGTGGCCTGTAATCCGAGATTTAGCCATAGTTTCGAGTAGATGAGGAGGCCAGTGAGCATGTGCGGACTGTGCTCTCAGCTCCCGGGACCCAAACATGGAACGCAAAGCTGTAAACTATGGATAAATCTCGGATTACAGGCCACTTTTGATTCAAACGAAATCGTAGACTAAGACATTGGGCTTCTATGATTTGAAAAGTGCTAAAGTTTGTGTTATTTGGAGCCCGCATGGGGCATATTACATGCTTGGGGAATATATTATATGCCCCGAGCTATGGCTAGAAGTTGCGCTAGGCTAACCGCAAATCTAAAACATCTCTGGAAGTGCTCCATATGACACCAAAGTGCTATGGGTGAGTAAAACAACTTGTTTTATTACCAAAATAAGGCTCAGATTGTAAAAAATGTTACTTTTCCTTTAAAGTTACTTTCTTCAGGCAGTAACTAAGTAGTGTATACTAGATATTCATGAATTGGTAATGAATAAATGATTTTTAATGGTCGTTCATAAGACGATGCTCACAGTGAGATGGACTTGTATGACCTCTGTGGTGGGTAGATGTGTGCAGATCCTTCCTCATCCCAAAATAGCGCCGTGTCCGGATATAGCCGCTGCCCGCGCTCCTCGTCATGATCCGCGCGTGAGAACCGAGAGGGGCGTCGTGCGGCGGACGGTGCCAGTACAGCGCTGTCAGGGAATTCCAGCCCGGCGCGGTGACGTCACGGCGGGCCTACGTACGTGCCGCTGCCTCTGTGCGTGAAATGTGTGCGCTGGCCCTTTAAAACAGGGGCTGAGCGAGTAGTGCAACCCGATCCGTCTGTGCGTGAGCGAGAGGGAGCCAGCCGAGGAGAGGCGCACTCAGCTCGACGCTTCTTCGACCCTGGACGACACGGGAGTATTACACCCAGCTTTTTGTTCACGAGGACGAACTCAAACCGATTTGGGAAGTGACTTGTTGGACTGATTCGGAGCGGAATAGGCGGTCGGAGAACTACAGCGATCTCTCCACCGGCTGGGTTGGATTTTCTCCGCTTACTCAGAGCGACAACACACGGATAATACTCTTTAAACCTCCACACATCTATATGGGACATGTAGGCTTGTGTTTGACCGGACCTGGACATACGGTGAGCGCTGACTTGACTATACTTGTCCCGTAGTTTTCTTTGTTTTACTCCTGTTTAATCAGTAGTATTGGTCACGAGTTACTCATGTTAGAATTGTAAAATACGACCGCAAGTTATGAGCTGTGGTGTTTGTGTTTGGATACCGTCACTATTCTAGTTCCCCGAGTGTTCCTTCCAGTTGTTTCTGATGAAGTTGCCACTGACGAGTTTTGGGGGGAGTTTGTGCGTAATTGTGAAACGTCGCTTTGATCCCACGCGTAAATTTCCTCCCCTGCCTGGTGCGTAAAAGCTCCCCGCGCGCTGTGGCTCACTTTACCGGAGCCTTTTAATCACCGGAACACGTGGATCCATAGTCACCTCGGATAACCCCATATACGCGCACGGCAGCTGTGGATTTTGTCTGTCTCCCTCCCTCTCTCTCTCCGCGCTCCCCCTCTTTTTTCTCTCTACGTGGAGCCTGTTCACAGCCATAATTACGCAAGGTTATAATTAGTGTATTATAAATCATAAGTTGCTCAGGTCTCGTAAACACGCGCTTGGAGGAGAGGAGGACGTGCGTGCGTGTGTGAGAGAGAGAGAATATAGAGAAGAAGAGAGAGGGGGGAGGGCAGGGAAGAAATCGCCTGTGTAAGGAGATCTCACGGCTATTGTGTGCGCGGAGGAGTGGGGGGTGGGCGCCGAGGAGCACAGAGGTCGCCAGCCTTATAAAGTGAATGGGTACGCCCCCCCCACCCAACCACCCACCCATCCATCCATCCCCACCCCCCCAAAGTCAATTCGCATCGGCACAAAGAGTGGCTTTGAAGGGACGTGATTTGCATCGTTTTCGGGATGGGATGGGATGGGGGGGGGTCATGTTTGGGTCTGACCGCTGTTATGTCCACAGTGAAGTCCACGGGAATTGGTAAACAGATCGTGGCGTGGACCTTCCTGCGTTACACCGCCAAATCTCTCCACTTTTTTTAAAGTTTAGTTTAGTTCAGTTGCAATTAACGCTACAACTTTAGGAAAACTATTGAATAACAATAACATTTGGAGAGATCAAGCGAGCAGACCACATAAAGAAAAAACAATCAATTCTGCGCAGTAGGTACGCGCAGTAGGCTTTTAAAAGTAGCTTACAGTAGCGCTGCTGAATGCGTAATTGGCACGCGTCATTTTCGTCCCATTTAAACTCGTGGGGCTGGCTCATTGCATCACCGCTGTTCAGAGGCAGCCAAGACAAACCCGATTGTGTCCGACTCGGCTGGCTGACTGTGTGTGTGTGTGTGTGTGTGTGTGTGTGTGTGTGTGAGGGGGGGAGGGGCACGTCACCAGAGCGTAATACTGCCCCAGTGAACCAGCGCGCAACGAGTCCGCAGGAGCCGTTCAAGACGACGCACGCCATGTATGCCGGTGTGTTGTCGTGTAGGCGAGAGGAGACGGCTTCAGATGCGCGCACTTCCGATCAGTCTCCTCGAGTGTTATTGTCATACACGTGCCCTTTGATGTCTGGGATCGTAAAAAGTGAAAGTAGACCCGAGAGTCCCTCCCCACCCCTCCGCGTGTGCGCGTGGAGGAGGGGTAGATGCTAGTGATTCTGATAAAGGGCACACGTAGGAAGTTTACCAGGGGAACTTTTCTCTAGAAATGGTTGGTTGCTTCTCAGTAAGGTCATGGTGATAATTTGAAATGGCACCTTGTGTACACCGGTGTGATTCTAGTTTAGTTGTGATTTAACCCCAGGCTTGAAGGTGTTTTGAAGGTCTCTGGTTACGGTCTGCTAGATACTTGTGTCTGGAAATGTTACTGCTTTGCCTGTAAAGTTCCACAGTATGGCGTTATATGTGTCTGTCTCCGTGGGAACAAGCATGTGAGCCCATCAGATTTACAGACACACAGCCCTGCTCACAGTAGGGCTGGGCAATATGGAGCAAAAAAATATATCTATGTGTGTAGAATCCATGGTAAAAGGAGAAATTCAGTTTGTCAACTAGACAAAGTTTATTTGGTCGAAGACGTTTCGCAGTTCATCCAAGCCACTTCGTCAGTTCTGATAACTACTGCAAAAACAAATATGCCAAATCCCACAAGGTCTTTTTTTATTGAAGTGCAAAGAGGAGGACACTTCATGTAGGAACAAAGTGCTTCTGCAGCATTTAAAAAAATCCCTGTATAGAAAAATAGTCATTTAACTGTTAAATAAAGGAAGAAATAATACATGTTGCCTCATTTTATTCAAAAATAAAACAACTCGACTCAAGATCATCTTTGCGTTAACTCTGTTAACCATAGGATAACAATGAGCTCCTTTAGCAGAGGAAGCTCAGGAGGTTTCTTATTTTAACAGATCTATGTCAGGAGCTCTGAGGTATCTGAGGCCACTGCGCAGATCAAACCAAATGTTTCTAAATATGATTGTACAAGTTGTACACTGCAGCAGATTAATTAAAATCTTCTGCATAAATAAACCTGACATTACTAAACTTTACAACATATAAACCATAACTACTATAGAGCCACTTCAGCCTGTCTGAGATTATAATGTGTTTAATGAGATTATAATGTGTTTAATGAGATTATAATGTGTTTTAATGCCGCTTTTTGCACATGTGTTTATGTTTTATAGAAACTTGAACACCACATGGCTCATTTGCATAAACTATAATAGCTGAAAAAACAAACAGCTCTGTCCTTGTGCCGCTGATGCGGTCAGCTCCTATTGGACTAAAGGATGTGACTCAGTGGAATATGTGTGTTCTCTCTGTGACAGAGGATGTGTTCTCTCTGTGACAGAGGATGTGCTGCTGATGGTGAGTCTGTAAATGATGGAAAAGGTTTGTGGTTCTAGAAGCTTTGGTTGGCACCAACTTTCAGCATTCACGGCAGTAGACATCTGTTTGCTTCATCCGACACCTAAAAACCGAAGTATCTCCATGTAATGGAACCAGTTGTTTTTTGTTTTGGTTTGGTTTTTTTGAGAGGAGTTCTGTGTCCTCCGGGCTAGTTGTGGGCACCGCTGTGTTGAATGAGACAGCACGCAAGGGAAGGGGTCACAAAACTAGTAGGTAGTAGTAGTAGTAGTAGTAGTAGTGGTAGTAGTAGTAGTAGTGGTAGTGGTAGTGGTAGTGGTCGTGGTCGTGGTCGTGGTAGTGGTGGTAGTAGTAGCTGTGCTTATTACTTTGAAATGTAAACACATACTACGCATGTAAATGTGTGCAAAGTACTTTCACTTTCTACTTTTTTCTTCTACACGAGTATTTAGATTAGTTCTGTTGTTCCTCATGGACTAACTTGCCGTGTGTACCTTTTTATGTGAGCAGTTCAACAACCTAGACTGGCCCAACCAACCCCATGCCTCGCCCGTCTGTACTTTGTCTGTACTTTGTGCTCAGCGTGGAGCCATGCGGGGCGGCATGTACACTCTGGGCAGTGTGCAAGCGTGTGGAGGGGGCCGTGTGCACAGTGGCATCATGGGAAGTGGGTCAGTAGGCTGCAGTTAGAGTGCTGAGTCATCAACCCATTCTGAATACAATAGGGCCGGACCTAACGGCTAGGGCCCAGGGGGCAAGTACACAGGTGTCTACAGGAGGGATACTGCGTTGTTATCGTGTAGTTCATTCATCATTCATTCATCTTCTTCCCCTTTTTCCATTCTCTGGGTCGCGGGGGCAGCAGTCCAAGCAGTGTTCCACTGCCCAGAACACAATGCACCAGCCCTCATGAATCCTCCCGCGGGTGGTGGGTCCACAGGAGGATGGCTCGCGTCACGTCACGTCGTGTAGTTATTATTGTGTAGGTATAGTTTAGGTATAATTAAATGTGCATTATGTAACTTTTCTGGAGGAGGGTGCATCATGAAACACTTGCAGGATAGATGAGCATAATGTTATAATGTGGAACATTGTCTCCATGGAGACAAGCAGATGTTGGGCCTTCCACCAGAAAAGTTACATAGTGCATCTTTAAGTCCATCTGTTGAAGCTGAACTACATAAGTGCATTTTTAATTAGATTACTTGCCTTATTCATAATGTCAGACTTTCCTACTCTTCTGACAGATCATCTAGTTAGAATTAATAAAAACATTTTTTTTTAGAAAATCTAAATCCATAAAATGAATTTCAATCCATAAAAATATACATAAATGCATCTGCACTTGTCAAAACTGCTCCAAATTCTGAATTCTAATCATTTAACTTAGACTTTACTTTTTGCAGTGTGCCCTTCTTTCTGGGGTCTCTGTGTGAAATTCATCCCTTCAGTGTCAAAGTGTCTCGTGTGCACCCAGAAGGCCTGGCTGTCGGGATTGTGCAGTGCTTTACTACACACTGCTTCACCCTGTGCAGGTGGAGGAGGGTCTAGACCAGGCTCACCTATGGACACTGTTTAAACACGTAGAACACACCTAAAAGACCAAGCAAATAAGAGAGTGCTATGGTTATGGTAGACATTATTAAGCACTGTATAAATGGAAGGTATTATTGTACCATAAAGAAATTCCCCTGTATTTAACATATTCTTCTCTCATCCAAGTACTAACCAGGCCCAGCCCTGCTCAGCTTCAGGAGATCATGAGGTTTGGCCAGGATCTAGGTCAGGACTACCTGACTCAAGATTACCCTAGTGTGCATGTGCAGGTTAACCTCCCTATTGACTCCCAATCTCATGTGAGCTCAGAAGCTAAGCAGGGTTTGGCCTGGTTACTACTTGAATGGTAGACTACTGGGAACACCAGGGGCCACAGTGGGGCAAACTGTTGTTGTGTAATTAAGCAAGACACTTGAGCTGCATTGCCTAGTATAAATGTGCATGAGTGAGTGTTGGTGGTGGTCAGAGATGCTGATGGAGCAGACTAGCAACCTCACTTCTGTCAGTCTTCGTCAGGGTGGCTGTGGCTACAATAATAGTTCCAGAGTGAATGAATAATGCACCAAACAGTGTAGCAAATGTGAGTGTCTGGAAAAGCTCTACATAAGACAAAGGTGGGAAGAAACCCCTCCAGGCACAGGTAGAGCATGCATACTTCATATGGAACAAGAGTTGAACCTGGCAACTCTATGCTGCAAGGCTATAGTCCAAACCGTCAAGTGGGCAAACCAAAACAGTTATGGAATTTGCCACCTCAGCGGGGAGGATGGAGAGAGCTGAGCCTGGTATTTGAAGAATCAGAGCATGGGTCCTGTGTCCTGCGTCAGAGCCACAGTCAAATCTCCAGATATTGTTGTTTGTGAATACACCACCTGCCCCTCCTCTCTCCTCTGGCTCACATCTCCACTGTCGTCAGTATTTCCCGGCAAAAACAGTTGGGCGGTTTTATATGCTATTTCGGTTTTTGCTATTTTGGTTTTGCAGTTACATAACTAGTGTAGCCTATTTTTACTTGGGTATTTTGAGCATTGTATACTTTGTTTATTGACTCTGACATAGAAGCCAAAGGATGACTCAGCTCTATCTGTCAGAGAAGCATAAGTTTGGATGTAATTTCTGTTTTGTTAGTTAAAGGGCCCATATGACACTATTTCCTGATCTATGTTGTTGTTTTCTCATCACAAACACACCTGAGGGGTATTCCATGAACACGACTAAGCGCAAAGCCTGGCTTTATTCGACAGTCCGCGCTAGTTTTAGTGAGAGTTCGGTTCCATGACTCTCGCTAACCTTAGTCTCCGCTGAGTTACCGCAGCAACACAGTCATCAGAGCTAGCCTGGTCCGTGGCAGGCTAAAGACAAGGCTTAAACAGGCCGTGTCGCAGAGAATACGTACCGGAAGTAAACACAGTGTCAAAAAACAGTTCCGCACACCTCCCGTATGACTATCTGTGTTGTCCGAAAAAAATATCAGCCAAAAAAAAAAAGTGACCTTATGTTCTTGGTCAGTTTTGACAAATTTCCAGCAATTTAAAAATATTCTTTTGTAAAATATTCTTTCACGTGGGCGTCCCGGGTTCGATTCCTATTATTGACCTATTCATGCGCAAGTCAATTATGTGTTATATTTTCACGAATTTACATTTGCCACACATTACACAAATGTGAATGAATTTAACCTACAATTATTCATATCATCATAGAACTTATATGAGCTGGGCCTAACATCACTCTCACCTGACGACATTGACACTTTATATTTTATGTGACATCTCTATCGAAGAATACAGTTAAAGGTAAACCTTTACTTTTAAAACAAAATGTAGCCAAATAACAGGCACACTCCATGATGCAACATTTCAATGATTCAACAAATTTGCTTCAGAGATGCTGTGCAAGCCTTTTTAATGAAATCCTATTTATCAATTTCCATCAATAGGCATAAAACAATTAAAGACATTAGGTATGACATTCTGGAGTGACCCAGGACTAACCCATGACTAACCCATGACTAACCCATGACCGGGACTAAACGTGGAATAAACCAGGACTAAACCAGGTCTAAACCTGGTCGAAACCAGGACTAGACCAGGTCTAAACCAGGATTAAACCACCACATGAGGCTCTTTGCCTTGTTTCGTGCGGCAGTTTGAGTGTTTAAAGAGAGAGAGATGTGAGAAAATGTTAATACCAGTCTGAGAAAAGTGTAATGTGTGTGGTGAAACATGTAGAGTAATTGTAAAATATAAAGTTGTCCTACTTCGCGGATTTCACTTATTGCGGGTTATTTCTGGAACCTAACCCCCGCGATAAACGAGGGACCACTGTATAGGAAGTGCTCCAGTGTGTTTTTAAACTCCACGCACCTTCACCAAAATCAAATGGATAATTTCAGCCCTGTAATTGCCGATCTCCACTGAACTAAAGGTAAAAGGAGATGTTAACATGAAAACTACAGCTTCATGACATCATAAGGTGGAACAGAGCATTTTGCACTCTGGAGATGTAGACAGACTAATAATAAAGTGTTACTTAAGCACTTGTGAGTGAAACAAACACAGCTCCAGGTCTGTTTTGGAGGAAGCAACAACAGTTGAGAGAAAAGTACAGATATCTTCCCTTTCCACAGATGCACAAAGCCTCGTTTTTACATACACAATACTCCTGTAAAATTGACACTAAAATAAACTGAAGTACGCCTGTTAGCGTCGCCATTTTTGTTTCTGGGGTTTTTTGGGCGCTTCACCTTTGACTTCTGCACTAACCTCAATGCTGCGACGTGATTAGTCGGCCCGACTACTTAACTTCACAGCGGGAGTCTCAAGATGGATTCACAGATATTACGAGAATCCATCTTGCTGTGCAAGATTAGAAGAATTGATTAAAAGACTGAAATCTGAAATTACAAAAACAAATACAAGAAGAATTACATTTCAGAACATGTTTGTGCAGATCTAAACTACAGGGCTAGCTATTTTGATGCAAAATATGGAGGAAATGATGGTACTTTCTGCAACCTTCATGAATTGTCAGTTCAAATTGTGATTTTTAATTTAATTGCGATTAACCTTAAGCCCAAAATCAAATTTAGCTTCTCTTATAAAATTAGAATAAAGTTTTGTGCACTCTTCAGACTCTCCCTTTGTCTGCTGAGCAGATCAGTAGAAGCACATGTGCTAAGCCCACTTCATCTGACCCCTGGGGGCCTACTTTGTGTTTCTTCTTACTACTTCCTGTATGTGTACGTGAATTTCCAGTCCCTCCGTTGGATCACACACATTGTCTGTCCTGTCACGAGTTCAGTCACACTTCTGTGTACAGGCCCGTTTCCACATGAACGGAGTGAGGGGGCTGAAGGAGAAACTAACATTTGTGGGTGTTTATGGGGAATCTGACACAATCAGGGAAATTCTGACATCTTGAAAATCAAATCAGCAAATCTTCTTAGAAATGTTGTCTTTAACGTGAAAGTGACAATTTGTTTAACCAAGCTTGAATGTTAGGAATGTCGTTTGAAATCTGGTTTAGTCTGGAAGTCCTTGATTATATTCATTTCAGTCAGTTTACATTTGCCTCTATATAGACCTTGTTAAGTTCTGGTTTAGTATTAGTTGAGACCAGGTTGAGTTCTAGTTCAGCTCTAGATCCTGCTTTCTGATTTAGTCTTTTTTTAAATGAGTTCTTATAAAGTTATGGTTATAATGTGTTATCCTGATTCGGGTTTGTGCTGATCTGGTGAAATTCATCCTATTTAGTAAAACTGCAAGATTTTATATATATACACAATTCTGATTTTTGCAAAAAAAAAAAAAATTATGATGTTCAAAGTTGAAATGTCCACAAGAATTGACAAAAAGACTGAAATCTCAACTGACAAACTAACACAAGAATCACATTTCAGAACATTTTTGTACAGATCTAAACTACAGGGTTAGTTTTTGTTAGCTTTTTTTAGATATTTTCTTATTCGTGTAGGAAATTAAAGTACTTCAAAAACTGCATCTTTTGTGATTTGCCTGTCCCATTCAAATTTCGATTCAACTGCAGTTAGTCTTGCAGTCTTGGGTCAGTTAAAGTCTGGATTTAGTGTAGATATGATACAAGAACTGATTTAATCTTAGTCCGGGTTGGGTTAGTCTCCTTATCTAGTGAAATTCAATAGCGTTTATTTCTTCCAGTATTATTTAAAGTGCAATATTTGAGGTGGCTGTAACACGGGATCTCCCCAGTGCCGCGATGATGTAATGTGGCTGCAGATGTTGTTGGGGGATGCCTCTGTTGCGTGACTCATAAGGGGCTTTCCCTGTGAATGTGCTCAGGCAGATTATCATTCAGATGTTCGATTGACTAAAAGAAAAGTGCCTTGTCATTTCCCTGATGTAATTGCAAGATACAGCAAAGCCAGCGTTTCGTACGCGTCGACTAGAACAACTCGGAAACGTACAAAAAGTGACTATAGGCCTATAAGCCACATGAAAAGTCCTATATTATGCAAAATACCATGTTCTGGAAATTACGCTCAACTCGGCCTACTGACATCATTAGGTTCTTTCATGTTTTTAAAGTTCATACACTGCAGTTCTCCATTTATTTTTTAGCCTCCTTTAAAGAAGCTGCACCCACTTTTAGTAATAAAGTAAAACCTGTTTGTGTATATTATAAAAATAGGGTCAAAATGAGACTGTCTTACTTACAGAAAAAGTTAATAATCGGCAAACCAGGAAGTACCATTAGCATGCTAGTTGTTGTTAGTGTGACCGCAAAGCTCCCTGTAAGTTGTATAAAGCAAACTTATAGTGATAAAACGGTGAATATTCAGCACATTTGAACTTCTTCTTGTGTTTGCATGTTTCAGGGAGTAGGAGTTTCCAGGGAGATGTTCTGCTGCAGAAGCTGAGACCAGACACAGCTGTGAATCGGTATTGCTACTATTAAAGGTAAGACTTGCGTGTGTTGGAGTCATTCTACAAATGACGCCTGTCTCCTTCTTATGAGCTCACAAGACTCCACCTGCTGATGTCATGAAGGTGGCTTCATCCATCTTCACCAAATTAATATTGAACTTCGGGTAAAAAGTAGTCGTCCAAGAAATTATTTAAAGGAAAAGTAACGTTTTTTACAATTTGAGCCTTATTTCGGTAATAAAACAAGTTGTTTTACTCACCCATATCACTTTGGTGTCATATGGAGGATTTCCGGAGATGTTTTAGATTAGCGTTAGGCTAACGCTGTTAGCCTAGCGCGACTTATAGCCATAGCTCAGGGCATTCCCCAAGTATGTAATATGCCCCGTGCGGGCTCCAAATAACACAAACTTTAGCACTTTTCAAATCATAGAAGCTCGAAGTCTTTAGTCTACGATTTCGTTTGGTCAAAAGTGGCCTGTAATCCGAGATTTAGCCATAGTTTCGAGTAGATGAGGAGGCCAGTGCGCATGTGCGGACTGTGCTCTCAGCTCCCGGGACCCAAACATGGAACGCAAAGCTGTAAACTATGGATAAATCTCGGATTACAGGCCACTTTTGATTCAAACAAAACCGTAGAGTAAGACATCGGGCTTCTATGATTTGAAAAGTGCTAAAGTTTGTGTTATTTGGAGCCCGCACGGGGCATATTACATGCTCGGGGAATGCCCCGAGCTATGGCTATAAGTCGCGCTAGGCTAACGGCGTTAGCCTAACGCTAATCTAAAACATCTCTGGAAATCCTCCATATGACACCAAAGTGCTATGGGTGAGTAAAACAACTTGTTTTATTACCGAAATGAGGCTCAAATTGTAAAAAACGTTACTTTTCTTTTAAGTAAGTGTAAAAAGTATACACTACTCAAGAAAGAGTAATAGTAACAGTTAGGACACGACATCTGATTATAATTTGAAGTGAATGTAATGAGAAGGATAAAATGTGAAATAATGCGCTGTTACAAATCACAAAATGACTACATGCACATATGTATTTACATATATAGACTCAGGATTATATATAGCAAGGTCGTTTAATTCACATCCTCCATACGTGAAAAGAATGACAAAAACTACTACTACCAACATACCTATACATTCCCACAGTTTCACATAAAGTTATGTGTTGCCTTTTTCCCCACTCCTCATGTGGACCACAATAGTGAAGAACCTTGACTTTATTTGTGCTGTAACCAACTACCCCCACCTTTTTCTTCTGTTCTTTATCTCCCTCTTTCTTCTCCTCCTATCCGCTCTCTCCATCACGCCTGTCCTAATGAGATTAACACAGGCAGCACTCCCAATGATCCTGTCCTACACAGAGCTGGCCCTGCTCCAGGCTTGCCCCAGCCTCATGCCCTCTGCTGGCTCCACACCAGCCCTGAGCATCTGCTGTGCCTGTGCCACTGCTGGGAGAGCCTACACCTAAGCTCCAGAGATGCCCCCTACAGGACGCACACAGTACTGCTCTGACACGAACAAAGAGCTGAGCCTGTACTCAAGAGTTGTTGTGGGCATACTCTCAACAAAAGCTCTGGGGTCATTCTAGGAACATGTGAGGCCAGTGTGTGTGGGTAATGGAAGACTTTAAGACTTTAGACTTTATTGTTCCCAAGGGGAAATTAATTTTCACGCACACAGAGCCTGTTTGACACACACAGCAGCAACACAACAAACACAAAGACATACAATAAGCCAATCACTGTCCCTCAGACCTGAACACGTCAGCTCCACCAAGATTTATTCTGCTTGTTTTCTATATCTTCAGTCCCCTTTGCTAAGCCTGTGAGTGACCGGAGTCTGTTTGTCTTGCAGTTTGGTGCTGATCGCTCAGTGTTGACTGACATTTTCGGTGCTGGAGTGAGCACGCTCTCTGCTACAGTGGAGGGCTCTAAACTCACAGCTAGTCTGGTAAGAACAGCACTCTGTATTACAGTATGTGTGTACTTTAAACTATTAGTGTGTGTGTGTACTTTAAACTCTATATTACAGTATGTGTGTGTACTTTAAACTATTAGTGTGTGTGTGTGTACTTTAAACCCTATTACAGTATGTGTGTGTACTTTAAACCCTATTACAGTATGTGTGTGTACTTTAAACTCTATTACAGTATGTGTGTGTACTTTAAACTCTATTACAGTATGTGTGTGTACTTTAAACTCCATATTACAGTATGCGTGTGTACTTTAAACCCTATTACAGTATGTGTGTGTACTTTAAACTCCATATTACAGTATGTGTGTGTACTTTAAACCCTATTACAGTATGCGTGTGTACTTTAAACTCCATATTACAGTATGTGTGTGTACTTTAAACCCTATTACAGTATGTGTGTGTACTTTAAACTCTATTACAGTATGTGTGTGTACTTTAAACTCCATATTACAGTATGTGTGTACTTTAAACCCTATTACAGTATGTGTGTGTACTTTAAACTATAACAGCATGTGTGTGTACTTTAAACTCTATTACAGTATGTGTGTGTACTTTAAACTCCATATTACAGTATGTGTGTACTTTAAACTCTATTACAGTATGTGTGTGTACTTTAAACTATTACAGTATGTGTGTGTACTTTAAACTCTATATTACAGTATGTGTGTACTTTAAACTCTATTACAGTATGTGTGTGTACTTTAAACTATTACAGTATGTGTGTGTACTTTAAACTCTATATTACAGTATGTGTGTGTACTTTAAACTCTATATTACAGTATGTGTGTGTACTTTAAACTCTATTACAGTATGTGTGTGTACTTTAAACTCTATATTACAGTATGTGTGTGTACTTTAAACTCTATATTACAGTATGTGTGTGTACTTTACACTCTATATTACAGTATATGTGTGTACTTTAAACTCTATATTACAGTATATGTGTGTACTTTAAACTCTATATTACAGTATGTGTGTGTACTTTAAACTCTATATTACAGTATGTGTGTGTACTTTAAACTCTATATTACAGTGTGTGTGTGTGTACTTTAAACTCTATATTACAGTGTGTGTGTGTGTACTTTAAACTCTATATTACAGTATGTGTGTGTACTTTAAACTCTATATTATAGTAGAAGAGTGAATATCGTGACACATGACTGCATGTGTTTGTCTGTAGGCTGGATGCATCACGCGGTGGAGCCGTTTGGCGGGCGTGGCACGCGGGACTCCTTCCCTCTGGACGGACTGAGCCGGGGCCCATGGGGTCCTGTGGGGGGCCGTGCCTGGCAGCCGTCTGCCAGGTACCTCCTGACACACACACACACAGTGCTAACCTAATTCTCAGTCTGTATTCATCTGTGTTCATACATGGTGCTATAACCTGAGCGTCTCTGCACTCATCTTTGTTCTAATGGGGTTGTGCTTGTGTTCAGGTGTGCACCTGGAATGAATCAGCACCAGCTTCTTCCTCATCTACCTCCTGGTCCAATTGGACTCAACCATCACAGTAAATTCTTCAACAATGGGTGAGTTTCTTGTGCACAATGTGAGTCCTTTGTAGTGAGACTGTGAATAATATTGTGCTGTGTTTCTACAGACCCATTCGTGGTGAGAAGATGGAGATGCCTCCTCAGATGTTGGCAGACCTTCAGAGGGAGCAAAGACCTCCTCACTTGGGCCCTCCTCCTCACAGGGCTTGGGAGCATCTGGGTCCCCTGTACAACCCTCCTCTCCAGCCTCACGGGCCTGTGATGCCCCTGCCCGGTGAGCACGTGATGCGGCTACACAACATGGGGATGAGCTACCCCACTGGAGGGCCTCCTCTGAACCCACATCTGCCCTCCAACAGGCCCAGCCAGCCCCCTAAGGTACCCCCTTTGATTACAGGTTACAAATGGCTGGCTGCATATGCTAAATGTTTCTATATGTTTGTATTTATTTTGGCCCGATCTCTTTTAGTTTTCAGGTTCTCAGGAGCAGCACGCTCCCCGGGGCCCCCCATTGCCTGGTGATGACATGTGGGCTCAGGTGCACCAGGTGAGCACTCTGATTGGTTGGCACCCAGTTTCATCATGTACACAATATCTTATAGACTCTGGGGTAAAACGTGTGAGCTCAGGTGGTTCCAGTGTTTTGACAGTAGACATTGTTCTTTGCACAGCAGCGGGGTTATCCTGGGAAGATGGTTGGGGGTCACCTGAAGAGGCCGGGCCCTCCTCTGCCAGAGCACTCGGTCATCCAGCACACTCCACTGCAAGCCCTGCACCCCAGCCCCCGCCTCACAGATGACTGCCCCAGCCCCAGCAAGAGGAAGAAAGGGCTCGAGCAGGTACACAGTGGACAGTACACAGTCTGGCCCTGCTCATGGGTCTGTCATGTGTTTGTGGTGCTCATGTTTTTTTCTCCTCTCTCTATAAGCAGCAGTTCTCAGGGCCTCCTTCACAGCCCTTAGCCCATTCTCTCCCTTCTAAACCAGCCTTCTGGAGTCCCCTTCACAAAGACTGCTCCTCTTGGCAGAACCACACCCCAGAACGCAAGAAACCAGCTCCAGATATTCAGGTTGGTGTACACAACAGAACCTTAGGAGTATCATACTCTCTCAGAAATGTCAGATCTGTGCTTTGCAGGGATGAAAGACTTCGCCTTTTAGCGGATCTCCGCTTTTTTTTCAGCCCCATGTTTTGTTTTGTTTTTTCTGTGCAAATGCGTTAGGAAAGATTTTGGGTGTATATATACGTATAGTTGTGTTTAGTGTCACCAACCGTCCTTTGAAAAATGGAATCGTCCCGTATTCAGAAACAGAAGTACGGGTCTCGTAATAAAAATGTACCGTGCGAGCCCATGTGAGCCGCGGGCGGACACCGCACGTAACGGCGCGCAGGTCCTTCGCAACAGCGTATATCACAGGGGCGTACCAGCGTGGCTGAAAGCGTGACTTTCAGCTTTTTTTTTTTTGTGATGGGACATTTTCATCCCTGGCTTTGAGTTCTATACAGTCTCCAAAAGCAATGAAAGCAATGAATGTCTGTCTTTGTTTACATTTCAGGAAAGCAACAAACAGAGCTTGGGGCATTTCACCCCCAAGTCCTCCCCCGCCCTACCCCCCCACACTAACTCTTCTCCAGGGAGCCACAGACAGGGCTATGGCGCTCAGCTGTACAAAGACAAAATAGAGCGACCGCTGTATTCCATGTCCAAGCCCCCAGGCCCACCCCGTCCATCCAGCCCTTCCCTGGAGCCTTCCAGAGGAGCACAGCCGGGTGGCTGCAGAGCTCCCTCTGCCACGACACCCAGTCCGAGCAGAGGAGGCAGAGAGTACACAGCCAACCAGCCCTCACCAGCAAACCCCCCTGTGAGCAGCAGGAGCAGCAGTGTGCCTTACAGCCACTTTCCTGTGCCCCCTCCTCTCAGCTCTGCCTCGCTTCCCCAGCAGAATCACAGCGGGGCTGCAGAGCCCTGGAGGGTCCACAGGGCCCCCGCCCAGCCTCTGGTGAGTGCTCCTCCAGGCTGTATCAAATAACATATGTCAGTAATATACACTCAGTCTACCTCAAGTCGGTACCGTTAAAGGACTGCACACATTTCTTTTTTCTTCATGACGTAACTGCCAGTGGAGCCAAAGAAAGGAAAGTGACTCAAGCTGCCCAGTGTAAAAATGTTGGTTACAACTGATATAATCCCACAATTGGGCAAAACAATCATAACTGAGACAGAAAAAGCTAACATGCACAGCCACACAAGGACATAAAAAATCGTCTGCTTTTAGCTGGCCATCTTCCCATTACATTTACGTTGTATTCATACACTCTCATTAGCTTTGGCTGTAGTTGTAATTTATTTCCTGTCTTGTGTTTTTAGGAGTGCAGCTCTTACCAGCCCACAGGACAGCTACCTCAGCATTCTCCAAACACTGTTCACCAGCGGCACCACCCCAATGCCCCTGTGCCCTCCACCACCAACCCCCCCTCTGCTCCCCCCAGCCGCCCCCCTGTCATCACCGTGAACCCTCCTCCCCTAAAGCAGCCCTCCTCAGCCAGCAGCCCTGTCACCACGGCACCCCACAGTGGTAGCCCTGTGTACAGGAACAGCAGCTGCATAGGACGTTCCTCTTCCAGCTCCTCCACCCTGGACACTCCGTACAACCTGGCTCACAATCAGATGCTCACATCCCCACACGCAGCTCACAAGTCCCCCCCTCTGAGATCAGAAAGGCCCCACTACTCTCCACCTCAGCCCTCGTCCCTGTTCTCCTCTGGGCCCATCAGGCACGGGGACGGCATCATTACAAATGCGTCTGATCCCCCACGTAGTGCCCCCCGGACCAGTCCAAATCTGCCCAGACCAAGTGCCCCGCCCGCCCCTGCTCCCACCTACCCACAGTCCATCGAAGAGGCTCTAGATAAGCTGGACGCGGAGCTGGAGGGACATATGCAAGCAGAGGAACGGAGGAAGAGGGAGGAGGAGGAAGAGAGGAGAAAGAGAGAGCGGGAAGAGGAGGAGAAGAGGAAAGAGCAAGAGAGGGCTGAGGAGGTGAAGAGGCAGCAGGAGCAGGCAAGGAACCAGAGGGAGCACCAGGAGAGGGTCAGGAGGCAGCAAGAGGAGGAGGAGAGGCGGAGGAGACAAGAGGAGGAAGAGAGGTGGAGGAGACAGAAGGAAGAAGAGAGGAAGAGAAGAAAGGAGGAAGAGGAGCGGCGGAGGAGACAGGAGGAAGAGAGGAGAGCTCAGCTGCAGAGAGAGGAGCAGGAGCGCAGCAAAACCAAGGAACAGCACGCTATGGAAAACCTGGAGAAGCTGTTGAGAGTGAGCCCCCCTCAGGCTCCCCCACCACCGCCCCTGTCCACCGTCCCGCCCGCTCCGTGGCTGGGCAGCTCGGAGCGGCTGTGCCCGCCCCCCCTCACCCCTCAGACGGAGTATGCCCGGGAGAAGCAGAGGCAGAGAGCCATGTGGAACAGCAGCAGTGCACTCTACCCCCCACCTACACACAGTACCTCACACCCCCACAAGCCCCCGGCCATGCAGCCTGCTCCAGGACAAGCCAAAGACTCAGCCCCTGCCATGGCACTTAGAGATCCCCCCAAATTGTACCAAGCCCCTCCACCGCCGCCCCTCTCAGGCCCTGTGCACAAGGCCAGAGCCAGTGACTGTAAGAGCTCCACTCAGTTTGAAGAGGAGCCTTCAGAGATGTCCACTCTCCTGCCAGACGGCCTGGCCAACATCATGGCCATGCTGGATGAGTCCATTCAGAAGGAGGAGGAGATGTTCCAGAATGGAAAGAGCTTGGAGGACTTCTCTCCAGCTGTGCAGCCTGTGAAAGGGTACCCATGTGCTCCAGACCTGCTCCCAGTGCCAAAGCACCAGGCCAACCAGGAGGACGGGAGCTCGAACGCCCACGCCAGCCCCCCAGTGCTCAGCCGCCAGGGCTCCCTGGCCTCTCCCTGCAGCCGCACATCATCTCTGAACGAAGAGGAGGAGGACTACAAGCATCAGAGTGTCATCTCCAGGGCTCAGGATGCTGGAGCGGGGAACACAGATTATCGTCACAGTGACCTGGCCAAGCTCTATGGACTCCCCGAAGTGAAGAGTGAGGCAGATGAAGAAGAGGAAGAGGAGGACTCTCCTTCCTGCTCTCCTCCACGCCAGAGACCACACCTCCACCAGACCGGGGTCAACAGCATGTTCAAATCTCTAGCTACAGTCCTGGAGAGCCAGAAGTACACCTACAGGGGCGGACCATTCGGCAGGCCCCCTCCCTCAGCACTGCTTGGACTCAAGTACTCATCCTCACTGTCCCTGGGCCCAGACATCTGCCGCCAGCAGCAGGGCACCTCCCCGACATCTGACTCCTCCAATCCCCCTTCCAGCCCCACTGCCCCACCCAAGTCCTGCTCCCCTCCACCCAAGAACCCTCCGGCACAGGACCAGCCCAAAGCTCATGAGCCCATCAAACCCATCCGCCTGATCAAAGAGGAGCAGAGGTTCACCGCTGTGTCCCAGTCTTCTCTGTCCGAGCTGGGAAAGAGCTGCGAGGTCCTGCTCAGCCGCCAAAAGCATGACGGCTACGAGAGGACGGAGAGACACCGCAGTGAGCACAGGGAGAGGAAGAGAGACAAGGAGAAGAGAAAGAAGCATGGACGCAGCAAACACCAGGAGAGGAGTGAGGGTAGGAGGCACAGAGGAGATCCAGAGGTTTCCTCAGCCTCCTCCTCACACTCAAGCTCCAGCCACAGGAAACACAGCAAGAGCCACAAGGACCGGAAGGAACGGAGAGTCCTGGGTGACCTCAACACTCAGAGCAAAGGTGAGACGATGGCGGAGATGTTTGAGAAGAACCACAAAGAGTCTACCAGCAGTAGCTCCAGCAGTGAGGAGCACCACACAGGTTCTGAGGTGGCCCCCGTAGGCTCCAACGATCTGTTGAAGCTGAAAGCGCTGTCCGATGGCCCGCCCAAAGAGCTGAAGATCCGCCTGATCAAAGTGGAGAGCGGAGACCGTGAGACATTCATCGCCTCAGAGGTGGAGGAGAAAAGGATTCCTCTGAAGGACATCAGCATCAAGAACACAGCCAGCGAGATCATCCGCTCCTGCAAGTATGTAACACTTAAAAACATTGTTGACATGAATACTGGATTGTTGTGACCTGTGTTAACTTTGACAATTAATTTAATTTTGATTGTAGAGGTCGACCGATACTTAATGGCCAATGTTTAATTTTCTACAAACTCACCAACAGCAAAACAAACCTTTAAGAGACTTGTTTTGTGCAGATCTCTTTGCATTCAAGTGTTCAAAGAAAGCTTTGTGTGTACTAGAGCTGGTCGATATGGCCTAAAAATAAAACTCTGATAAAAAATTTTTTTTAAAAATCATATTTCCGATTTTAATAGACCTGCCCTACTCAAAAACAAATAACAGATGACACACAAATGGCTCAAAACAATGCAACGTTCTTTTATAAAACAGGTCCCCAAGGCCTTTCTGTGTGTGTTCTGTGTGGAGTTTGCATGTTCTCCCCGTGTCTGGGTGGGTTTCCTCGGGCACTCCGGTTTCCCCCATCAACCCAAAACATGCACCATAGGTAAAAGCTGAGGTCCTGACCAAACCGAAGCAAGAAGATCATGGAGATGGTCCCCGGGCGCAGGAATGTGCTGCCCACTGCTCCTGATAAGAGGATGGGTCAAATGCAGAGAAGAATTTCTCCTGTGTGAGATCAATAAAGTCACTTCTTCTTCTAATTAAGCTGTTATTTTTAAAAAATATATATATATCACAGTTATATAAATACCTTTCTTTTATAAAGAAGCATTTTATGAAGATAAATTATTCCCTGATTGTGGGAAAGATGGACTGGAGTGGGGAGTGTTGTGTTTTAGTTTTTCCTGATGCAGAAAAGAGGCAGCCACTGTCTGTGTTCATGTGTGTAGCTTGTGCAGTCTGTGTACAGCTGTGGCAACACAAGAAAAATATTTGTGTCTTGGTATCACATACTTCGGGTCCAAAACTTTCACCATGTTAATGAATCCGGGCTTTTCCACAGTTTATATGGGCACCATGTCTTTTACGATATGTGCTGGCGCTGTGGGACCTGCACTTCTCCCACTCTGCTGCCTCTGCTTTAGGCGCTAGGACACATTTGTCGTGCTGCAGCTTTTGAACAGACCTTACAGCGAGCACTCGTTTGTTCTAAGTCCAACACAAGAAAACTGAACCAGTTCCATATAACAGATGTAGCGACACCTTTGTTTGGTACAAGCTCCGGCTTTAGCTCACTCGCATGCTAGCTTGTTTGGGTGCGCCCCGCTAACTTCCCCGTGTAGAGCATGGCGGCGCATCAGTTCCACTCGCATTTAAAAAATAATTTAAAAAATTGAGTTTCATAAAAACACATCGTCCTGAACTGTAAATTCGAATTAATCAGTCTAGTGTGTGCTAAACTGAAACTAAATCCATAATGATTTTAGTCAACCTGAAAATATAATATTTTAGCCAGAAAATAGCACAATAAATGTACAGTGGTACCTCACCTTAGGAAATTAATTCGTTCCAGAAGTGGTTTCGTAACGTGAATTTTTTTTCATAAGTTGAGTAGCTATTTCAATGGAAAAGGCCTGATTCGTTCCAAGGCCCCGATGCAAGTTTTTTTTTTTTTATAGTGTAACTTTTTTTATAGTGTAACATTGTGTTCTGCGTAGAGACTGTAGACCCAGGACTAAACGTGGACTATACCAGGTCTAGACCAAGGTCTAAACCTGGACTAAACCAGGACTAGACCAGGTGGATTAAAGCGCTGCGCGCGGGTCTATTTCCTGGTTTCGTTTCGAGTCACAGCTGAGGCGAGCAGCGAGGAGGGGACCGCACGCAGTCTGAGCGCATGAACGAGACCCGTGCTCAAACCGTGCCTCCTCTAGACCTGGTCTAGAGGACCTGGTCTAGACCAGGTCTAGACCACCGCAGCTCTTGCCTGCGTTCGTTCATGCGCTCAGACTGCGTGCGGTCCCCCTCGCTGCTCGCCTCAGCTGTGACTCGAAACGAAACCAGGAAATAGACCCGCGCGCGGCGCTTTAATCCACCTGGTCTAGTCCTGGTTTAGTCCAGGTTTAGTCCTGGTCCAGTCCTGGTTTAATCCAGGTCTAGACCTGCGGGCAGCCCCGCATATAGCGCAGCATGACCCGGCGTCATGCTGCGCTATCACACGTGTCAGAGCGCAGTCTTCTCCCCCCTCCCCCTTCCCCCCACACTTCACTATTAATAATTTTGTTGAAAATCTATAAAAGTTTGAGTGTTTAAACGAGAGACAAATGTGAGAAAAGTTTCAATTCAGTCTGAGAAAAGTGTATGTGTGTGGCTGAGCGCGCATTATTTGAATTTTTGAGATTTTGCGTTTCGTAACTTGAATTTTCTTTCGTATCTAGAGACAAAAATTTAACGTGAAGGCGTTTCGTAACTTGAAATTTTCGTTTGTTGGGTCATTCGTAAGGTGAGGTACCACTGTATATAATTTCAGTCAGTTTTAATGCTTTTTATTCAGTTTTAGTCACCAAAAAAATGACTATGAATATTAGTATTAACCCTAGTTTTGATTTTTTTTGTCTATTCAAAAATTTGCGAGATCGGGGGTAAGCTTTTGTGTCCACTGCAGTCACTCTCTAGACCCAACAAATTGAGTTAAATGCAGAGGACAAATTACAGATAATTTAAGACAGATAATTTACTTAAAATGTACTTGGCAATACAGAAATACAAAAAACTCAAAGTAAAATTGCATGAATTCACCTCAGTGTATGTCTTGTATCATTGTTGCTCACCACGTGCCCTTCTGTGTGTTTTGCAGAGGTGCCAAAATCAAAGGGAAGTTTAAGGAATCGTACCTGCTCCCAGCCTTCTCCGTCAAACCCAACATGACCGCAGATGGACCCATCCCACGAGAGAGGCTCAACCCGCCCACGCCCAGCATCTATGTACGGCACGCTAAAACGTCTAAGAGGGAAATTCACATCAAAATAATGTTATCTATTTTATAATCTTATTATGTACAGTGTTCTTTATCCAACCACAACAACCCTGGCCCCTTAATGGTTCACAGGATAAAACATTCCCAGTTCCATTGTGATTTTAAGATTTGCTTTTCAGTATATCTGTACTGAGAGCTGAGGTAAAGGTAGTTTTACCTTTACTTTATTACATGAAAAAATAGTTTATGGACTACAACACTACACGTGACATCTGACACACAGGAATACAAGAGAATATATCGTGAGTTTAATGTATTGTGTTTCTGTTGCAGTTGGAGAGTAAAAGGGACGCCTTCTCCCCTGTGCTGCTGCAGTTCTGCACAGACCCCAAGAACCCAGTGACGGTCATCAGGGGCCTGGCCGGGTCCCTGCGCCTCAGTAAGCCGACTTATGTGCTCACTTTGAAATCAGACAGGTTGATGGCCGATTATATGTTTATTAAAGAAGAATTGACGTTTTTTTACAATCTGAGCCTTATTTCGGTAATAAAACAAGTTGTTTTACTCACCCATAGCACTTTGGTGTCATATGGAGCACTTCCAGAGATGTTTTAGATTTGCGATCTCCATCATGTGAGTTCTCGGGACACATGTTTACGGTCTCCAAATAACACAAACTTTAGCACTTTTAAAATCATAGAAGCTCGATGTCTTACCCTACAATTTCGTGTGGTCAAAAGTGGCCTGTAATCCGAGATTTAGCCATAGTTTCGAGTAGATGAGGAGGCCAGTGCGCATGTGCGGACTGTGCTCTCAGCTCCCGGGACCCAAACATGAAACGCAAAGCTGTAAACTATGGATAAATCTCGGATTACAGGCCACTTTTGATTCAAACGAAATCGTAGACTAAGACATCGGGCTTCTATGATTTAAAAAGTGCTAAAGTTTGTGTTATTTGGAGCCCGCACGGGGCATATTACATGCTCGGGGAATATATTATATGCCCCGAGCTATGGCTAGAAGTCGCGCTAGGCTAACCGCAAATCTAAAACATCTCTGGAAGTGCTCCATATGACACCAAAGTGCTATGGGTGAGTAAAACAACTTGTTTTATTACCGAAATAAGGCTCAGATTGTAAAAACAAAATGTTACTTTTCCTTTAATCACAGTCAAACATGGCATGTTTTGAAGCAGTCAGGGTACAGTCCAGATAATATTCATGGATCTATAATAGGAACCGGATAAGACACACTGTCCGCAAGCGAGATGGATTAGTCGCCGCTCCGTAGGTCCTGCAGCTCACATTTTGCAGCGCAAGGCCAGTATTCAGGAAGTAAAAATAAAATAAAAATTGGCATGATGCATCAATGAGCACAGGCCCCTGAAAACAATATGTCCTTCCAGATGTTATTTTAGTTCTATGGTAATACTCTTTTACAAAATTATAAGTCTGATCATTTCAATATTAGTTAGCGACTAGTTTAGTTAGACTCTACCTGGACTACTGCGGTTAGCACATTTATTCTCAGGTTAGACCAGGTTCAGTCCTGTCTTTGTCCTTAATCCATTTTAAGTCCTTTTTTGCTTTGGTTTTAGGTTTTATTTTATCTAATTCATGCAATCACTAGATAAACGTACACATAAACAAAAAACACTAGTAAACATGTTAAAGATACTTGGGGACTTTGATGTCTCACAGGGTTCTACATCAGTCTAACCCTCCTGTGTGCTCTCCAGACCTGGGCCTGTTCTCCACTAAGTCCCTGGTGGATGCAAACTCAGACCAGTCTGTGGAGGTGAGGACGCAGGTGCAGCAGCCCGCCGATGAGAACTGGGACCCCAGCGGCACCAAGCAGACGTGGCCCTGTGAGAGCAGCCGCTCCCACACCACCATCGCCAAGTACGCCCAGTACCAGGCCTCCAGCTTCCAGGAGAGTCTGCAGGTGAGGGACATTCAACACTCCAAACCGCACTCACAAGCCTTCACCTGCACGGAGAGTTCATGCAAAAACTATTGATGCAGAAAAAAGTACTAGGAACCTGTCTAGATGAAAAAGACCAGAAGTGAATCAGGAGTTGCTGTCCAATATAAATAAAAGTTGACTTATAAAAATGTGTCGAACAAGACGCCGAGACTACAGCACGGTACAGTTCAAATGTAAATTTCAAATGTTTAAAAAATGGATAACTTCTTAAATGGACAAACCTAATTAAATTATATACAGGGGGTCCTCGGGTTACGACGTTGATCCGTTCTTAAGACGCGTCGTAACCCGAATTTCGTCGTAAGTCGGATTTTAACTTTGATCTTCCAACCAAAGCACCAATAACCTTTCCATCTCAATAATTAGACCACTACGCTGCTTGGTTATCACTGTCGCTTTCATAGGAGCAGATCAGAGCCCACATCAGGTACTTCCGCCCACATTGGGCACGCACACGAGGCTGTCTTCTTCTCCCTACAACCACAACAGAGCGTATTCTTCCGCCGTGCGCCGTTCGCGTTTGTTTACGTCGCTTACCACGCTAAACCGCGTAAGACGGAATGACGCGTAATTTTTTTATTTATTTTTAATGGGGGCGCGTTTGTAACCACGAAACGTCGTAAGTCGAGACCGTCGTAACCCGAGGACCCCCTGTACAGCTATTAAAGCACAAGAAGCACTAATAATAATAATAATAATGCATTTTATTTAAAAGCGCCTTTCAGAACACCCAAGGACACTGCACACGGTTAAAAACGAATAAAAAGTACAAACAAACAATACAATAAAACATGTAAAACAAAAATAAAAACAAAATCAGAGTAGAGTGATTGGCTATGAGAGGTAGGACAGTCTGAACAGGTTTTGAGTCTGGATTTAAAGAGTGGGAGAGAGTCTATGTTCCGGAGGTCAGGAGGGAGAGAGTTCCAGAGCTGAGGAGCAGAGCGGCTGAAGGTTCTGCTCCCCATGGTGACGAGACGAGTGCTTTATTTCAATTAAAAATTTAAAAAAAGCATTACAACAAAATGTCCATCTTTCAAGTTCCACGGTATTTAGCTGTTTATTGAAATGACTCTTAAAACACAGGGAATTTTATTAATAAAATACAGCTTTTTTTTATTACTGACAGTTACTATTTTAAAGCACTGAAAGTCCTGTTCTCCTTCAGGTTCTTTCATTCTTTCGTTGACTGCTTGTTAGCATGTTTTGTGGCAAAGTGACGATATATTATTGACGATATTATATTCTTTAAAAACCGCTTCAGTCTCTTGGCATATCAGACATACAGCAGCTGATAAGTATTCAGTGAAAAAATATGAACTTGTCCACTCCTTATTAAACACTCGACATTCTCTGTCCACTTTTCTCTCTTAGCTCCTCTCATCTTTACAGGAGGCCTGAGGGGTCAAAGAGTAAAGCACAAACGTGGAGCAAAACGCCACACCTCAACAAAGGTCGATGTATGTAGTGCGACAGCTGTTGGAAAATGCCAGAATTGC
Source organism: Paratrypauchen microcephalus (assembly GCA_036785185.1). NCBI lineage: Eukaryota > Metazoa > Chordata > Actinopteri > Gobiiformes > Gobiidae > Paratrypauchen > Paratrypauchen microcephalus. The sequence goes on along the minus strand of JAVJIX010000168.1, from coordinate 1,687,337 downwards.
AGGGAAATTAAAACATTAAAACTTTAACAAGGTTTATTAATATAATTTAAGTTCGACGGGCCGGATTAAGAAGCTTAACGGGCTGCATGTGGCCCCCGGGCCGTAGTTTGCCCATGCCTGGGCTAGGTTGTGTAATGCTTTGAAGGTGGTAATGAGTATTTTGAAGTGAATTTGCTGTTTTCTGGGGAGCCAGTGGAGTTGTTGTAGTACGGGGGGTGATGTGATGTAGTTAAAATGTTTGGAAACATGTGATCAGGCCCATAGCAGTTATGCTCTTTATGGCCATGTAAACCTAAGCACAGAGGCTGACGGGTGCTCTGTTCCAGGAGGAGAAGAGCAGTTCTGATGAAGAGGAGGACGAGGAGAAGGAAAAGGAGAAGAAGCCCTGTGCTGACACCCTGAAGGAGAGCCTCAAGGACGGCACCAAGGAGAGCAGGTACGAACACGAGCCGTTTTTTTTGTAATTAATTGGTTATTAAAAAAGGATTAACACTTGAAACCAACAGACAGAACATCTCAAGTAGTTATGAAGAAAAATCAGATGTATCAAAACTAGAATATTTAGTTAAAATCTATTTATTCATGTTTTTTAATACATTTTAATTAGGGCTGTCAAACGATTAATTTTCTTGATCGCAACTAATCTCAGAAATTTCATAGTTAATCGCGATTAATCGTGATTTATTTTGCATGTTTAAAATTGATATCTTGCAGTAAGACCGTTCGAATCTAAAGTTAAACTCACAATGCAAAGTATTTCTCACCATTTTTTATTTCAAAAAAGTGCAGAGAAAGGAAAAAGTAACAATGAACCAGTAATAGTGCTTACTTTGAGAAATTGTAAATAAATGATTGAAGCCCGCTCGAGCTGCCTACGGATGCGTAGAAGGAACAAAATACTAGCAAACTCAAAATAGCGCGTTTAACCGACAATGAGTTTAATTAATACAACCAAATGAGCTGCATATGGATGGTAGAATTGCGGAAAATGCTGGCAAACTCTGATCGCGATTAAAAAAATTGTTCGCGATCATAACCCTAATCGTGATTAATCGCGATTAACGCGTTAATATTCCCAGCCCTAATTTTAATATATTAATTATGTAAATAAGTCTTACTTTGTTGTTTTATCTCAGCAGTGAACAGAAACCACCAGGGAAGATTATCAAATTTGGGACCAACATTGATCTGTCAGACCCCAAGAGGTGAGTATGTGGGTCCAGTGTCTTATGAAGTACTAGTCTCATGACAGTAATTGAGTGTAAGTTACATCTCTACCATCTTGTACTAGTGTGAGTAAGTGAGTTGTTGTGGTGGTGTTTAGGTGGAAGGCCCAGCTGCAGGAGCTGCAGAAGCTGCCGGCCTTCATGAGGGTCTCCTCCAGTGGGAACATGCTGAGTCATGTGGGACACACCATCCTAGGCATGAACACGGTGCAGCTGTACATGAAGGTCCCAGGGAGTCGCACCCCGGGTCAGTACAGAGCACACCTGCTTGTATAATCCTGCTTCAGTCCTGGTTTCACTGGGGTCCAGTTTTGTTCATTGCTCCAACCATGTGCTCCACAGGTCACCAGGAGAACAATAATTTCTGCTCTGTGAACATCAACATCGGCCCTGGAGACTGTGAGTGGTTCTCTGTGCACGAGCACTACTGGCAGGCCATCAGCGACTTCTGTGAAAAGTCAGTACCTCAGTTTGTCTTTTCAGAAATTATAGTATTTAGGGACCGAGCCCGAAGGGGCACGAGGTCCCTATTGTTCTCGCTCTGTTTCTCTATTATTATTATTATTCTTGGGACACTTTTTTTAACACGCTTTTGGGCAATTTTGAACATGTTCCCATGCTTCAAAACGAACGAAACTTTGCACGGGCTTCACATAGGGCGGCAGCTACGCCTCCAAAAAGACCCGTCCCCCGGTGACCCCCAGGAGCTTGATCGCGCCCCCTAGCGCGTTTTTTTTCAGGGCTGGCGCGTTGTCTTTTGGGGCTGGCATACCGTTTAAGATAGGCGCACGAAATTTGGTAGGGACGTGTATCTCAATAAGACGAACAAACGCCTCACTGCAATGTCATGGCCACGCCCAACAGGAAGTGAGATAATTGGCCTTTTGTGTGATTTTTGTAATATTTGACATTCAATGGAATTTGAAACACTTCTCCTACATCGAACCTCAGATGGGCTTAAATTTTGGTGAACATAATCTTAAGATGTTGGAGATGTTAAATTGCGAAGGATTTTCAAATAGGCGGTAATATGACGATACGGCGGATCGATAAACTTAGGTATTTATTGAATGGGAATTATGAGTTATGAATAGGAGGCATTTATTGAATTTGGAGTTCTTCCTCAGACTAAAACTTCACAGGGTAATGTACATGAGGACTACCAAGATTTTCATGCCAAATAACTGGCAGTCTGACATAGCGCCCCCATATGACAGGCCAGTGAACTGTCAGAAAATGTACAGCAAATGAGCACTTAAACACAAAGAGGATCGTGGGTGGCATACGATTTCAGCCAGACACACGAAAGTTAGTATGGGTATGTATCTCACTAAGATGAACAAAATTGTAATTACAATGTCATGGCCACGCCCAACAGGAAGTGAGATAAGAAGACTTGTATTGCGATTTTCTGTGATATGACATAGAATAGATTTTAAAACACTCCTCCTACACCGTACATCAGATGGGTGTAAAATTTGACGTAAATGAGCTGAAGACATTGGAGATGTTAAATTGTGAAGGGATTTTTGATATCTTGTAAGATGACAAAATGGCGGCCTGATGAATTTTGCTACCATTTGAAAGTGCCAAACTCAATAGGAGGTGTGTCACCACTTCGTTTAGCAGACACTTCTCCTACACCGTACCTCAGATGGGCTTAAATTTTGGTGAACATAATCTTAAGATGTTGGAGATGTTAAATTGCGAAGGATTTTCAAATAGGCGGTAATATGACGATACGGCGGATCGATAAACTTAGGTATTTATTGTTATGAGTTATGAATGGGAGGTTTTTATTGAATTTGGAGTTCTTCCTCAGACTAAAACTTCACAGGGTAATGTAGATGAGGACTACCAAGATTTTCATGCCAAATAACTGGCAGTCTGACATAGCGCCCCCATATGGCAGGCCAGGGAACTGTCAGAAATCTACCGCTAGCTGAGCCCGTAACAGGAAAAATTGTCCGATATGGCTTACCATTTTTGCCAGGCACACGAAATTTGGTATGGGTGTGCGTCTCAGTAAGACGAACAAACGCAGGTGCGAGGTCCCGACCAACGCCGCTTGCGGCTTTAATAGTATTATTATTACTGCTTATACCAGGGGTGGGCAAACGTTTTGACTCGTGTTCTAAAATTTGACAGAAGGGCCGGACCAGGAGCAGGTGGATTTAGTGTTTTGCTAATCCGCCTCATAAGAGCAGAAAATAACATGGGATATGTAGAAAACCTGTGTTTTATTTCAATAAAAAATGAACAAAAGCATCACAACAAAATGTCCATCTTTCAAGTTCCACAGTATTTAGCTGTTTATTGAAATGACTCTTAAAGGAAAAGTAACGTTTTTTTACAATCTGAGCCTTCTTTCGGCAATAAAACAAGTAGTTTTACTCACTCATAGCAGTTTGGTGTCAATTGGAGCAGTATCGCAGAACTTATGTTGAGCCGTTCTGTTCTACTAATGATCCCGTATCCGTTAGCGTGAGTGCTCAGGGCACTGATTTGCGGTGTCCAAATAACACAAACTTTAGCACTTTTCATATCACAGAAGATCGCTGTGTCAGCGTAGACTTTTAGTAGATTCCAAAACGGCCTGAAACCCGATATCGCAACAGAAAAGTAAAGTTCAGAGCGGTGTTAGCTTCTTTCGGACTAGCGGTGTTTACAAAACAGCTGAGTTCACGCATGTGCACTGTCCTCTCTGATGACGTCATCAAATGAAACTATAGCTGCATATCGGGTTTCAGGCCGTTTTGGAATCCACTAAAAGTCTACGCTGACACAGCGATCTTCTGTGATTTGAAAAGTGCTAAAGTTTGTGTTATTTGGACACCGCAAAGTAATGCCCCGAGCACTCACGCTAACGGATACGGGATCATTAGTAGAACAGAACGGCTACAACATAAGTTCTACAAAACTGCTCCAATTGACACCAAACTGCTATGGGTGAGTAAAACTACTTGTTTTATTGCCGAAAGAAGGCTCAGATTGTAAAAAAAAAACGTTACTTTTCCTTTAAAACAGAGAAAATTTAATCAATAAAATACAGCTTTTTTTTTTTTTTTTTAATTATTACTAACATTTACTATTTTAAAGCACTGAAAGTTCTGTTCTCCTTCAGGGTCTTTCATTCTTTGTTTTGTGGCAAAGTGATAGCTGATATTATATTCTTTAAAAACCGCTACAGTCTCTTGGTATATCAGGCATACAGCAGCTGATAAGTATTCAGTGAAAAAATATGAACTTCTCCACTCCTTATTAAACACTCGACATTCTCTGTCCACTTTTCTTTTCTTAGCTCCTCTCATCTTTACAGGAGGCTGAGGGGTTAAAGAGTAAAGCACAAACGTGGAGCAAAACGCCACGTCTCAACAAAGGTCGATGTATGTAGTGCGCCAACTATTGGAAAGCGCCAGAATTGCAGGGAAATTAAAACATTAACAAGGTTTATTAATATAATTTCTTCAAGTTCGGCGGGCCGGATTAAAAAGCTTAGTTTGCCCATGTCTGGCTTATACCTTACATTGAAATGAGATTATGTGCTCAAGACTTTCAATTCATATAGTTTAGTAGTTTCAGCCTAAACTCTGAACTAATGAAAACACTATAAAAGCGCAGTGACGATGTGCACGGTTGAAGCAGTCTAAACATGAGTGGCAGGATTTCTAAATGTCTGATGCTGTTGCAGGCACGGTGTGGACTACCTGACCGGCTCTTGGTGGCCCGTGCTCCAGGACCTGTATGCGGCAAACATCCCGGTGTACCGCTTCATCCAGCGCCCCGGGGATCTGGTGTGGATCAACGCGGGCACAGTGCACTGGGTCCAGGCTGTGGGCTGGTGCAACAACATCGCCTGGAACGTGGGCCCTCTGCACGGTACAGTTCTGCTCTATACGCCTGCTCAACACAGTGTATATAGACAGTGGTCAGAAAAATACTGAATTTAGTTCAGTTAGAGTATTTACTGAATGTTTGGAATACATTTTATTAAAGAGAAGAAACCCCATAGGATTGTAACACCCTTGTTTGGTGCACGGTTCATTCTCCAGTCCATGAGAAATGTGCTGTTTGCACATGCAGTCACAAGAGAAGTTTTTTCAGTTTTTAAATCAGTTTTGCAATTTGAAGCCTAAATGACATGAAGCTACATTATATTTTGAGCTTTGAAGATGTAGACAGACTAGAAAAGGGCTACTGAAACATGTTTAACTGAAACAAAACACAACTCCTGGTATGTTTTTCACAAGAATACATCTTGCCTAATATAGGATTTTAAAAAAGTTTAAGTTTACCTAATCGTAGCCTGTGTCCACGTGCAGGATACCAGTACCAGTTGGCTCTGGAGAGGTTTGAGTGGAACGAAGTGAAGAAGGTCAAATCCATCGTCCCCATGATCCACGTGTCCTGGAATGTGGCTCGTAGCCTCAAGATCACAGACCCCGACACCTATAAGATGATCAAGTAAGGCTCTGCTGTAACTTCCTCAAGTCCTCCTCACTCCCTGTCTGATTCCTGTACTTCTCAAGCACCTGTCTGACCCCTCTCCTTCTCAAGCACCTGTCTGACCCCCCTCCTTCTCAAGCACCTGTCTGACCCCCCTCCTTCTCAAGCACCTGTCTGACCCCTCTCCTTCCCAAGCACCTGTCTGACCCCTCTCCTTCTCAAGCACCTGTCTGACCCCGTCCTCTGTGTGCACAGACACTGCCTGCTGCAGTCCATGAAGCACATTCAGATCCTGAGGGACCAGCTGGTGGCCGAGGGGAAGAAGATCTCGTACCAGAGCCGCGTGAAGGACGAGCCGGCCTACTACTGCAATGAGTGTGATGTGAGTATCTGCTTCAACACGTGTCTATGTGGGTCCGCTTTGTACAGGAAACTACAACTCTGACATAATGGAGTCATGTTGTCTTGTGGACTTGTGTCCTGTCCCTGACGGCACATCTGTGTGTGTTTCAGGTGGAGGTGTTTAACCTGCTGTTTGTGACCAGTGAGAACAGCAGTAGGAAGACGTACATGGTGCACTGTGAGGACTGTGCCAGGCGCATGAGCTCGGGCCTGGGCTCAGTGGTGGTGCTGGAGCAGTACCGTATGGAGGAGCTCATGGCTGCCTACGACGCCTTCAGCCTGGTGAGGACACGCACATTCTGCAGGGAGGGCTACAGAGTCACACACTGGCGTTTTTTTAGAAACATGAAAAACAAAACCAATCACAGGGATGAAAGAGTTCCGTTTTTTAGCAGATCTCCGCTTTTTTTTTTCAGCTGTGGGGTAATTTTTTTTTTTTTTTTAATCTGTGCAAATTCGTTGAGAAAGATTTTGGGTGTATATATATGTATAGTTGTGTTTAGGGTCGCCAACTGTCTCTTGAAAAACAGAATCGTCCTGTATTCAGAACAAAAGTACGTGTATCTCGTATTAAACTTTGTATTAAACTTGGGGCCGCGCGAGCCCGTGTCTGGAGCCGCGGACCGAGCGAGCGAGCGCAGCTCTTTCATAACAGCCTGTACCATTGTGTGTACACAGGTTAAACTTTATAAAACATCCTATACCTCATCCTACCTGCCCGTGCCTCACTTAACGCGTCGCTCCTCGCTTTTTCACCTGCGCCTTTTAGCGCGCATCAGCTCCTCCTCAATGCCTCTGATTAGACAAAGTGCAAAGCAAAAACAAATCCAATATGTACTACTAGTAGGCCTAAATGTTAATAAAATGTGTGGGTTTTTTTTGTATTTTTATGTACAGTTTTACTTTATTGCTAACATATAGCATATAGAAATCCAAATTTCAGAAATTTAAAATTTTCCAGCGGGGGGGGCGTGACTTTCCGCTTTTTTCATGTTTGGCCACTTTCATCCCTGCAATCACTTTCACAACAGGAAATTTCAAATGTCCTAACGTTAGATCAGTTTTGAGTCTAACTTGTGCCTGTGCTCATCTCTGCAGGCTGCACCCTCCAGGTGACCACGCCTAACTGCACCTCTCTGCCAAAACCAAAACACACCCATGGTTTGAATACTACTCTCCAGTCGGACACTTGTGCTAATCATTACTGTTTACAAGACATTACTACGTCACCATCTCATCCAGGTTACCCCAGAATGGTGCTCAGACTTCCAGCCAGCCACAGATCAAACCAGGACTGGACTCATTTCTACCCATGTTGTTTTTTCTAATTCTGAGGTGCTGTTTTGTAATTTATTGATTTTTTTTTTTTTTTTAATGATAGATTAGCTTAGATATATACCACATTGGCCTTGTAACGTCTATTTATGAGAGAGAAAAAGGAAAACTACAACTAGAGTTATGAACCTTTTTAACGCATTAAGACTTTTTTGAACAATTTGGATTTCTTCAGAACATACGGGTTGGCGTGACTGCTTTTCTGTGTTGTAAATGTTTTTTATAAATGTTATTTTTTGTCTTGAATGCTCTCCTGGTGTTACCTCGGGGCTCTTCCTCTTTTGTACATTTTTATTTAAATGTTCCTTCTATTTATTGGAAATACCATGATTTTGTTCTAGGGTTTGTGAGTTCTCGTATTGGGGCTGCTGATGTTTTGTTTTTTTGGTGCTGGCCTCTCCACTCCTGCCTTTTCTCTAAATATATATATGAATCTTTATCTTGAATATTAATGCCACCTTTCCTGTAGACTATAGGCACACTGCTAACATAGACTGAGGAATGCTGTTGTATGCTTATGAAAGACTTCACTTTTTTCCAAAGGGTTACTTGTAATTTTCTATGCCGTAGGGGGCTTTTAGGTGAAATTGTAAGACTTTTTTTTTGTTGATAACAGAATTCATGGTGCTAAACGTTTTTTGAGCTTTCTGTTTTTTTGTTCTCATTGAAATAAGAATTCTATTTTCTATTTTTCCTGCTGCAATATCCCCTTTCCTTTGTGTGCTCATTATTTATAGCTGCACTGTTGGAGATTCCACGTGGACACCACACACCAAACTGAGCCAGACATGTCTTAAACACTTGTGAAATTGTGTGATTCTTAATAAACGCTCTTTGACAGTGATCCGCTTGTTCACACTGTTTGGCCTCTCACTTCTTTATTACATCTTGACTTAGACCGGCTTTATTGATCCACAGAGAAAGCACTTGGACACAGCAGCTCACAATCACAGTACAGTGGTACCTCACCTTACGAATGACCCAACAAACGAAAATTTCAAGTTACGAAACGCCTTCACGGTAAATTTTTGTCTCTAGATACGAAAGAAAATTCAAGTTACGCGAAATCTCAAAAATTCAAATAATGCGCGCTCAGCCACACACATTATACCCTTTTCTCAGACTGGATTTAAACTTTTCTCACATTTGTCTCTCGTTTAAACACTCAAACTTTAATAGATTTTCAACAAAATTATTAATAGTGAAGTGTGGGGGGAAGGGGGAGGGGGGAGAAGACTGCGCTCTGACACGTGACCCGGCGCAGGGGCTGCCAGCAGGTCTAGACCAAGGTCTAAACCTGAACTGGACCAGGACTAAACCAGGACTAGACCAGGTGGATTAAAGTGCAGCGCGCGGGTCTATTTCCTGGTTTCGTTTCGAGTCACAGCTGAGGGGGACAGCACGCAGTCTGAGCGCATGAACGCATGAACGAGACCCATGCAAGAGCCTAGAGACTAGACCTCCTCTAGACCTGACCAGCGCGGCTCCTCCTGGTTTAGTCCAGGTTTAGTCCTGGTTTAGTCCAGACCACCGCGGCTCCTCTAGACCTGCTCTAGACCTGGTCAGGTCTAGAGGAGGTCTAGACCACTGCGGCTCTTGCATGGGTCTCGTTCATGCGTTGATGCGCTCAGACTGCGTACAGTTCCCTCCTCGCTGCTTTAATCCACCTGGTCTAGTCCAGGTTTAGTCCTGGTCCAGTCCAGGTTTAGTCCAGGTCTAGACCTGCTGTCAGCTCCGCGCCGGGTCATGTGCGCTATCACACGTGTCAGAGCGCAGTCTTCTCCCCCCTCCCCCCACACTTCACTATTAATAATTTTGTTGAAAATCTATGAAAGTTTGAGTGTTTAAACGAGAGACAAATGTGAGAAAAGTTTAAATCCAGTCTGAGAAACCAATCAGGACGCAGTGTTACACTATAAAAAAAGTTACACTATAAAAAAAAAAAACTTGGATCGGGGCCTTGGAACGAATCAGGCTTTTTCCATTGAAATAGCTACTCAACTTACGAATTTTTCACGTAACGAAACCACTTCTGGAACAAATTAATTTCGTAAGGTGAGGTACCACTGTACATAATAACAGAAAATTGAAATGGTGTTCTAAATAAGTAGTAAAAATAGCAACACTGGTATGAAATAAGGCATAATTAGATAAATGCATATACAAGTAAAGTTAAAAATAGAACTATAGTCATATAGAGTATATCACAGTTAATATATAAGAGGTCATAAGGAGTGCACAGATGAAATGAATGACAGGGCATAGTGTTATCTGTTACATAAGGGTGAGCTGTATAGTATTTATGAAGGCCAGTCCAGGGATGTAAGTGCATTGCCTGGTTTATCATAGGAGGATTAATAATGAGTGCCTTTAGATACCTGAACGAGTTTTGATGTTCTATGGGTATAGAATGCGTGAAAAGTCCCTCAGTCGTCCAGGTAGAATCCATGATAAAAGGAGAAGTTCAATTTGTCAACTGGACAAAGTTTGTTTGGTTGAAGACGTTTGGCCGCTCATCCGAGAGGCTTCTTCAGTTCTGGTTCTAATGCTGGTTAGTCCCTGTTTATATCTAGCTGCAGGGAGGAGCTCACTACCCTGGAATCATTCTGAAACTATCTCAACTAATCTGTATCTTTTGTTTCCCTGGCGTCTCGTTTAGCATCTCTATTTAGCCCTATGAGGTTTGAGAGGGGAGTGAAAGAGGCAATTTTTGTCAAAAAAGAGAATCCGTCGTTAAACAGAAATGGGGGAGTTGGACACAACTTGTCTCCCATTTATAATTCGATTCTTAAACCAAGTCATAACAGACGGGGAAAAAAACATTAGTGCAGACGAGTCAGGGACAGAAGGGTGGAGACGGTCTGTAGTCTGAATAGAGATGCTAAATATTCGAATAACAAAAGGAACAAATGAGGGGATAGTTTCAGTGCAGTGAGCTCCTCATAGGGCTAAATAGAGATGCTAAACGAGACGCCAGGGAAACAAAAGATTCAAATTAGTTGAGATAGTTTCAGAATGATTCCAGTGTAGTGGGCTCCTCCCTGCAGCGAGATATAAACAGGGACTAACCAGCACTAGAACCAGAACTGAAGAAGTCTCTCGGATGAGCGGCCAAACGTCTTCAACCAAACAAACTTTGTCCAGTTGACAAATTGAACTTCTCCTTTTATTATGGGTATAGAATCCACACAAACCGATGGCTAAAACGCTCTGCTGATATTTTGGGGTTCATATGTAGGGCAAGTTTAGTATCAAATAGTTTCATTTAAAGGGCCTATATCAGGGGTGGGCAAACTTTTTGACTCGTGGGCCACAAAGGGTTCTAAAATTGGACAGAAGGGCCGGACCAGGAGCAGGTGGATTTAGTGTTTTGGTAATCCGCCTCATAAGAGCAAAAAATAACATGGGATGTGTAGAAAACATGTGCTTTATTTCAATTAAAAATGAACAAAAACATTCCAACAAAATGTCCATCTTTCAAGTTCCACGGTATTTAGTTATTTATTGAAATTACTCTTAAAACACAGAAAATTTAATAAAATACAGCTTTTTTTAATTACTAACAGTTACTATTTTAAAGCACTGAAAGTTCTGTTCTCCTTCAGGTTCTTTCGTTCTTTCATTAACTGTTTTGTCAACCACTACAGTCTCTTGGCATATCAGGCACACAGCAGCTGATAAGTATTCGGTAAAAAAAATATTTACTTGTCCACTCCTTATTAAACACTTTTCTTAGCTCCGTTCATCTTTACAGGAGGCTGAGGAGTTAAAGAGAAAAGCACAAACGTGGAGCAAAACGGCACATCTCAACAAAGGTCAATGTATGTAGTGCGACAGCTATTGGAAAACGCCAGAATTGCCTGCACGGTGCCTGCATAAACTCAGCCACACAGACCGATTTTCTGGGCACAAAAAAAAATCAGCGTGAGAAATGCCCTGTGGCGTGTGAACACGTCGAATTGCGTGTGTCACACTCTCAATGCGTGAGACTTGAGAGCCCTGTTTATTAATATAATTTCTTCAAGTTCGGCGGGCTGGATTAAAAGGCTTAACGGGCCGCATATGGCCCCCGGGCCGTAGTTTGCCCATGCCTGGCCTATATTGCACTATTTTCTGATCCAAGTTATCCTAATGTTTCCTCAGCAAAAACATTTCATTCACATGTTTGAGTAATCCTTTATTATTACTCTGTCTACATCCAGATCTCCAAATGCTCTGTTCCACTTTGTGATGTCATCAAGTGGTTACCTTCTCTGCTGAGTAAAGAACGCCACAGAAAGTCTGGATCATCTGCTGGTGCAAAGAAAAGTCAACAAGGCTAAAACAGTAAATGTCACTTCAAAGTTTGGCAATTCCGAGGGCTGAAAATGATCCAACTGATTCTAGTGAAGGTGTGTGGAGTTTAAAAATACAGTGGAGCGCTTCCTGTATTACCACATGACAAAAATGTGTAAAATATATGCCCTTTTGGAACAGAACATAGAACATGGGATTTTCACTCCCATGTTCTATGAGCTGTCTCAGAGTAAGCCACCAAATCAAAATGTGTATGTGAGAGACGAGCTTGTCCCATTGTGGCCAGTCTGTGGCTGAAAGGCCCATTATAAAATAGGATTAATAATAATAATTCAATAATAATGACACATGATACTTATATAGCGCTTTTGTTGGACACTCAGAGATGCTTTACAAACAAATAGGAAGCAACAAGGGGGAAGAATAGCAATGGAAATGATGCTCCTGACGGATTGTGGGAGTGAGTTCCAGAGGGCAGGGGCGGCGACGGCGGCGGCGGCAGCAAAGGCTCGGTCTCCCAAGGTCCAGTGCTTTGTTCTGACGAGGGGAGCGAGGAGGTTGGTGTGGGATGAGTTGTACGGGGAGCCAGCGGAGTTGTTCGAGGATGTGGCTGATGTGGTCTCTGGAGCGGGTGTGGGTGAGGAGGCGGGTGTGGGTAGGTTGATGTGGGTGAGGAGGCGGCAGGAGGCAGAGTTCTGGATATATTGCGGCTTTTGGAGGTGGGTGGAGGAGAGACTACAGAAGGCTATTGCAGTAGTCAAGTCTGGGGGTGATGAAGACAAAACTGAGGATTTCTGAGGTTTGCTGAGAGGGAGGGAGGGAGGGGCGGAGAAGGGCGATGTTGCAGAGATGGAAAAAACTTGGTCTTAAAAAAGCAAGCAAGTAGATATTTTTTTCCAAAATGATACAGCGTCAAGCACATGAGGCATACATTTTTTTTTTATTACAAATACAGAAAACTTAATTCACAATATTTTAAGTTTGAAAATCAAGTTCTCCAGTTGAACCATTGTACTCTCCCCCTGATTTTGAACACATACCAACGCGTCTAAGCTGCCCTCCCCCACACTGCTCCAGCCTCCAAAGCATGACTTATCAGACCCTCCACCCCTGCTCCCCCTGCTCCCCTCAGCCCTGGGTCACAGGAGGAATGTGCGAGATGGACTCTGGAGGAGGAGGAGGAGGAGGAGGACCACGTGGGGCTGATAAGCGTTAGTGGGTGGAGAGACAAGTGATGGTTAAGGAGGGAGACGGTGCATCTAAAGCAGGGGGGCAAGTCCAAATAGCTCTCCACCAAGTCTGGAGCAGAGCAGCAGCACCCAAAAGTGCGAGACAAAGTTTTCAGAAGTTCACTCCGACAACTCCAAACATCTCCAACACAGAGAGAGCAGTCTTAGAAGCATCCAAGAAGCCACCCACCTCACCACCCTGGAGGGAGAGGAGCGACCCACGGAGCACCCAGGCGCTGTGAGTACCGCACGTGGGCAGGGCCCTCCATCCTGGGGGAACAGAGATGAGATGAATTGTTTGAGACAAAAGGAAATATGGGACAACTATAGTCTGGCAGAACATGTGAGCGAGGGAGCAACAGCATGGTCATGAAACAAGCAACTCTAACTGAAACTCCAAATTACAAAGGGTCCAGTTCTTTAGCCAATATAACTACATGTCCCTGTGTGTCAGATGCCCTCCCTCCCTGTGCATCCATGGGGTCTTATTCTGTGTAAAAGCTGCTCAGACGTTTAGACTGTATGGGATTTGTTAGGGATGCTCCGTTCCAATACTGGTATCAGAAAACAATAAGGAAAAATGTGCTGTATTGGTTCAAACAACTGGACAAAAAAAATCTAATAGACCGTTTACTATTTAATGTTTGGACTTGTTGTTCTGTGGTTATTTGAGAGATAAATAACTCCAGCTCCATAACACATTTGGATCAGTTTTGTCTTATTTTATTCTTGTGAGGGGAATAAATGCTGTCTTCCCTCGGTATCAGTTGATATCGAGTATCGCTGGAAAAAGCTGGATGGGAAGTTTTGGATTATTTTTTGGGAATACGAAAAGATTTAAGCCGTAAAAGTTGGAATAAATCATTTCTATGACTCGCTACAGATACAAACTAAGTACTTAAGTGTTACATTCTGCTATGTTTTTATCGCAGTTCATGTTTTTTTTAACAATAGAACACGTAGAATAGGTTTTTGCTTTAGGGTGATTGTGTCAGTATAAGTATCGTCTTTATTGTCTTCATCAATATATCACACATCACAATTTGTTATTGATTTTGTTTAAGTATCTGAACTTGGGAAAATTCTATTGCCTGATGATACAACATTATTTTTATCATGGAAAAGATATAAAAGAAGTCACAAACAGAGTAAACGAAGAGCTAAAGAAAATATTAAATAAATATTGGTTTGATTTAAATGGATTGATTCTTAATGAAAAAAAAACTAATTTCATTTTATTTAAAGTTAAAAAGAAAAAGGATGACATAACATTAGAAATAGATGGGATACAGATTAAGAGAGTAAGTGAAACCACATTTTTAGGAGTCATGATCGATGAAGGTCTAAAATGGAGGTCCCATATAAATTACACTAAAAGCAAAATTTCCAAAGCGATTGCTGCTGTTGCATAAAGTAAAGCTCTCACTAAACAGGGCAGCTTTATTAACCTTGTTTCACTCTATAATTACACCATATCTGATGTACTGGGGTCGACATGTAAAATGATTGTAAATGATTTGTTTTACAGAAAAGGGTGTTGAGGATACGGGGTGGCAATAGGATAGGTAGGGAGCTCAGCTGGTAGAGCGTTTGTGTACTGCTTCAGGGATTGGCGGTTCTCTACGGGTGGGTTGGCCGTGTGTGATCCCAGCTCCTGCTGATGAGTGCTGCCGTCCACTGTCTGCGGACACTGGTGGCCCCCATGACAGAAGTACATCACTACATACAGCATTGTGTTCCAGGCAGCAGATCTGCTTGGACTCTTGCCCCCGCGACCCAGAAATGGAGAAGTGGAAGAAGGTGGATGGATGGGTGTTGAGAATTATCACCAGAGCTATCCGACCCATTATTTGTTAAACTTAAAGGAGAATTAACGTTTTTTTTTACAATCTGAGCCTTATTTCGGTAATAAAACAAGTTGTTTTACTCACCCATAGCACTTTGGTGTCATATGGAGCACTTCCAGAGATGTTTTAGATTTGCGATCTCCATCATGTGAGTTCTCGGGGCACATGTTTGCGGTCTCCAAATAACACAAACTTTAGCTCTTTTCAAATCACAGAAGATCGCTGTGTCAGCGTAAACTTTAAGTGGAGTCAAAAGCGGCCTGAAACCCGATATCCAGCTATAGTTTCATTTGTTGACGTGATGATAGAGGACAGCGTGCATGTGCGCAGTCACAGCTGTTTTGCAGATAAGAAGATGCAACTTTTCTGTTGCGAGCGACACATGGCAGAAGATTGGGACTTTGAGGCTGAAGAGGACTTATGGAGGACTGAGGACTGAAGAGGAGTATACGGATGAGGAGACAGAGTCGCGCTCTGAGTCCGCTGGCCTTCTTTCTTTTCCTTTGCTGGTCAAAAATCATCCTGACTGAAGTGGGTACTGCAAACACGATGGTCCAAACATCTTACAGCTTTGCCTTTCATGTTTGGGTCCCGAGAGCTGAGAGCGACATCAGCTGTGACTGCACACATGCGCACTGTCCTCCTCATCTACTCCAAACTATGGATAAATCTCGGATTACAGGCCACTTTTGACTCAAACGAAAGTGTAGACTAAGACATCGGGCTTCTATGATTTAAAAAGTGCTAAAGTTTGTGTTATTTGGAGACCGCAAACATGTGCCCTGAGAACTCACGTTACGGAGATCGCAAATCTAAAACATCTCTGGAAGTGCTCCATATGACACCAAAGTGCTATGGGTGAATAAAACAACTTGTTTTATTACCTAAATAAGGCTCAGATTGTAAAAAACGTTAATTCTCCTTTAAAGTGTTGAAAATATCTGATATTGTTGAATTATCCTCAAAGTCTTGTATAAAGCAAAGTGCAGAGTGTTAATATGTAAATATTCAAAGACTGTTTGAGATGAGCACAAGCCACTACTATTTAAAAGCACCCTACATGTTTAAAAAACCCAGATTCATGTGAAGCGAAGTGTCGCTGTAAAAGGAGTTCATTTATGGAATAGTCTTTTTGATAAAGAAATCAAAGGATCAAGTACAATAATGGCATTTAAAAAAATACAAAAGAAAACTAAGTTGTTGCGCATAAAAATGAAGCTTTCTGTTTACAATTGATTAATAATTGTGATTGAAATGGAATGTATTGATGAAATGTTTTATAGTCACGATCGGTGTTATTGTTTTGAAAAGGGAAGAGGAGCAGATAACATAAGATTACTCTTCTTTCTGCTCCCTTTCATTCAATTCTTTTACTGTTATCTCACTGTTGATGTCTTTTTATACTTAATGAATGAAAAAAAATGTGACAGGCCGAGCTACAATATTGGGGAATTTTTCAATATTAGACAGATATCAATATTAAAAAATCAGATACCTCACTGATTTCACTGATCAGATACCAAAATAGATATAATAGATTAAAAAAAAAAAGTACTGCAATAAACAGTGCAACACCTACATAGTTAGTTTATAGAAGGTCACAATTCAAATTATCGCAAATATACAGTAATCCCTCGTTTATCGCGGGGGTTAGGTTCCAGAAATAACCCGCAATAAGAGAAATCTGCGAAGTAGGACAATTTTATATTTTACAATTATTCTACATGTTTTAAGGCTGTAAATGCCTCACCACACACATTATACGCTTTTCTCAGACTGGAATTAACCTTTTCTCACATTTGTCTCTAGTTTAAACACTCAAACTTTCATAGATTTTCAACAAAGGAGAAGTGCGCGACACGTGCCGCTCTGTCACGGATTTGTCCATGATGAGGGGTTCATCGTGGACAAATCCATGACAGAGCAGCACGTGTCGCGCGTACACCGGGGCTGCGAGCACGAGATAGAACCGCGGCGCCCGGACAGCGTCCTCTCAGCCCGAGCCACAAACTGAACACGCACAAACGAACGCAAGAGCCGCACGGAGTGATTTAATCCTGCTTTAGTCCAGGTCTAGACCTGGTCCAGTCCTAGTTTAGTCCAGGGCCAGTCCAGGTTTAGACCTGGTTTAGTTCTGGTCTAGACCTGGTTTAGTCCATGTTTAGTCCTGGTCTAGTTTCTTAGCCACAATGTTACACTATAAAAAAAATTGAAAAAAAAAAAAACAATTGAAAAAAAAAAAATCCGTGAAACAGCGAGGGCGTGAACAGTGAACCGCGATAGAGCGAGGGTTCACTGTACACAAAAATGTTCCCACTAGTGCAAGGAAAATGCACTCACAATAAATACTGATGTATTGATCTGTCATGTGTTGACCGAGAAGTCGATTTATCGTGACAGGCCTATTCAGAAATACACAAGGGCAAAAATTCTGCATCGACTGTAGTTGTGTATGTTTTTTTTTTCATTGATCAAAGTCGGGGTGAGAAGCGGTCAGGCACAGAGGAACACCCAGAAGTTCACAGTTAAACCTCCGATAAAGAGCTTGGATCAGAG
>JAVJIX010000168.1:1502500-1665000 GCA_036785185.1 Paratrypauchen microcephalus | reverse complement strand
CTTCAAAGGTAAGCTTTGTGCTTTTCCGTTTTGTGCTTTTCCGCATAAAAGCCCCATGTGCTCGGGGAGTGATTGTTGTGCCGGGAAATGCATAGCAATTGCATAGTCAAAAAGAGGAGACTGTAAGGTTTCATTTGATGTGTAGAGTGTCATGGTACATGATCGGGAATGTGTGTTTTCATGAGAAAAGAAAAAAAAAGTGAACGGGACCACGTTTTATGTATACAGTAGTGGCGCGCGGTTCTTGCGCCGGTACGCGAGCTGTCCGCGCTACGGCGCACCCGGGTGACCCTCGAGGTCTGCCGTAGCTAAAACAGGAAGTGCAATAGCAACATCCACCTATGCACCACAAATCCTACACACTGGGGCTTTAAATAAAATACTTTTTTTTTTTTTAGGTAAACAGAAGAGCCGGAGCTCTTGTAGTTTTTGTAGTAGATTGTAAAATCCCCCAGTCATCCAGATATAATCCATGGCAAAGGAGAAATGTCAACTGGATAAACATTATTTTGATCAAAAACATTTCACAGCTAATTCAAGCTGCTTCTTCTGGCCCAAACTGAAAAAGCAGCTTGGATGAGCTGCTTTGATCAAATAAGCGCTTATCCTTTGCCACTTCATAGAGAAGAACTACATTCAACTCACTGGGAGCAAACATCAGAGGACAAACACATAGATTTTATCCACAATTTAATTAGGGACCGAGCCCGAAGGGGGACGAAGGTCCCTATTGTTGTTGCTTTGTTTCCGTATTATTATTATTATTGTTCATACACGCTGGGGCAATTTTGAGCATGTTCCCATGCTTCAAAACGAACGAAACTTTGCACGGGCATCACAAAGTGCTGCCAGTACGACCACACAAAGTCTCGTCCCCCAGTGACCCCCAGGAGCTCGATAGCGCCCCCTAGCGCGTTGTCTTTCAGGGCTGGCATACCGTTTAAGATAGGCGCACGAAATTCGGTAGGGACGTGTATCTCAATAAGACGAACAAATGCCTCACTGCAATGTCATGGCCACGCCCAACAGGAAGTGAGATAATTGGCCTTTTGTGTGAAACACAAAAGGCCTTGAAACACAAAAGGCCTTGAAACACTTCTCCTACACCGTACCTCAGATGGGCTTAAATTTTGGTGAACATAATCTTAAGATGTTGGAGATGTTAAATTGCGAAGGATTTTCAAATAGGTGGTAATATGACGATACAGCGGATCGATAAAGTTAGGTATGGAATTTGAAACACTTCTCCTACACCGTACCGCAGATAGGCTTAAATTTTGGTGAACATAATCTTAAGATGTTGGAGATGTTAAATTACGAAGGATTTTCAAATAGGCGGTAATATGACAATACGGCGGATCGATAAAGTTAGGTATTTATTGACTGGGAGTTATGAGTTATGAATGGGAGGTATGTGTTGCTAGGCAACGCCCTGATCAAAGATCTTTGATCTTTGTACCTTTGATCTGTCTTTGGCCACGCCCAACAGGAAGTGAGATAATTGTGCCAGGCACACGAAATTTGGTATGGGTGTGCGTCTCAGTAAGACGAACAAACGCAGGTGCGAGGTCCCGACCAACGCCGCTTGCGGCTTTAATTTAAAATTGAGATTATAAATTTATTTTTGAAGTACTGAGAAATTACAATTCATACTGTAGACTGTAGACTCCTGTCCAACGGGAGCCGCCCATTGTCGGGGCCAATCACCGCTCCGAACTGTCTACACTTCTGCCCGGCGACGGCGCCTCTGGCCAATCAGACCACCCCCCACACACACACCTTAGTCCTGGTTCAGACCTGGTTTAGACCTAGTTTAATCCTGGTTTAGACCTGGTTTAGACTTGGTTTAGACTTGGTTTAGTCCCGGTTTAGTCCCGGGCCCCTGCTGTCAGCTAATATGTCCCTTTGATGCAGAAATAATATGATAATATAACTCACCCCATAAGAACACGGTCAGCTCCGTAGTTTGTGGTGTTGACCAATAATTTGCGTGTCCACGTGTATGCGCGTGGAAACCGACATAATTATCCCGAGGCGAGAGTTCCTTCTTACGTAGCATTAACGTGATGTTCGCCGATCAGCTCACAGCTGCAATTTCCGACTTGGACCGTTAGACAAATACCACACGTGATTGGGGGGTGTGCAGTCAATCTGTGGCGGGACGTAAAACCTTTGCTCTTTCATAGGTGTGTGAGCTGTCAACAAGGCGCGACCAGGTGCTGGGAGTGCTGAATCGAGACACTTTGTGACATATTTCATCTTTTTATCTAAGTATATTGCATAAGTGGTGGTGCTGAACATCAAATGTTTGTTTTATTTTATTTATTATTTTATTAGCATTTATTTTATTATATGCTCAAGTACAGTGCATGTTTGAGGGGAAATGACACGTCACTCATGTAACATCTTGGAATCAACAAACAAACAAAAATCTTTTAGTACACTGTTGTTGTTGTGGCTATTTTTTTTTTTAGAAAGGATGTGCTTTTGATGTTTTGATGTCTGCTGAGGGCTGTATGATTATTTGTGTATGAACAAAATGAGACTTTTTAACAACCCCTGTAACATTATTTTTTTATTTATTTATTTATTTGAATGGGACAGCATTATCTGTCTTGGTCCTGCTTGGAGTCAATAAAAAAACTTGTATTAACCTATTGTTGTTGTTGTTGGTTTAGTTATTTTTAGAAATAGCATGCTTGATACAAGGTGAGGTCCTTATGACCGGGAGATTGATCTATGGTAGTCTAAATGTTTTAAGACATTAATGAATGACACAACGTGCTTTTATAGTAATTCAAGACACTTTTATGACTAAAGTGCATGATGTACATTAATAAAGAAAGCAAAATATTTAAGTCATTAAAAAACATCAGTACAAAATGATGTCAGTGCACATGTTGCATTATTGGTCAAACAGGGAGTAATAAGGCAACATCTATGGAGCAGGGCAATTAAGTGTAATAAGATTGAATATTATTTGCAATAAAGACAATAAATAGACAGTGAGACAACAGA
This sequence comes from Paratrypauchen microcephalus, assembly GCA_036785185.1. Lineage (NCBI taxonomy): Eukaryota > Metazoa > Chordata > Actinopteri > Gobiiformes > Gobiidae > Paratrypauchen > Paratrypauchen microcephalus. The sequence goes on along the minus strand of JAVJIX010000168.1, from coordinate 1,661,982 downwards.
CATAGTAGGTAGTTCAAATAAAAAGTGTAATAGTGCAGTTGCAGGCAATAAAAATTTATACAGTTATACAGTCACTCGTATTTACGTCTGTGAGCTCTCGTATCCCTCAAAACAAACAAACAAACAAAAAAAACAACCCAATGCTGTAGCCTAATATTAAAACAACTGTAAGCCAACTTTACCTGGACAGAGATGTTTCTGAGATGCGCTATAGACCCCTTTACTGTTAGTAAACAAACGTGACGTCACCGGCATGTGCGCGCATGCCCGACTCAGAAGCAACCATGGCGGATCATAGCGGAGTATCTGAACGATAGGGAGAGCTACATTCAAAAGCTCATGTTGAGCAACGTGGTTCGACTACCAGATCCTTATGTGATCACGGAGTGGCAGTACGACCACAGAAAGTGGCCAGATTTACAGCGGACAGATATCCACTGTTATTTAGTGGAGAAGTCCAGCGTGTATACAAGAGAGAAAGTGCGCGCATACAAATCCATGGATGCCTACCAGTTTGCCGTGTGTGGCCATGTACAGGAGGTAAAATACCACAATATCGATGGGGAGTTTTGCGTGTTGGCATCTGATGTTCTCCCCAGTCAAAGACAAGGTCACAAGACTTGTCCTTGGTCAGCATGCGTCAGGCAAGTACAGTCCCACACATTTCCTGTGTGGTCTTCATCAAGGCCATAGGGGACAGGCCCGCTCCACCCTCCAGCTCCAAAAAGACCGTCAGCTCTTTTTGGTATTCTACATTCTTATTTCTCCTCGCATTGCCATCATTAGTCTCCGTAGTATCTTCCTTCCTACTACAGGCTTTCCCAGTCGGCTTCTCCGCCGCTGCCTGGGGACCCGTGGGGGCTGACATCGCGCCGTCCGCCCGGGGGGGCGCAAAGCTCGCGCGGAAAAGAAAAAGCGCCCCCCCCTCAGCTGGGATACCGGGAGGAGGTGAACTAACAACCGAAAGGAGGGGAAAAGCCAAAATAATCTAAAAAGTTCAAAGAAAAAACAAAAAAAAAAACACCAAAGAAAGACAGCCCTAGGGAGCTCACCACACATACGACCGTGTACAATGCTTGGGCTATCATCAACAAGCTACGTTCTGACCGCCAACTGCACTTGCGTTGCGGGGTAAGTAACATACTACGACTTAATTCACGAGTCACAGATGTGATCTGTCATGTCAAATGCCATTTATGATGGTCATGCGAAAACTTATCATGCATTTTAACATTATTATTATTATTCGTGTTCGTTTACATGTGTCTGTCGTAGAGGTTACCCGGTTAATATGTCTGTGAGCTTTGCGGTGTCCTGTGCTTGCTAGTTAATCAGCATGATTAAACACCATTGAACACCTGGGCAAATGACCCTAAACAAGCAGCAGGTGTTCACTTGTGTGTATGTCAGTTGAATGATATGAACTATCATTTATTCCGTTTCTCTTTATTTGAGTTCTTCTCTTCTATATCTTCGCTGGGGGTTTTATGGCAGCAGTGGCTTTGTTTTGAGTCAGCACTGCGCGCGCATTCAGTGATGACGTAGCTTTGAAACTGGTCTATAGCGCAGGTACCGGCACGAGCCCCGCCCAGCTTGCGTCCGATTGGCCAGAGGCGACTTGCACCAATTGGCCAAGTCGCTGAGGCTAGGCGATCCCGAGCCATGATTGGCCGGGAAGGGTAGACGAGGGGATGCTCCCATTGGACGAGCATCTATGGTCTATGATGCTGACAGTGTCCTGTGAGCCGAGTTCTGCCCCGGTTCTGGCGCTGACGAAAGTACGTCCGACAAGTTAGCAGAGACAGTTAATAAAGCTTGCTTTTCTTCTCAAAGCAATATTTGTCCAATAAATGATATATTTGCATCACAAAACAGTTCACAGTCCACAAAAAATAAGTCATAATCGCTTGGTGCTATTTTCTCTCAATTCCTATCACTGTGTATTATTATTACTAGCCTGTTCACTTGTAAACATGACCACTTACAAAGGAACAGGCTAATAATAATAATAGGTGCGTCTGACTTTTTCATGGGTTCGATCCCCGGGTCATATATAGGATGGGTTAAGATGCAGAGAAGAATTTCTCTAGTGTGAGATCAATAAAATTCACTTCTTCACTATTTGGACAAATATTATTTCGAAAAGCAAAACAAGCTTTTTTAACTGTCCTGTTACCGAAGCAGAAACTTGAATAAATTATTATTAAATTCGGAGTTAATGCAGTACACTCCTAAAGATGATATCGTACAAGTAAAATTTGACACATTTGTCTCTCATGAGAAAAACTGCTTCCTATAGGTTATTTTCTTTTACACAATTATCAGGGGAGAGCGCGAACGCAGTCCCCCACTACCAGAAATTATGCAGTCGAGATTCCCACATTTGGGGAATTCGCAAAGTATCAGCAAAGCCGGAGTGCAATGGCTAAGCCTCGCCTTGGGTGAACCACCTTCTTGATCATGGTATCTCCCCTGCCAGGTAAGTATGAGTTGTACAGGTACACACACAGAGGGTCATGTAGGGACATGCTGTCCTCAGTCACAGCACAAGACATGTTCTACACCATGTCCTACATTGTGTCCTACACTATGTCCTACACTGTGTTACACTACAGACATGTAGAGTCTCTGCAGACACTCCTACACAATACAACTGTGAGAATTTATTGAGAAATCATTTAGAAATGTTAGCAGCAGAGCATTACCCATCATGCTTTGCTAGCCTGTGTGCTGTTGCTAAGGCTACTTCCTGTTGGGAATATCCGTGTGTTCAAAGTGTTTAAAAGTCACAGTTGCTTTTGGTTCTACATCAGAACAGACAATCCAAGTGTTCACAGTGAAGAGAGTGGAGAGAGCAGCTTCAGAAACAGCCTGAGGACCACAAACTTCACTTTAATCTTTCTGTAAGAACAGACAAAGACAGGAAGTCCCTCCCCCAACACTGTCCCACTAGAAACACACACAGAAAGTGAACAATTCCCAACGCTTAACTGCTAAAAGAAGAGTCTATAAACTGCATGCTTTAAATTGTTTAAATATTAAGAGAAAAAAATGCATAATACATTAAAATAAACCCAGTGTCTTCGATTACAGACTCGTTTTACTCTGGCGCCCTCAGGTGGGTGAACAAATACACCGGCGCAGTATGCAACTTTCCAACTTCCAACGTACATACAGTATCTTGCATTTATTCAATTATCTGTGATTTTTATTGCTAAATGTTCTTTGAAAACATGCAGTAATTTCTTACTATGAGTGGGGTTGCCCTGAGATACATTTAATGCCATACTGCAGAAAATTTTTATTCAGAAAATTTAGTCCTGGTTTAGAACTAGTTTAGTCCTGGTTTAGAACTGATTTAGTGCAGCATTACGATTTTACTGGTACTTATTCTTCATATACTCTTGTCCACTGTGTGTACTCTCTGTATTCTTGTGTACTCTCTGTACTCTACTCCGTTTGGGATATATTTAAGATTCAAGATTCAAAGCTTTTATTGTGCACAGTAAAGAAACACATTTCCCTGTACAATGAAATTCTTACTTTGCTGCCCACCCTGAATGCCAAAAGCATGCAAAAAATAATTAAAATACATAAGTAAGATAAAGAAAAGCATGTAAAAAATATAATCAAATAAAAACCATCTTTACAGAATATACACTATGAAAAATATAGGCTAGGTGCTATGTACATATTTACAGATAATGTTTTATGTGGAACTGTCAGTTGTAAAACGGTGTGCAAACATGATTGATATAGTGCAAACAGGAAGTGTAAAGATTTGAGCAGTTACATGTGAAGCTGTAATCTGACAGATGATCTTAACAGTTGGTCAATAATAGTGCAAATTACTCATGTGCAAATTACTCATGCACTCAAGTATAGGTCAATCAATGTCCAGGAGGGGGGGTATTGCTCAGCAGTTCAACAGTCTGATAGCAGTTGGGAAGAAAGAGTTCTTAAGTCTAGTAGTCCTGCTTTTCACACTTCTGTACCTCCAGCCTGAAGGTAGGAGTGTGAATAGTCCATGTTGGGGGTGGGTGGGGTCTTTGATGATGGAGGCAGCTCTCCTGTGAACTCTGTGATGATAGATGCTCTGCAGAGAGGGTTGAGGAGTCCTGGTGATCTTTGTGGCAGTCTTTACCACTCTCTGCAGGTGTTTGCGGTCCTTCACAGTAGTACTGCCGTACCACACAGTGATGCAGCTGGATGGACTCGATGATGCAGCTGTAGAAGTGGCTGAGGATTTTCGTCGTCCAGTCAGAGATGATGAAGATACATTTCTTGGACCTTTTTAAACTTTTATCTTCATGTGGAAAATCTGTTTTATCTCTAACCCACTCACCACACTCCGTTGTAGGGCCAAACGTTTTAACAGAATTTCAGCTCTCCACACTTGGCTCAAACAAACTTCCTTTCACCACCAACTTTGGTTTTATTGACAATTATTATTATTATTTAATATGTTCTGGTCCCACTCCTCCTTCTACCAACGTGACAGTCTCCACATAAACCGACTTGGCAACCGTTTTTTTAAAAAGCCAACATCATCTGTTGGTGGTTTTCTGATTCTAAAATGTGATAATGTCATACTCCCAGATGGAGGGCAAAGGCCAGATTTCCCTATCGATTACATTGCACTTTGCCATGAAATATCCAAAATGTAAACTCACAAACTGAATCTTGTATTTTCAATTAGTAACTAAACCCTAGAACTCACTGTATTACAAGATAATTTTGCATTTTAAGTTTAACAATTTTAATTTTAGCTGCCCCCCATCTGCATTAAATAATATTGTCCTATAGAGTGCTGTGATGTCAATCCAGCAAAGCCAGCAATACAATACAGAACCATATAATGTATCCATAAACCCACAAACTTTGGACTTTTAAACATCAGATCTGTCAACAACAAAACCTTTATCTGCCAGGACTTCCTCACGCACAGCAGGTTTGACTTTTTGATTTTAATAGAAACTTGGTTAATACAAGGTGACTGTACCCCCCTGATTACACTTTTCTCCACCAACGACGACTGGCCGGTAAGGGAGGAGAGGTTTGCAGACATTTTTAAGAATGTTTTGAAAAGCACTCCCTGTTTTTATACTTTAAATTAATTTGAATCTTTTACAATTTCAAAAGATCCTGTGTCTGTTTTAGTTATTTACAGACCCCCTAAACCTGGTTTTATCCAAGAATCCTTCACAACAAGGCTTTAATTCTAGGTGATTTTAATATTCATGTATGCTGCCCCCTCAAACCTCACCCTCTAACTTCTGATTTTCTAGACTTACTCATTTAATTTATCCCAATTAGAAACTGTTCCCACCCACTCAAAGGGCCATACACTGGATCTGGTTTTAACCTTTTGGTCTCAGCCTGGAAAAGCTTCCATTTTTATCCAAAATTTTAGAGAAAGTTGTTTCAAACCAGCTTTTAGATTTTATGAAAAGAAATTACATCTTTGATAAATTTCACTCAGGTTTTAAAGCATCTAACAGCACTGAAACAGCCCTCCTCAAAGTCTCAGATGATAGTCTTGTAGCTGCTGACAGAGGAGAGTGCTCGATTTTAATTTTTTGAAGATACCCATTCAAAAATACAGTGTTTTCCAAGCCACTTCCATCATGAAATCAAAGTATTCTGTTGGACTTAGATATAGTCGCATAAAAGGGGGATCTTCCCGTTGTGGAGGCATCCATTTTGATTACGAGAGCCGCAGAAGGACATACTGTATTTTGGGCTCCGCCTTTGCCGTTTTCTTTATACAGTAGTTGTGGGCACTGGCCCGTGGTTTTCACACAACGAGATAGTACGCGTTTGGATAAACAACGACAAGCATGTTGCCGAATCACACTTACTCTGCACATACATCGCAGGAGCAAGCACCTTCATCTAAGAGGAAAAGAAGAAGGACATAGTACCTACCGCGGCTGGGGCTTTGTTGCAGTGCGGGCCCGCACCCCGGGTTCAGACCGACCTCCGCCCTCCGCGGTCCGGTTCCCGATTCCTCCCACTCGCGCACAGCGCCGGGTGCGCTTCATGCATGCTCGCGGTTCGTGCGCGGCTGCCGGTGAACACACCTCCGGGTACGCCGAGCTGTCCACGTTACGTCGCTCCCAGGTGACCCTCGAGGTCTGCCGTAGCTAGAACTGGAATTGCAATACCCACCGTCCACCAATGCACCACCATCCTACACAGTGTACCTTTAAGCTCCACTTTTGATACCGCTGGCCATCCAGCCATCCATTTTCTTCTGCTTATCCAGGGCCGGTCCCAGGGTTAACAGACTAAGCAGGGATTCCCAGACTTCCCAGACTTCCACATTTCCTCCAGCTCCTCTGGGGGAACCCCAAGGTGCCCCAGGCCAGCCGAGACATAGTCGCTCCAGCGTGTACTGGATCTTCACCACAACAGTCCGATACAGTGACCACATCACTGCCGATGCTGCACAGATCCGCCTGTCAATCTCACGCTATCATCCCCTCACTTGTGAACAAGACCCCGATACCCCAAAACCATTGGCCATGCGATTTTAATGAACTGTCTCAACAACTGGGTTGGGACACTGCACTTGATTGGATTTATTCCTATCTTGTAGACAGAACCTTTGTAGTCATTTTATCTCCTCCTCTGCCCCCATTACCTGTGGTGTGCCACAAGGTTGTATTTTAGGTCCTATTTTATTTTCTATATGCTCCCTCTAGGACACATTATAGTCCACCATAATGTGTCCTTCTACTGATGACACACAGATCTACCTCCTGCTGAGACCAAATGACCCTGGAAGCCTGGATGCTGTTAAACTCCTTCAATGACGTGAACGGTTGGATGGCACAGAACGTCCTACAACTCAACAGCTCCAAATCTGAAATCATTTTAATCACTCCTCCTCAGTCCACCTCTCATCAGCAATAGTCTCGGCCCTCTTGTTTCCAGCATCACCCCTGCTGCCAGAAACCTTGACATCGTTTTTGACTCTCACATCAACTTCCACCTTCACATCAAAAAGTCACCCAATCCTATTTTCTCCACCTTAGCACAATTAGTAATATCAAACATATCCTCTCCCACCCTGATCTTGGAAAAGTCATCCACACGCTCACCTTCTCCCACCTAGACTATTGCAACTCCCTCCTCACTGGTCTTGACACCAAATCCATCTCCCGCCTCCAACTGGTTCAGAACGCAGCAGCTTGGCTCCTCACTGGTTTGAACAAACATCAACACATTCCACTTGTTTTAGCTTCCCTTCACTGGTTGCCTGTGTGTTTTTGAATTGATTTGAAGATTTTAGGTATTGCACCAAGTTTCATTTCAGAACTTTTAACCCTGTACGAGCCCTTCTGCAGCCTTAGATCCCCAGGCAGGTCCCTGTGGCTGTTCCAAAGTCCAGGTGATGGAGCCTTTTCAGTCCGGACGCATCGGCTTTGGAACGACCTGCCTGAGGAGATAAGACTGCACCATCAGTATCATCTTTTAAATCACTGGTTGGCCTTCATTTAACTGGTTATAGCTACATCTTATTCCTTATTTATTTTTATTTATTCTATTTTTATTAACTTATTTATTATAATTAATTGAATAGATTGCTTCATTGTCTGTTTTTGAATGCTTTCTGAATGCTATTTTTATTGTTCTTTGTTGCTTGTACAGCACTTTGTAAACCTTGTTTTTAAAAATGCTTTATAAATAAATAAATAAATAAATAAATAAAAGTAATAATACAAATAATAATAATAATAATAATAATAATAAATCATCTCAACCACGCCTTCAATTACCCAGAAATCCTATTTATACAGCCTATCCCAACAACACCGTCCATGTCAGCTCTCGACTCCCTCCCACCCCGTATATCTTGTTTATCATTCAACCTGAAAATAATAGGCAAATCAATATTTTAAAAGTTTGCTTATTTTAATATTTCAGCAAATGCATTTTTTTTTTATTAATAATGTAAATAATACAAATTATAAATTATTCAGTAGCTTACTTTGTGACATCTTAAAGGAGATATGACAAAATATTAGAAAAGTGAATAAATAATTTCTTACTAAAATGTCCATTTCTAACATTTACAAGTAACACCTTTTAAATAAAGTAATATTCACTGGCTTTATGCATAAAATCCATGGAAGAAGACAGCGACACAAAGCAGGATGAGAGCGTTGGCATTGACCACGTTTCTCCACAGTGGGACTTCGGAGGTGTCTGTGAGTTTCCTCTTCATCTCCTCCTCCTCCTCTGGGGTCAGTTTGACAGTCTCCTTCTGCTGTTCCAGGCCGCAGAAACACAATATGGCCCTCTTGCACAAACCAGGCTTTTCCTTTTCTGTCAAAAGTAAAAACATTATTATTACTGTCATCTGCTAACCCTTTACGTCCAACCTATACAGACATATCTCTTCATTTGTGGGATTCTTCTATTAGTTTAGCAGTTTTTAGATTTCTCTCAAATGTTAATGCTCCTGGACAAGTATAAAATGTGTACTACACACAGTTTGCAATCATCATGCTTGTTAGAAAATTCAAAATTAAATACTTTTCCATGTCCATACATAAAGTGTGAATTTAGGAGTTGCTGATAATACAAGGCAATATTTCTGAAGAAGAAGACTGAAGACATCCTTTATTTATCCCGTAGGGAAATTATTTCTCTGCATTTGACCCATCTCGAACTTATAGTTATTATTGACCAAGTAGCCCAAATGCAACCACTTTATAATGTTTCTCAAAAAGTAAAATGTATAAGGTACTCAAGAGTACAACACAGTCAAAAAGTCTGTTTCCCACATAAAAATATTTATAGAAAATAGAAGTTTAAGTCTTGAATCCAGATACAGAAATATAAGCTATATCTATATTTATGGTTAACTCTATCATCATGGTACAGTAATAAATAACTAAATAACTTACTACACTTACTGCACTGTAGTGAATATAACTGTGATAACCCAAGTTGAATCGTCTGAATTGATAATACGGACGGAAGGCTGCTAAAAATCACAGCTACATTTTTTGCCAATCTTTTATGTCACCACTGTCTGGGCATAATTAATAGTAGACCCATCAGCATCTTACTGTCCTGAGTAAACTGATGGAGGGCGTGGTGTACTTAGACTTAGACTGAGATTTATTGATCCACAAGGGAAATTATTTGCGTACAAACAGATTCAGAATTATTTTGCGGTGAATTGTATTTTCTATGATGCCCAATATGCCTATAAGGAGGATTATTCAACCAGTATAGCACTAACAGCTCTTATGGATGAATGGTTACGTCAGATTAATAACATACAATCGGTAGGTGCTGTGTTTCTTAATTTCAGTGCAGCCTTTGATCTTGTTGATCATGAAGTTTTACAAATGAAACTGTCAGCATCTGGTTTTAAAAGTGCAGCTACACATTTCATGACTAACGGAAGAAAATATGCTGCCTTTAATGGTTCTCACGGATGACTGTATATGCAAATGATACAACTAAACATGTGTCGTAACATGACAACAGGATCTTTGCTTAGAATTGGGTGATGGAGAACAGGTTAAAGTTGAATATAATAAAAACAAAGCGTATGTTATTGGGATCAAAACATTCTGTCAGAAAAAACTCAAAATTAAATATTCCTATCAATAACCAATTATTGGAACAACTGACAGAGGTTAAACTCCATCCATCCATTTTCTTCCGCTTATCCGGGGCCGGGTCGCGGGGGCAACAGTCTAAGCAGGGACGCCCAGACCTCCTTCACCCCGGACACTTCCTCCAGCTCCTCCGGGGGGACCCCAAGGTGTTCCCAGGCCAGCCGGGAGACATAGTCCCGCCAGCGCGTCCTGGGTCTTCCCCGGGGCCTCCTCCCGGTGGGACATGCCCGGAACACCTCCCGAGGGAGGCGTCCAGGAGGCATCCGAAACAGATGCCCGAGCCACCTCAGCTGCTCCTCTCGACGTGGAAAAGCAGCGGCTCTACTCCGAGCTCCTCCCGTGTGACTGAGCTCCTCACTCTATCTCTAAGGGAGCACCCAGCCACTCTGCGGAGGAAACTCATTTCGGCCGCTTGTAACCGCGATCTCGTGCTTTCGGTCATTACCCAGAGCTCATGACCATAGGTGAGGGTAGGAACGTAGATTGACCGGTAAATTGAGAGCTTCGCCTTTCGGCTCAGCTCTCTCTTCACCACAACGGTCCGGTACAACGACCGCATCACTGCCGACTCTGCACCGATCCGCCTGAGGTTAAACTTTTAGATGAAAATCTGACTACGGTTACTAAGATGAGTAGAAATACTTCAGTAATTAGAAGAAATGCTCAATTTATGCTTGTAAAACTTGTAGTACATTCTCTTATTTATCTCATCTGGATTATTGTCCTGTTGTGTGGTCTAGTGTTGCCAACAAAGACCTGGACAAACTGCAGATAGTTCAGAATCAAGCAAGACTGTCAGAACTAGTGTTAATGGTACACACAAGAGATTGTCATGGATAAAAGTCAAAGAGAGATGGACATGTAGTTTGGTTCTGTCCTTGCAAAGTCTGGACGATACACAGACCTCGGAGCCTGTTCGCACAGCTACACACTGCTATGGGTATAACACGAAGCAAGCTGCCTATGCTACCTTTACTTTGCATAAACCAAGAACTAATGCACTGAAAAAAACTTTTATAAACAGAGCCATTTTTCAGTGGAATAAACTACCTCAAGAAGAAATGATGCTGATACACAATCACCTTGCTTTTAAAAACTGTGCTGAACTGATAGATGTGTTTTCTGCCTATTCCCCTCAAGATAGAAGATGCTATTATGTATTGGCCATGATGCAGTTTACTGTTAATGTACGGTCAATGTTTTTTTTTGTGTGATTTTATGATGCGAGTGGACCCCAGGAAGAATAGTCTGTGCAACTGAAGAGACTAATGGGGAAAGTTAAATAAACAAAATAAACAAACTACACAGGTCAAAAGTCAATGCTAATTCAAATCTGATAAGACTGGTTACATCAGAGGCTTATGAACAGATATAAAGCCAAACATTTCATTTGCATGAGGTATATACAGTAATATGTCTTCCAACAACAACAAAACTGTTCACTGTACATCACAAAAAGACAAATGCACTTCTTAATAAGTACTGTGTTTGGGCTAAACCGAAAGACACTGATAACTTACCATGTTCCTTCTCCTCTATTTCCATTTTCTTGTCATTTTGATTATCAATCCACTCATCCACTTCAATGTCAATCCTCTTCTCTGTGTTGTTCCGCAGAGCCCAGCAGAGACGATACAACTGGGCAATGCAAAACACAAGACAACATCAATTTTTATTTGTTTTTGACAGCATTTTAAAATTAATATCTGGTCATGTTTGGTCACATACGTGCTTGTCATCGATGGGTTTGGTCATGAGGGAGATTCCCACAATGAGGATACAAGATACTGTGAACAAAATGATGCTAAAATACAGATAGTGGACCCCGCAGATGATGGTGGGGCAGTTACTGGGGCTTACACAGCTGCCAGTCCCATAGACAAACTCTGGAATCATTCGGCACAGCCCAATGACCAGGCCGATTGTTAGACCAAAGAATGCACCCTGAAAGAGAAAAAATACATAATCTAAAACTAGCGCACCACTTTCGTAGCACCATAAAAACATTATAGCACTATAATAGAAGGTTATAAGCTACAAATTGGTGATAATGTGATGAAAAGCATTTTTAGGAGCCAATAAAGACATACCGGTAATTGAGCATAATAACTCTTTATTACTGAATTGCTAAATATATAAGCCTGTGTTTAACATATTGAATGTACCAACTATTTTATTTGTTGAGACGTGATTTCAATGTACTACTTCATAATTTGCTGGGATACTGTTACTGATTTGCTTTCTACGGATTGAGTGAGAGATAAGGTTAGTAAATCTGTTACTTACAGGCTCATTAACACGTTTGCAGAAGATGGCCAGAATGAAGACGGCTGTCACTGGAGGAGTCAGGTAGCTGGTGATAGACTGAACATAGTCAAAGAGCTGGCCACTCTGAGCATTCTGCACCACTGGGATCCAGGCAATACTCACACCAATCAGAACCAAGATGAAAATTCTGCAGACAGCGCATATGTTTCATTTTCAAAAATAAGTTTCATTTGAGGTCTTTGCTTTATTTATTATCACAGACTCCAGAGCTACCTGCCAGCAATCATGAGCTCCCTCTCACTGGCGGAGCGACGTATTTTGGTGTAGATGTCCATGGTAAAGAGAGTACTGGCGCTGTTGAAGATGGAGGTGAGTGAGCTCATGAGAGAGGCCAGCATAACAGACAACATCAAACCACGCAAACCTGCAATACACAGATTAAACATAGTATTTTCAATTTTAGGAGTAGTCAGTGCCATCACACGTGTCCATGCAGGAGAGGTTTATATTAAAAAAATAAAAAAATAATTGTTTCCTGTCAAATACAGAGAAGGTAGACATGTCCAGAGTATGCTTCAGGGTAAAACCATACAGTCTATAGGTGAGAATTGTCCCCTAGGGCAGAACTAATCTAGTGTCCCTGTAGCTCCTCAGACCAGACCAGACTAACAACAAAGTTCAAAGTTCAAAAGTTCTATTCTGCCATATATGTTCAACATACAGTGAATCGAAATTTTGTTTCTCTCTGGCCAGGTAGTGCAAAAAGACAGTGTACAAAATACAATATGAAGACAAAACACAACAAAAAAACTATCTAAGACAGAGATCTAAAGTTAAAACTAACGGCAACAACGGCTTCCGGACGGCAGCTGAAACATCTTGATCTCAAAAACATGGTCCAGATGACTATCTTTTCTACCACACTTTCACTTTAACGTAATATATGTAACACAACTCACCATTAGGCATCAGGTCCATCACTAGTTTAGGATATGCAAAGTTGGTGCAGCCCACCTTGGTCCCACAAAATCTTTCACATTCTGCTGGATCAACACATGCAATTTCATCTGAAATAACATACACTTAGTTGTTATTTTTAACTATAAAAACAATTATTGTAATTGCATTGTACAGACAAGGCACAAAGCTTGTACCCGGATAAAGGATCCTGCTAATCATGCCAGGGAATACCATGAGAAACATGGGCAGCAGCTTCAGATAGCCACACAGGATACAGCCTGCTTTTACATGCGACAAGCTTTTGGCAGAAAGGCAACGCTGCACAATAACCTGCACACATACTGGATTATTAGTATTAGAATTTGATACACATAGGGATATGTTTGTCATTTACAACTATCTGTAAGTGGCTCCAAGTCTTATCCTGTTCTCCAGCAGACCATTATGGGTTAAGTGAATGGCTGCTCTCTCTGCACAGGTAATCAGCATTCAGTGTGCACTTATGCAACAGCATAAAAGCATCACCAAATCAATTGGATCAGCTGCCAATCATTTGCTGCTCTTGTGCTAACATACTGACCTGATCTGTGCAAAAATACCAGGTGGCCTGAATGGTGAGGCCAAACACCAGGCCAGGCCAAGGCAGGTCACCTGTGACCGCATCTCTGAAAAGGTGGAAGGAATCTGCACGTGGCTCATAGCACTTCTCACTGATGTTAACGGTGATGGAAGGTACTGCTGTCATGTAGCGCTCCTGAAACTGCTCATAGCCTCCCACCTCATTAAAGGCTTGACACAAGACAAAATAAGACCTTTGTAGATAAATACCAGAAAGTTCCAGATTATAATGCCATTTTACCAAATCCCATGAGGACGAATGATCCAGCGATCATGATGATGGTCTGCAAGGTGTCTGTGTAAATCACAGCTGCTAACCCACCTACAATACAACACACACAACACAAGTGTGTTAAGAAAACATTCATAACCCTTTCTGTTTCTACTTTTTATGCAGCTGGAACATGCCAAATACGTTAAAAGTATTGTTCAGAACACTATGCTCAGGTTTGTACAGAGCAGGGGTCTTCAACGTTTTTCAGGCCAGGGACCCCCAAACAGATGGCGAACTGGGCCAGGGACCCCCTACTATATATACGGCATAGAATTGTGTTTTATATTAAATTGAGCTTAGTGTCATGTATAAACATTGCTACTCTGTTATGGTACATCCAATACAAGGAAATAATACACAGGTTAATACTGTATTTTACACTATAAAATATAAAATTTTATTATTTTAAAGTGAAATCAAAAGATTTTGCGACCCCCCTGCAGTACCTCCGCGACCCCCCTAGGGGTCGCGACCCCCCTGTTGAAGACCTCTGGTATAGAGACATAAATCATGGTCAAAGACAAACTCTAATGAAGTTTCAGTTTTTCATTATCGTTATTAATAATTCTCATTATTGTAAGACAGTTACTATTATTGTAACTGCCTTACAATAATGTTAGTTTGTATCATTGTGTTTCAGTGCACATAGTTATATCATAGCTGCTCTGTTATGATAACATTCAGGTCTGCAAGCATTAGAGCAAGAGAAAAACTAGCTCCTGCTTATCACCGCCACAGAAGATTAACCACAATAACACTAAGCCAATAAACAAGACACATCTCTACAAATGGATGTGGTAAGACTTTAAACCAGACCTGGGTCCTTTCATAAAAACAGATAAGACTTCTAGATGTAGTTCTGTTTGTGGGAGTCCAATGGAATAGGAAGTGAAAACATATTTACCTGTGACAGTGTACAGCGCGGTAATTACAAGCAGCACAATAACAGCCAAGTAGATATTCAGACCTAGAGCCTGTTTGATAAATATGGCGCCAGAGAACATGTCTGCCTTTGAAGAGAGAGACATAGGAAAGCAATGCTGAATATAAACTAATACTAAAACTAAAACTAAAAACAAACTCTCAAAACAATTTGACTTACTGAGATCTTGGTGAATACATACAGGCAGAGAGACAGCACAGACAGATAGATGCGGATACGCTGGCCTCCAAATCTTTTCTTCAGATACTCAGGCAATGTCACGATCTAAACAACACACTTTGTTGTACAAGGAAATATTTTTTAAATTAAAGGAAAAGTAACGTTTTTTACAACCTGGGCCTTATTTTGGTAATAAAACAAGTTGTTTTACTCACCCATAGCACTTTGGTGTCATATGGAGCACTTCCAGAGATGTTTTAGATTTGCGATCTCCATCATGTGAGTTCTCGGGGCACTTGTTTGCGGTCTCCAAATAACACAAACTTTAGCACTTTTCAAATCATAGAAGCCCGATGTCTTAGCCTACGATTTTGTGTGGTCAAAAGTGGCCTGTAATCCGAGATTTAGCCATAGTTTCGAGTAGATGAGGAGGCCAGTGCGCATGTGCGGACTGTGCTCTCAGCTCCCGGGACCCAAACATGAAACGCAAAGCTGTAAACTATGGATAAATCTCGGATTACAGGCCACTTTTGCTTCAAACGCAATCGTAGACTAAGACATCGGGCTTCTATGATTTGAAAAGTGCTAAAGTTTGTGTTATTTTGAGTCCGCACGGGGCATATTACATACTTGGGGAATATATTATATGCCCCGAGCTATGGCTAGAAGTCGAGCTAGGCTAACCGCAAATCTTAAAACATCTCTGGAAGTACTCCATATGACACCAAAGTGCTATGGGTGAGTAAAACTTGTTTTATTACCGAAATAAGGCTCAAATTGTAAAAAAAAGTTACTTTTCCTTTAAAATCAAATGTGTACTGTGATTTACCCCAGCCTTAATGTAGATGGGTACAAACAGCCATCCCAGAAAGACTACAATGATAAGAGCCTGCAATAAACAAAGTCCTTAGTGGGTTGGGAGTCAGTTGGGAGATCTGTGTTAACTATATCTGGTGTGACCTATGATAATGTATCTATTTCTCCAGTCTGCCCTAAAGCCATGGTCATTAAATCTGTAACACGTAATAAAAACATTTGTGTAAGTGAATCATTTAGATGGTACAAAAGATACTTACATTCAACTCAAATCCACCAATCGCTATACCTGCTGCTGCAGCTGTGCCTGCGTGTCCCACAAAGTGACCACTGCCTATATTGCTGGCAAAGAGAGATGCTCCAATCTGTAAACAAACACATGCAACAGATATTCATTCATGTTTTCATTATGTTAATTGGGAAAATAAATAAATAATCATATTCAACACTTCAGGCAATAGATCTAATTTTCTAATCAATACTCACTGGCCACCACACCATACTCCTCCCAGCTAGGAAGTAGCCACCCACTGTGGACCGGTTGGTTCGAACCATAGCCTGAAACAGAACAGCCAGACATTATGTTGTGACATTCAAACTATTTTGGAAGTTAGTTTTATAAAAAGCTTCTTATTGTTTAATCAGACATTTTCCATGTCCAAGGTGATGGGCAATAAAAATCATTGTGAAAGGGGTCGCTCTTAACTTGCTTAGTAACTTGTGAATGCACAATTTCACTTTCCTTATATATAAATCACAAAATCACGTCTCAACCATGTAACTGACATGTGGAAATATACAATGATGAACCATCACATTGTTGATTAGTTTTACTTTAACAGTACAAAAAAGCAACTCAAACACCTGAAACTGAGTAAAAAGTTAACAATTCACAGAGACAAGGCCAATAGACACACTTACCCAGACTCCAACAGCCAGCACAACCACAAAATAAATCACAATGACAGAAATATCAGGTGCATTGTTAAGCAAATTAGAAGTGCCATTTCTGGCAGCATTCTTGACGTAGGAGAATCCAAAGTAATCTCGAGACATCCTTTCAGTCAGCCGAGAGAGTAATGTGGAAGTGCCAGGTTTTTCCCTGTCTACAGGCCTGTGACTGTGGATCTGTCAGGTGGAGGTGTGTCTTTAAGACATTTCTGTGAGGCACGTGCCACAGGGAGGATAGGTCAGAGGTAGGGACACGTAACTACCAAAGATGAACTATTATCAAATTGGAAATGTAAATGTAATCATGATTCCTGTTTTTGTTTTTTGTTTTTCCTTGTGCTGTCTCCCCCCTCCCTTCTGTGTCTTTGTGTGTCTGGGACTGAGCGGAGAGTCCGGCAACACCCTTACCTACGGTTCCCACCCACTACTCACCTGCAGTCCATTGACAAACAACCTTCAACTTCTCCAGAACAAAGAACCGGCTCAAGCATCCACATGCTGCCAGATCATCAGTTTATCCTCAGAGGTATATACTGTTTAGCCCATGTTGTTTCTCTAGTATTTTGCCTATTTCTAGTAACTTAGTTTGTTTTTTCATGTTTTCTTTAGACACGGTTTTGGGCATTACCCACACTGGAATATCAACCCAGCCTCCGACCCAGCTTTTTTGCAGAGTTTCATTGTCTGTATCATTTGATCCACCAGTCGTTACAGCAGACATTACCAGACATTCTCGCACCAAGGGATCATGATTGGTCGACATGAACAAAGCATCCGGGCTTTTGTTTGAAAGCAACCAAGCTCTGAGCCAACAAGTCACTCAGCAAACCAACTGGGTTTCTGCCCTGCTCACTCTCCAGTCTCCAGCCTCTGCTGCAGCAAGTTTTTGCTGGACCAATCTCCTCTGCACGCCCCCTAGAATCTTGATGCACGGACCCTGATCCTTATTCAGCTCAGCCAAGCCACTGCCATGATTTTCTCTTTCAATGTTCCTCTGTGTTCCAACAACGTCCAGCATCTTTTACATCTGATTCGGCTAAGATCTGTTATATGTGAGGATTATTGAGAGGGAGAGCACTCCAGTGGGCTGAGGCTAAGTTTTCTAATTTCTCTATTGACCAAATGACTTATGGTGAGTTTGTGGGGGGACTCAGGCATGTTTTTGACCACCCTGACTACCAAGTTGATGTCTCTCTCCACTTGTTAAGTCTCTCTAAACGAGCAAGATCTGTTTCAGACTATACTACTAGTTCTGGACACTGGCAGCAGATGTTGATTCGACCAACAATGCACTTAAAGCTTCTTTTTTCAAAGGGCTAAGTGATAAAAGGAAGGATGAACAGATTTCTCGTGATGACCCCTCTGACGTAAAATCTTTGGTTTCCATAGCAAATTGAATCGACAACTGTATTCAGAGTCAACATAAAGAGAAACTCCTTTTTAACTCCACCACAGTACGCTGCCCAATCCCTCTCTGGCGCCTTCTTCACACCTCTCTAAAGAGGCGCCAATGTAATTGGGCTGAACACAGTTTACTGTGAGGTTAAAGTTTATTTCCTAGCTACCTGTCCAGTTCACCCAAAACATCATGCGCATCAGTAGCTCTGGGAGTACCGGTGGGCCAAAACTCTGTTCCAGATAAAAAGAACACTAGATTTCAGATTGCTGCCACACTATGCTACAAAACTCTAACCCTACCCATTCAAGCTCTCACTGACTCTGGTGCTGAAGAGAACTTTTTAGACCAGCAGGTGGCTGAGCAGTCTGGATTAATCTTGAAACCACTACAAAGGCCATTGACAGCCTTAGCTCTGAATGGAAGACCACGGGCCAAGGTAATGCATGTCACTGAACCAGATTGTATAGTTTTGTCTGGTAATCATCATGAAAAGACATCTGCCCTCACAACCCCACTTATTCTGGGCCATCCCTGGCTAGTAAAGCACAATCCCATCATAGACTGGGCCAGAGGAACTCAGAATGGAGTTCCTTTTGTCTTGCCAGTTGTCTTTAATCTGCTTTGTCACCAGCAGGGGGAGCCCACACTCAATGTGGACCTCTTTAGGACAAACCTGACCTCTCCTCTGTGCCTAGTGTGTAACATCATCTGGGAGATGTCGTTGGTAAAAGACACCATCTCTTCCTCCCCACAGACCTTATGACAGTGCTATAGACCTCCTGCCCGGTTCACCTCTGCCCCCCAGCCGCTTCTAGAATCTCTCAGAACCTGAACAGGAAGCCATGGTGCACTATATCCGAGACTCTCTTGCTGCTGGAATTATCTGACCATTCTCTTCACCTGTGGGAGCTGAGTTCTTTTTTGTAGGAAAAAAGTACAAAACATTCAGATCGTGTATAGGGGTCCTCAACAATATCACTGTCAAAAATAAGTCCCCATTAGCACCCAGAGTCAGTACTCTGCCTTCACACAGCTCCATGGTCCAAAACCGGACCTCAGGAATGCCTACCACTTGGTACGAGTGGAAGACTGCCTTTTAAACACCACTAGGGCATCTTGAGTATTTAGACATGCCTTTTGGCTTAACCAGTGCCCCGGCTGTCTTTCAAGTTCTCATCAGTGATGTGCTGCGGGATTTTATTTTTGTTTATTTAGATGATATTCTTGTTTTTTTCCAAGAATTGACAGGAACATCAGCAGCATGTGCAACAAGTGGACAGGTGAAGGCTGACCCAGAGAAGGTGAAGGTACTGACAGAAGAGCAGAAAACAGTTGCAGGGTTTTATTGGTTTTGCAAACTTTTATTAGAGATTTATTAAAGACTTTAGTCATGTTGTGGCACCCCTGACAAAACTTAGCTCTTCTTCCAAGCAGTTTTGTTGGACCCCTGACGCTCTGTCTTCACCAAGCTGAAATACCTGTTCACATCTGCCCCAGTTCTGCATCAGCCAGATCCCTCACGCTAGTTTGTTGTGGAGGTGGATGCTTCAGAGACGTGAGTTGGAGCAGTGCTCTCTCAAAGGTTTGACCCACACAATCTTGATGAATTATGATGTGGGAAATTGAGAAACTCTTGCTGTTCCTCACTTTGGAGGAATGGCACCACTGGTTGGCTCACATATTTGGCTCATACAGTCTACAAAACGTCTAAACTCATGTCACGGCTGCTGGGTGCTTTTCTTTAGTAGATTTAATTTTACTCTGACTTATCATTCAGGTTCACACACATGTTGTGTGATAGCTGCCATAAGTTGGTATATTGAAAATCTCATCAGGGAAGCCCAGCGCACTCTGCCTGACAATGGTAATGCCCCCCATGGTTCAGTTTTTGTTCCAGATGCTGCCCGCTCAAAAGTGCTGGAATGGGTTCACTGTTCTCGATTCTTTTGCCATCCTGGGGTCAGCCAAACACTCTCTCTGTTGAAACGCTGCTTTTGGTGGCCAACAGCTGACAAGGACACAAGAGCCTATGTTCTAGCCTGTCAGGCTTGTGCCAGGGGCAAAGGCTCCCACTCGTTGCACTATGGTCTCCTCCAACTTCTGGCTGTTCCCAAACATCCATGGTCACACATTGCATTAGACTTTGTAACTGGCCTCCCTCAGTCCCAGGGTAATAGTCATACTCACTATTGTTCTCAAAACAGTTCTCAAAAGCAGTTAATTTCATTGCTCTGCCAAAGCTGCAGACAGTAAAAAGATTGCAGATTATGTAATTCACCATGGTTTCAGGCTTCATGGCATACCCCTGGACATTGTGTCTGACCGAGGAACAGTTTACCTCCCAAGTCTGGCGTTCATTCTGTAAAGGTCTGGGTGCTACAGTAAGCCTCACATCTGGCTTTCATCCCCAGACTAATGGACAAACGGAATGTGCTAATCAAAATCTACAGTCCATGCTATGCTATGTTGTCCTCACACCCAGCTACCTGGAGTGCCTTTTTGCCCTGGATTGAGTATGCTCGTAACTCCCTGGTGAGTTCTGCAACTGGTCTTACTCTTTTTCAACATAAAATTAATAAACATTACATAACCACAGTCAAAGTGTCTGAAATATAAATATTCTTGCTATCAATTAACCCACAAGGAAGACAGTCATGCTTAGACATGGCATTTTTACAATAAATTATTACTTGTAATTGACAAGTATACTTTGCAGTGACATCCCACTGGGGATACATGTATGTCTATGGTGGAATGTTCAGCAGTTATCATGGTGACACAAAACACATTTAGCAAACAATGCCAAGTCAGTAAGATAGTCAACAAAAATGTGAGATTGGGGATGACATTATTCTAGTTTTTAATAGATTCCCTCTCGGACAATTAAAAGAGCTAATAAAGACAAACTACACATTGTCACTAGATGGCACTACAGGGGGTCCTCGGGTTACGACGGTCTCGACTTACGACGTTTCGTGGTTACAAAACAAAAGACGTGTCATTCCGTCTTACGCAGTTTAGCGTGGTAAGCGACGTAAACAAACACGAGCGGCGCACGGCGGAATAATACGCTTTGTTGTGGTTGTAGGGCGGAGAAGACGGCCTCGTGTGCGTGCCCAATGTGGGCGGAAGTACCTGATGTGGGCTCTGATCTGCTCCTATGAAAGCGACAGTGATAACCAAGCAGCGTAGTGGTCTAATTATTGAGATGGAAAGGTTATTGGTGCTTTGGTTGGAAGATCAAAGTCAAAATCCGACTTACGACGAAATTCGGGTTACGACGCGTCTTAAGAACGGATTAACGTCGTAACCCGAGGACCCCCTGTATAGTACAGTTACAATTATGAGCAGCATGAACATACACATTACAATGCTATGATGTTGATATTATTTTTATTTAATTCGTTTTTATAGTCTCTGAACTACTCCTAGTGACACTGGGGTGCATGGAAAGTACACACAGTACTGCAGTCAACATTAAATATTTGAGGACATATGACTATGAAAATGGAAGTCAATTGTTATGTTAAGTGAGGCTGTATTTGTATTTTACAGAATATCCTACAAGTGAAGTGACTCAGTGGAGTTGTCAGACTGGTATTGTTGTAAATGGCTTGAAATCTCCAAATGGGAACAATCAATATTCACTTCAATGAGAATCAATAACTGGAATGAGGCCAGAGCTCTGCAGATTAAGGCCCACTCACACTGTAATTTCACTGCCCATTCTGTACACAACAGGACACTTAAAATGTCCAGTTTGAGTCTGCCAAGCATATGTGCCTTTGCTATGTTCACCTAATATCTCATCAATGAGTCTTGATGTTCAAAACACAAAGACAGAGAAGGTCACAACTCTGGATGAGCATGGTAAAAGGAGAAATTCATCCAAGCTCATCCAAGCTACTTCATCAGTTCTGGCTAGAGTGCTGGTGGACACTGCTTATATCTAGCTGCAGGGAGGAGGTAACTACAATGAAACTACTATGAAACGATCCCACCTCTTTGTTTTCAGTTTCTGTCTGGGGTCTGGATGAACACTAAATACTACTGCTGACTGCTAAGGGTTAAGGCCTCAAGTGAAGCTTATAAATGTGTGGGAAGATTCCAGTGTTGCATTCAGTAAAAATATGCTAAAACTAATCAATATATGATGCTAAATTTGAGTTGTGGAACAAATCACTAAACCAATTTATCATAAGAAAGTATGTGAAGAAACTGGCCTCTCTAGAGTAATTACTTTAATAAAAATTGCAGGGGACACACAGTTTGGTGTGTTTTACAAAAAAAAAAAAAAAACACAATATATTTTTCATTTATTAATTTAATAGCCTATGTGGAATTTTAAACGTACACTAGTCAAATGTTTGGATAGTTTTTAATTTATGTTTCATCTTTATTTGCATGATTATTTACATTGTAGATTCTCACTGACACCACAGTTTGTTTTGAACCCTGGTTTGCTCTTTTTGGTTTCTTGATGCTGATGAGGCAAAGCTGCAAAGTGAAAACCATTTCAGGAAACTTCATCAGGAAGATCACTGAGAGAAGGCCAAGGGTTTATCTTACCTCATATATTTGATGTCCTATGTATATAAAATGTAGAAAGTATGTGTAGAATCACTCAGTCGTCCAGGTAGAATCCATGGCAAAAGGAGGAATTCAATTTGTCAAATGGACAAATTGGACCTTTTGTCCAGTTGACAAACTGAATTTCTCTTTTTGCCAATGTAGAAAATAGTAAACACAAGGAAAAAAACACTGAATGAGAGGGTGTATCCAAATGGTGAGTGTGTCATATGCATTATATCAACATTGCAATATTGATTATCAATATTAAAAGATAAACCTGCGATTTTCTTGGGTGGTACAAACTTGGTGTTAAAGTTTTGAGAAACAGCTTTAGAATATAAGAGTGCTGGTCTTGCTCACACATCAGTCACACCAATAATGGATTACCATATATTCCGTGCAATATGGTTCAACTTAAAAGTGCACAATGTAATTTACCTGTCGACCTTGATGGTCATTTTTTTTCTTTGCCTCAAATGTTTCCCAGTACAGGGGGTCCTCGGGTTACGACGTTGATCCGTTCTTAAGACGCGTCGTAACCCGAATTTCGTCGTAAACCAGAATTTGCCTTTGATCTTCCAACCAAAGCACCAATAACCTTTCCATCTCAATAATTAGACCACTACGCTGCTTGGTTATCACTGTCGCTTTCATAGGAGCAGATCAGAGCCCACATCAGGTACTTCCGCCCACATTGGGCACGCACATGAGGCCGTCTTCTTCTCCCTACAACCACAACAAAGCGTATTCTTCCGCCGTGCGCCGTGCACCGTTCGCGTTTCTTTACATCTCTTACCACGCTAAACCGTGTAAGACGGAATGACGCGTAATATATACATATTTTTTTTAATGGGGGCGCGTTCGTAACCACGAAACGTTGTAACCCGAGACCGTCGTAACCTGAGGACCCCCTGTATAGCATTCAACTTACATATCTTATCTCTTGCATGAATTCAAACACAATGCTTTTATTGCTAAAAATACATTAAGAAACATACATGAAGTGGGACCTGTCTCCAGATCTGACTTGTAACTTGGCTTGGTGGCATTATCTACATCCCCATGTAGATAGAGGGATGATGTGAACTATTCCAGGCAAATAAATAGCATCTCCATGGAGAAAAGCAGGCAGCAGACCCTAGACAAGAAAAGTTACATACCGAATCTTTAAAAGTATTTACTGAATTCCAAAAATCTTGTGGATTATTAAGGCGAAAAAATATCACATCACTGATGTTGCTGTAGTTTGTAGGTCAAGCCCACAATGAATTTTGTGTGACACATTGTGTTCCTCTCCACAGATCTGTGTGATCCATCAGACCAGTGTGTCATCACTAGTCTGAGGTCAAGACCCGTCTAGACCCCCTACAGGACCCCGCCTTTGACCCCAAGTCCACACTTACACACTCACACATAACACTCACACATCAGATCCATCAGACCAGTGTGTCATCAAGCGTCTAGACCTCTTACAGGACCCGACTTTGACCGTAAGACCACACTTACACATAAACACTCACACAAACTCACACACTCACACAAACTCACACACTCACACATAACACTCACACAAACTCACACACTTACACATAACACTCACACAAACTCACACACTCACACAAACTCACACACTCACACATAACACTCACACAAATTCACCCAAACTCACACATACACACTCAAACTCACTCAAAGCAGGACAGGTCCAGTTATTTACACCATAAAAGTTTCAAGTCTTGGCTAACAGATGTTTTGAGAAGCTTCTGCTTAGCCCTGCATCTGAAACTACAATGTGGAGCAACACACAGATCATACACCTGACCTAACTTAACTCTTACTTTTCCTACAGCCCACGCGGCTGCATTTCTGACTACCGGACCCTATTCTGTGCTGCACACTTGATGATGGACTCCAACAATGAAGTGGAGCTGGATATTATTGTCCACAATGTGGTGGCTATGTTTAGAACCAGGTGTCATCTAAATGTGCGCACTATAAGTTTAAAAGGACATAATGTCATCTATAAGCCTACTACTACTACTTATGAAGCTCCGTAAGCCCAAGATAACAGCCTCAATATGGTCATGTGGGAAAATCTTGTGCACTGGTGCAACAAGGTTTGTGATGTTTCTTCTTTCTTCAGGCCATGTAGTTAAAATTTTGTTTACTGTTGGATTTGTCATTTCCCTAGTGAGATGGAAGCCAAGTTGGGTGCTCAAAGGGTAGCCCATTGTTTACAGAAACTTGGCTTTAAGGTAATGTTTTATTGTGATATTATAATGTAGATTTATTTGTATTCATATTAAATGTACCTCTGTGTCTGTGGTCTGTTCAGGTGAGGTTTTCAGCCTTCAAGGTTGTCAGTGTTTTGGCAGTTTGCGAGATGCCCTTTGCTGTGCATCTCACAGACTTTACAGGCCCATTAACAGGCCCATTAACAGGCCCACTGCAAGGTATTGGTTCTTATGTTGCAACTTTTACTGTGCACTGATTTTTCATCATCAGCAGAAACTCAGTGTGTTCTTTTCCATAAAAACCTAGACGTTAATCATCAGTGAGTTGTTAAAATCATCATGCGTAACATCATACCACTGCTTGGATTGAGTGCCCTCTTGTGGACACACTTGTACAACATTTAACCAACTTCTTGATTATATTTCTGCAGATTTGCCATTCCAAAATGGACCCCTCACAAAAGAGATTATGTGTCTCAAGAGGCAATCCAGGGTACAAATTAAGAAACAGAACATGCATATGTTTTAATATGAAAAATTGATTTAATCGATTAAGGGGACAGGAAATGAAACTTAGTGCAGAGGGCACAGGGGTGTGTAGAGGCTCCAAAACTTGGAATGAATAAATTATCCTATGAAAGATAGAATTGAAATTATAGAATGAATTAAACAACTAGTCTTTTTTTTTCAAGTGGACAAATAGCATATTTATTTTTTCTTTGTTAAGGTTAAGGAGTGTATACTATAATATTCTTATTATTCTCTATCGTAGTTTATACACTACTCACAAAAAGTTAGGGATATTTGGCTTTCAGGTGAAATTTATGGAAAATGCAACGCAAGTTCATGCTACAGTGATATATCATGAAAAGTAAGACATTTAAGTAGAAGGATGCACTGGTGGTTTCCTCATCTCCAAAGATTTATTGAAAGAAAAGATAACAACAATGGTAGTTACACCACAACAAACTATTTTAATGTCTCAATATCGCGTCATGTGCCCTTGAGCATCAATTACAGATTGACAACGACGTCTCATGCTGTTCACAAGGCAACTTATTGTCTGCTGAGGCATGGCATCCCCAGCCCTCAGGTCATTGAGGTTCTGGGGTGCAGAGTTTCGAGCCTCTACACGGCGACTCAGCTGATCCCACAAGTTTTCAATAGGATTCAGATCTGGAGAAAGTGCAGGCCATTCCATTTGAGGTACACCAGTCTCCAACAGCCGTTCCCTGATGATGCGACCTCGATGAGCAGGAGCATTGTCGTCCATGAAGATGAAATTAGGCCTGTGTTGTTCATGTAGGGGCACAATCACTGGATTAATGATGTTATTTAGGTAGTATGAGCTTGTCACTGTACCATTCACAAAGTGTAGGGCAGTTCTGTACCAACTGGACACCCCTGCCCACACTGTAACACCGCACCCACACCCATTATAAATACCAAAATATATATTGTGATGTAGTGATGTGGTTAGTCTATATCGCCCATTCCTACTCTCAGGTTGGCTTATTTGTTTTACTTTGTTTTCACAAGTTAACGAGTCAATCTTTTTTCTGCAGTTATGAACCAGAGCTGCATCCTGCTGCCGAATACAGGATCAAATATCTAAAGGCCACAATACAAGTGTTCCACACAGGCAGCATCACAGTCACAGGTACCCACCTTTTACAATGCTACTTAATAATGAAGGCAATGCTCACTGCCAAAAGAGTAGTATATTGAGTGCACTGGACTTTAGACTTAGACTTAGACAAACTTTATTGATCCACAAGGGAAATTGTTTTGGGTACAGTAGCTCACACATGAAATATAATATATAACAGGGGGTAACAAAAAATAGATGGAATAGCAACCAAAGAGCAATAGACCAGTGTCAAATGAGACATAAATTAAAATAATAATAATAATAATTTAAAAAAAATAAAAAAAACTGATAATAAATGTATAAGTACAAATCAGAATTAAATAGAAAAGTAAGTATGGAACTTGAGCTTTTGACTAGTGACCAGGCAGTTTAGTTCAAATTTATTCAGTCATTTTCCGCAAAAAAAAAAAAAAAAAAAAAAAAAGCATCAACTAGTAAAAATGACTGGAAATTCAACCTGGGTTTATACAGTTATCAGAACCATTCAAGTTGTAGTGCACAATATGTCCTCTCATGATAAATCATATATTGTGTGTCTACCTACATAACAAAAGTCCTGTTGTCCATCTCCTCACTTCCACACTGCACAATAGACGAGGTCACTGAGGCCACGTCATTCACTTTGTTGTGAAATAATTGCAACAAGAAAATCCCTCTTTACTAACCTCATTCTTTCAAGAATGTCTTGAAAGTGAAAGTTTTGGCCTCTTTTTATGAAATTGTAGAAATATCTAGCTTGAAGCAGCAACATTGAGGCTCTATGCCCCAAAAATTCAAACAGAATTGTACTAATTGTTCCGACAGAATTTCTTTTAATTTTTTTCAACGTAATATTGTGGCCAATGTCGAGAGCATATAGACCCTTTTTTTTTTTTTTTAATCTTTGGTCCAGGTACATATTTTGACGTCACAATAACATTCGCAAAACACTCAGGAGACACATCGGGGGACGGGGAGTGCAGAGGACCAAAGGGCTTGTTCCAGGTGCAGAAAGGGGGTCTGGGGGGGAGCAAGGGCGATGTAGTGTCCAGGGAAGGTCCAGACGACAGGGTCCAGGTGGGACAGCGGAGGGGGGCAGGGGTCAGAAGTCCAGCCGAGGGGAACCGGTTCGGGAGATGGAGAAAAGCGTATTGTCTGGGGTGAAGGTGTCGCAAAACTCAGTTTCTCTTGCGGAGTGGAGATGGTGGTGAACATGGGCACGAAGGAGCGCTGTGAAGAGGGGCCAGTGCTCTGCTGCGCGGCCGTCGTGGAAGTGGTGGTGTCGTGTCGACACCACCAGGCGACACAGGACGAGGCGGGCTGCGTCCCAGTTGACCATTGCAGCGTCCAGCCCCTGAGGTCGCTGCCGGACAGGTCCGAAGAGCCAGAACCAGAGTCCGGGGTCATCGATTCCATGGGCTGCCGGCGGCGGGAGCCTCAACACCAGCCTCCGAGCAAGAAGGTCCAGTAGTCGGGTCCAGAACCGCCGCACGACAGGACACCGGGCGGCCAGATGGAGGAGGTCTTCAGGTGCCTCACCGCACACCGGACAGTCACAGCCGTACCCGTCAGGGTGTATTGCGTGCAACCTGGTGCAGGTGTAAATGATCCTGTGTCTCAATTTAAAGTCAAAATTACTGACTTGGGGTGGGGTGTACCAATTATATATGTGAGCCCAGATGGAGGTAGTGTCATGTGTGGGAAACGTCTACGACCATCTGTGTTCTGCAGAAGGGCGCTGAGTGACCCCGGCCACCAACAGCCGGTAGAAGGTGTGCGTCTTCGTCTCTGTCAGCCTCGACATCGTCTCCCCCCATACAATATCAAAATCCAAAGAACACTCGCCTTCCTCTTCCCCATCTACCTCCCCCGGGTCAGGGGGGCCTGTCTGGGGACCCCAGGGGTTCCTATGCTTTTTATATGGATGTTCATCTGAAGCTCTCCTCTTGTATTGCAGGCCCCTCTGTAACAGTGAAATACATGATTGGGGCTTCAGTGGTCTTGATGTGTTGATGAGGAGTCAGGGCAGTGGGCTGAATGCATTTGAGAACAGATTTGTGTGTGAGAATTACATTGTTGAAAAAAATAGTGGCAAAAATCCATTTAAAAAAAACTGAAATTTTGACCTGAAATATTGCTGTTTTGAAAATGGAGTTAAAATGGCCACAGAAAGGGTATACCTTTCACTTTGACCTCTTTTTTAGGTCTTGAATAATGCTAAACAGAACACTTGAACATCACAGGTGTATGAACTATGGCATGGGGGCCAAAAAACAGCTTTTTTAAAATGAAATAATGCTCAAAATCTGGTATTTTCAAAGGACAGGCACAAAAATGACAAAAACGTATTACATATTTGGAGGAGCTGTGCAAAACACACATTTTCAAATAATTTCATATTGTCAGCATAAAGCTTTTTCACTTGTGTATTGTTTATTCTACGACCTCTGCTTATTTGTAGACAAGATCACAGAATTTCTGAGTCCTGGGAAATATTGCAGAGCACTATTAAATAATCATCTTTCTGTTGGCTGCGCTAAAACCAGCCTTGTTTGAATGTATTATCATGTAACATTTTATATGGAATTATATAATGTTAAAGGTGCATTTTTCCTGGTGGAAGGTTTGCCACCTGCTTGTCCTGCTTGTCTAAAGGGAGATGTTTTGCCTGGAATGTTCTGTAGTATGGCATTAAACGTATCTCACTGCAACCCCATTCAAAATAAGAAATTAGTTATTTTTTTCAAGGAATTTCTAAGCAATAAAAACGCCCATAAATGAATAAATGCAAGGTGTGTAAGTTTATGCCTGATCTCTTCATGTGGGCAAAAAAGTGATGGAACTCCTTGAAAGTTGCATAGTGTGCAAGTGTATTTGTTCACCCACCAGAGAGCGCCGGCGTAAAACGAGTCTGTCATCAAAAACACTGGGTTTATTTTAATGTAATATGCTTTTTTCCTCTTAATATTTAAACAATGTAAAGCAATTTATACACTTTACAGTTTACAGCAGTTAAACATTGGGAAGTGTCCTCTTTGAGCGAGCGAGAGAGACCCCTGTCATTTCAGTGGGTTTAAAATTATAAGAAAAATAAATTTCAGTCCAGTTAAAAATGTAGTGGAGTACAGAGCCCTACTCTCAAACGTAGTGAAATAGCAATAAAAAGTATCTTAAGTAAATTGTATTTATATAATTGTATATTTGCCACTCTATTCTATACCTATAGATACCAGACGTAGCTGACTTCAAAATGTCTGGAGGAACGGAGTGTGTGAAAGTCCATAGCACTGAAAAATCTGGGAACATAAATAGGCTACAAAGCCAATCTAGTATGATCATCTTTTCTTTTATAAAATTAATGTGAGTTTTTCACAACTTTCAGTCACCACAATGGAGTTTTGCCTTTGTTGTAAAGCATGCAAACACGCTGGACTTTCTGTTTATAGAATAATAAAACGCTTTGTAAGAGCTGCTTATACATTATATCTGTACTGGGGTAAAACAAATGTTGCTCAGATACATGAGAAAAATCTGGTACAATGCCTTAAATAAGATGTAGCCTAATCAAAGACTATAATGTGTTTAACTTGAGCCTATAACATTCAATATTAAATTGCTTTCTGAATTGTGGAAAGTTTTTTTGCCCACAGTTTTGGGTTTTCATTTATTTTCTTTTACTTGTTATAGATGCTGACAGCAGTTATCTAAAGGCTCCAAAACAAAGCAAGAAACATACAGAGCAACAAAGCAAGAAACATAAAAATAAATAAATAAATAAAAATCCCCGAGCTTTTAATCTTAAAATGTCGTATTTACCAGTAAAATTTTACATAAATCTAAGTTACAAATGTCGACTTTCTACGCGTTTGTGTTTTATTCAAGACACGCCCATGAAGACATTGGCTGAAGCACGTCCGCGTCTCAGGTCACGTCCACATTCCGCTCGGGCACGAAGGTAGGCCAAGATTTCCACCATACAATTTTTCCACAATTGTATAACCATCAAACGACAACCAAATAACACGTTTTACTAGACACAATAATAACAACATGTGTTTATTACGTCGTAGGAACCGAGGGAATTCTAACAAGACGAGAAAAAAAAACCCGCCGCGTGCTTGTGTGAACAACATGGACGACGCTCTAGTTTCGGTGAGTTCCAGACTGAAAAACAAATACAACTTAATTTGAAAATGTCGACAACTTTTAAAACAGGACAAAGTTCGAGTTTGGTGTTATTTAAGTTTTCTTGTCGTGAAACGCGAAGCTAAAACGGGCTAGTTCGTGCTAAAAAGTTTTGAGCGGGATCGTACGTGAGACTGCGTAATTTCCGAGGAGGGAGGGGGTGCGAGTGAACAGTTTTTCCCGGGAGCGGCTGAAAACGCGCGGTGCCTGCATTATCTGATATTCTGGCCACAGAAGCGCTGTGCGCTGCGCTTGAATTGCGTAACTAAATTTCAGCGTGAGAAATGGCATGTGTGAGCGTGTGAACATGTCGAGTTGCGTGTGTCACACTCTGAATGCGTGAGACTTGAGTGCCCTGGGCGTGGGTGTTTCACGCGGCCGCTCTGGGACAATCCCTTTGGTCCTCTACACTCCCCCTAGTCTGGTTAACACCTGACCGTATCACAAGTGAGATATGGATCTGGAAACTCGCTTCGAAAAATCCCGTAGCGGAGGTGTGGTTAGCGATCGCCAACGGCCGTTTATTGGGCGTTATGAATGTCTATCATTGAGCGTATACGTAAGTCCATAGCCAATCATGTCAGTTGTCAGTTCAAACTACAAGCTTCCGTTTGTCATGTAGTACGCGTCACCGTCTTGCCACACCTCCCCCGCTCTCCAACTAAATCTGGGACTCTCGCTTGGACGAGTTTCCAGGCCGCCTTCCAGTTCGAAACGAACGGAAGCGGCCTGGGAATTCTCAGGCTACACTCCCCCTGTTTCTCTTGGCCCTTGTGCCCAGTGGTGTTTATTCCCGTGCCCACATCCCCCGATGTGTCTTCTGAGTGCTATGCGAATGTAATTGTGATGTTAATATATATACAGTGGTACCTCACCTTACGGAATTAATTTGTTCCAGAAGTGGTTTCGTAACGTGAAAAATTCGTAAGTTGAGTAGCTATTTCAATGGAAAAAGCCTGATTCGTTCCAAGGCCCCGATCCAAGTTTTTTTTTAATAGTGTAACTTTTTTTTATCCTGATTGGTTTCTCAGACTGGATTTAAACTTTTCTCACATTTGTCTCTCGTTTAAACACTCAAACTTTCATAGATTTTCAACAAACTATTAATAGTGAAGTGTGGGGGGAAGCGGGAGGGGGGAGAAAACTGCGCAGACATGTGTGATAGCGCAGCATGACCCGGCGCAGAGCTGACAGCAGGTCTAGACCAGGACTAAACCTGGACTAAACCAGGACTAGATCAGGTGGATTAAAGCGCCGCGGTCGGGTCTATTTCCTGGTTTCATTTCGAGTCACAGCTGAGGGGAGCAGTGAGGAGGGGACTGCACGCAGTCTGAGCGCATGAACGCATGAGAACGAGACCCATGCAAGAGTCTAGTGGTGGTCTAGACCTCCTCTAGACCTGACCAGGTCTAGAGGAGGTCTAGACCACCGCGGCTCCTCCTGGTTTAGTCCTGGTTTAGTCCAGACCACCGCGGCTCCTCTAGACCTCCTACAAGTTACAATTAATGCATTTTAATCGACCAACGTCTTGATCGACAATTAATCATAAGTCGATTAATTGTTGACATCCCTAGTTTAATCAGATTTTCTCTGTGTTTTGGTCATTTTTAAGCAGCTTTTCTGTAGTTTACTTAAACAAATGACAATTTATTTGTCTCTTTACTGTTGTCAGGTCAAAAATATGTTCACCTGGGACATTTCTTTTTTTTTTTTTTTTAATAATTTGTTTATTAGTATTTCCAACTTTCACAATATAAAATCATCCATATACATATTCAGTAGCATAGAAGGAAAATACATTTTTTTATATATATAAACAGGAACAGAACAACCTGAAAAAAGAGACAGAGGAAGAGAAAGGAATGAGAGAAAAAAGAAAGAAAAAAAATTAAATAAATAAATAATAGAGAGAGAGAAAGAGAGAGAAAAAATAAGAAACCCCCCCCCAAAAAAAAAACCAAAACAAAAAAAAAACCCTCTTACAATATACTCACACACTGTACACACACAAAAAAAACAGCCTATGCATCCTGTTCATCCTGCTGGCTTTTTAAGTAGTCTGTGAATCGTCCCCATACTTTGTAGAAACTCTGAAGCTTCCCCTTTTTAGCATACGTCAGCTTTTCCAAGGCTAAAGTGTTGGAAAGGCTCTTGAACCAGACATTAACAGAAGGTGCTTCCATGGCTTTCCATGAGATGGCTATACAGTGTTTAGCTTGTAGTGAGCACATATAGATCATCTTTTTATCTGCACTAGACAGTGTTGAATCTGTTGGGACAAGTCCAAGAATGAACAATTTAGGACAGACAGGCAATCTGGTTGAGCTAATGTCAGATACTCGTTTTATTACCTCTTCCCAAAATTCCCTAATTTTAGGGCAGTTCCATAGGCAGTGATAGAGTGT
Source organism: Paratrypauchen microcephalus (assembly GCA_036785185.1). Taxonomy (NCBI): domain Eukaryota; kingdom Metazoa; phylum Chordata; class Actinopteri; order Gobiiformes; family Gobiidae; genus Paratrypauchen; species Paratrypauchen microcephalus. Next base: position 1,628,924 of record JAVJIX010000168.1, on the reverse strand, counting down.
GCCCTCCTCTAGACCACACTTGATGCAGATGTCGGGGTTATTGTTGTTGAAGCGATGCAAAAGGGAAGGAGTTATATATGTATGCATAATCCATTTATATTGTATAAGTCTGAATCTGGTATTGATAGTCTGAGTCTGTGCTGTATGACACACCATTTTCCATTCATCCTCAGAAATTTCAGTGTTCATGTCCCTGGACCACTTCGCTCTATTGTCAGTTGAAGATTCATTGGAGTTTTCCACCATTAAGCTATAAGTAACAGATATCTGACCACGACTGTGCATATGTTTTAGTATGACCTCTTCAAGACTGGACAGTGGTGGTTTGTGTATCTGCTGTTTATATTTTGTCAGAATATAACTCCTAATTTGCAAATATTTGAAGAAGTGGTTCCTGGGTATATTGTAAGCACCATGTAATTCCTCAAAACTATACAATACCTTATTCTCATTGTACATGTCCATAATTTTACTAATGCCTTTCATTGCCCATGATTTGAACCCTAGGTCGTTTCTGCCTGCGGGAAATTGATAGTTCCCCCAAATTGGGGTGAAACCTGATAAATCTGAGTCAATATTTAAATGTGTCTGCACTTTAAACCAGACTTTAATCGAGTTTTTAACGAATGGGTTGTTTGTTTTCTTTAACAGGTTTTTATATGAGTCAGAAAATAAATATAACTTCAATGGTAAGGGTGATGTGGTATGGTTTTCCATTTTGACCCAGGAATTTTTTGTTTCCTCTGAGAACCAGTGCATGATTGCCTTAATCTGGGCTGCCCAGTAATACCATAGAAAGTTTGGCACTTGCAGGCCCCCTCTATCATATGGCAGATAAAGTAGGGACATCCCGAGTCTTGGGCGCCTGTTATTCCAAATGAAGTTCATTATTAATTCCTTCAATTTAGAAAATAGGGTAGATGGGGGACTAAGTGGGATAGATTGAAAAAGATACAAGAATTTTGGTAGGATATTCATTTTAACTATGTTTACACGGCCAATTAATGATATGGGGAGATCTGACCATCTCTTCAGAACATTGCTGGTAGAAGATAGAATTGGATTATAATTTTCTGAGACTATGTCATCTATTTTTGGGGTGATCTGTATACCCAAGTACTTAAAGCCCTTGGGTGCATTATGAAATTCCTTCCCCACTGTTGGATTATTTCTTTCTTTTTCATTTAGGAACATAATATTGGACTTGGTGTTGTTCACTTTATAGCCAGAGATTTTCCCAAAGGTTGCTATTACATGAAGAAGAGCAGGAAGGGATTGTATCAAATCTTTTAAAAAGAGTATAATGTCATCTGCAAAAAGGCTAATTCTGTGTTCACAGCTTCCTATTGTTACTCCCCTTATCAGAGGGTGAGATCTAATTGTTAGTGCCAGTGGTTCTATGGACAATACAAACAAAAGGGGCGACAGTGGACATCCTTGACGTGTTCCTCTGGTGAGTTTGAATGGTTTGGACGTCATAGAGTTTGTCAAGACTGCTGCAGTAGGTTTACTGTATAATAACTTCACCCATTTTATAATGTTTTCTCCTAAGCCAAATCTAGGGAGTATATCAAATAGATATGGCCATTCCAGCCTGTCAAAGGCCTTCTCTGCGTCTAGGGAGAGTAAGGCCACGTCAGGGCATCCATCTTCTATATTAATAATATTTAAAACTCTTCTAAGATTATGGAAAGCCTGTCTTCCTATTACAAATCCGTTTTGATCCTCATGAATTAGGCTAGGTAGAAATTTCTCCAATCTCCGTGCAATGACTTTAGCAATTAGTTTGGTATCTGAATTTAGGAGGGAAATGGGTCGGTAAGATTCACATTTAGTAGATGGCTTGCCAGGTTTCAATATTGTAGTAATGAGGGCTGTAGAGAAAGAAGGCGGTAAGGAATTCGTTCTGAAAGCTTCTTCAAGCATATTGAATAAGTGAGGTAACAACATATCTTTAAAGGTCTTGTATATTTCAATGGGGAGCCCATCTGGGCCAGCAGCTTTCCCACTTTGCATACACATGAGGGCCTTGTATAACTCCTCTAACTCTAATGGTCTATCCAGAGTTTCCATGTCTTCTTGAGAAAGAGTAGGGAAGTCTAGGGCATCAAGAAAACAATTTAAAGACATTTTGCTAGCTAAGCAATCAGATTCGTAGAGTGTTTTTTAAAATCTCTGAAATGTTTCATTTATTTCTTTGGGGTCTGCAGTAATTGTTCCATTTGATTTTTCTATCTCGTGTATTGATCTCTCGTTCTGTAGGGTTTTAATACGCCAGGCAAGTAATTTGCCTGCCTTTTCTCCTTGGTCATAGAATTGTTGTTTTAATTGATTCAGATTACTTAAGGCCTTATTTACAGATATTTCATTATAATGGGCCCTGAGTGTGGCTAATCTGTGCTCTACGGATGGTGTCTTATCAGTTACAATTTGGTCTTCCAGTGTTTTGATTTCCCTCTCGATTTCCAACATCTTCTTTTTAAATTGATTAGATTTAAAGCTGGTATAGCTTATAATTTGCCCTCTAATGTAGGCCTTAAAGGCATCCCATCTGATTATCGATGAGGTTTCATTCTTGTTGAGCTTGAAAAACACATCTATATTTGTGGTAAGGAACTGTACAAACTCAGGATCTTGGAGCCATTTGTTATCAAATCTCCATCTAGGAGGCCCGCTGTATTCTTTATAAACATTATACTCTAAAGATACAGCTGCATGATCAGATATTATTATGCTATTGTAATAACAAGTCTTGATTTTGAATAGTGAAGTGTTAGAAATGAGAAAGTAGTCAAGCCTGGAATAGGTATTGTATGTAGAAGAGTGGCAAGAGAATTCTTTCTTATCTGGGTTATGTTTCCTCCATATATCACACAGCCCCAGCTCTGCCATGAAGTGGTGAATTACCTTTCTTGCATGACTATGTGAGGAGTCCTGACCACCCTCTCTGTCCACACTGGGTCTCAAAACACAATTGAAATCTCCCCCCATAATAACTTCTCCTCTCAAGGTTGAAATTGTTAGAAAAATGTTCCTGTAAAAATCAGGATCATCTGTATTCGGCCCGTAAACGTTAATTAAATTAAGATAATTTCCAAACAAACTACCCTGTAGTATTATATATCTTCCCCCAGGGTCCACGATAGTTGAGATTATTTGGATGGGAATAGATCTGTGAATTAGGATGGCTACTCCTCTAGCATGAGAGGAGAAGTTTGCAACAAACACTTGCCCCTGCCACCTTCTGCGCAGTCTGATGACTTCCGTGGAGACTAAGTGTGTTTCCTGTAAGAATATAATTCTGGATCCTAAGTGTTTAAGTCTAGTCATAACCCGTTTTATTTTCACCAAACTACCTAAGCCTCTTATGTTCCATGATGTTAATTTGCATATCTGGTTATCTGTCATTATGGGGTACTATGGGATGCCTTAACAAAAAGCACAAGCTGTACTGTAAAGTAGAGTATTATGAGGGGGTAAAGAGAAGAGGGAAATACAGAAAATAATACAATAAAATTACAATAAACTTGACACAATAAAAACCCACACAAGAACCAAACTAAAAACATTTTGCCAGAACATGCAAAATGTTGAACCAGTAACATATCCACCTACTGACTGCCTGCTTTACAGTCTAAGTTAAGTAAATCCGCCTTCCTATAGCTCCTAGTTGGGAGCAAAAGTAAATCAAATAAACTAAATTAACTACCTTTAGTCTCTTTATATTCAAATAATATCAGTAATAATACCACCCCTTTATATTATGACAAATGAACATCTTAGAATAGGCTATAGCCTAGAACATGTTTTACGGTTAAACTTAAAAATTATTCTAAAAAGCAAAGGTTACTCATCATGACTCTGTTTAGTTGGCTATTTAGGTACAACTTAATAACTGAAAGACAGAAGAATAACATTAGAACCGATTAGTAGCCGTTCTTTTTTTTTTTTTTTTCCCCAACTTGTACCAGTAGCTGAACCTATATCAACTTTTAAATCAAATCAAATCAGCCCCAAGTGCTGTCGTATTAAATAACCATTTCAACAGTTTTTCTGTTGCAAGTTTGCATTAGTGCATATAGCAATACATCACCCTGACTCCGAAGTAGGTTCATTATCAATGCTGTGAAGAAACTTATCCACTTCTCCGGGCGTCTGGAAGACAGTATCTTTTCCCTCGTAAGTGACTCGGAGCTTGGCGGGATACTGAAGACCATATTTGATTCCCTTGAAGTATAGTGTCTGTTTCACCGCATAGTATGCGTTCCTCTGGCGTTGCACCTCGGCGGAAAAGTCTGAGAAAAGCTTCACCTTTCGGTTGTTGTACGTAATCGCCCCCTTCTTCCGTGCTGCATTCATTACGCGTACTTTATCTTTGAAGTTCAGGAATTTCGCGATCAGTGGTCTAGGACGTTCAGCGGCCGGCTTCTGCTTCTGCCTGCCCGAGGAGCCAGCGGACGGATTGACAGCGGTGCGGTGGGCTCGCTCGATCCTCAGCAGTTGGGGAAAGTTCTCTGCTCCTAGGACAGCGGTGAGCCAATTCTCCAGAAATGATTCAGCATCGTCACCCTCTGCCTTTTCCTCCAGCCCAATGATGCGCAAATTAGACCGGCGTTAGCGATTCTCCAGGTCGTCATTCTTTTCAGTAAGTTGTTTCACTTTGGCTTCTAACTCAGACACCTTCGCTGTTAGCTGCTCTGTTGCATCCTCCGTGTCTCCTATACGTTGTTCAGCTGCGGTCATTCTGCCTTTGATAGCATCTAAATCAGCTCTGATGTGAGCTATGCCATCGATAACTTCCCTGTGACGTGCCAAGCTTTCAGTCTTAAGACAAGCGATGGCTTCTAGTATAGCGTCTTGATTTTGGATATCCTTTCGGCCCGTGTGTGTTGCTTCCATCCTCTCGCTATCCTCCATTGAAGAGCAGGCTGCTAATTCGGGGCTAGCTTGAAGTTTGCCGCTCACCGAAGTTTTTGTTGACTTGTTGGATGAATTGTCCGGTTTGGTTTTGGTCTTTTTTGTGCCTGACATTGTTCACCTTGCTTTTAAGCGACCGTCTGTTCCATTTGAGTTCGTTGTACGGATTTTTAAGGGTGTAAAATATGTTCTTTATTCAGAGACTAAAAAGCAGCGTCTGTCTAGCTCACCGCCATTACCGGAAGCCCGCCATTACCGGAAGCCACCTGGGACATTTCTTGTATCAAACTGGGACAAATCTAACCTGGGAAATCCCAGGCTATCTTTCATTCGTTCCGATCTGAAAGACAGCCTGGTGACTATGGCAAGCGAGCTCTCCCGATTCTGGGAGCCAATCAGAGAGCGGGGAGGGGTGGAAAAACGGTGACGCGTACTACGTGACAAACAGAAGCTTGTAGTTTGAACTGACAACTGACATGATTGGCTCTGGGCTACGTATACGCCAAATGATAGACATTCGTAACGCCCAATAAACGGCCGTTGGCGATCGTAAACCACACCTCCGGTACGAGATATTTCGAAGGTGGCTTCCAGGCCATAGCCGTTTCCCAATTCAGCGAGTGCATGGTTCGGAGTGTGGTCTCAGTCTGCAGTCGAGGCGGTGCATACTTGCTCAGCCCTGAGTGCAGTCCGTGGATCGCATGACTGTCTGCGAAATGGAACAAATCCCGCCTCAGCTCAATGAGCCGGGTGGTCTGCTCCTTGTTCCCTAAGACAAAAATATTATTCTATTGTGACTAGTAATACTTGGAATTGGGACATGGCCAATGTTCCCCCTAATTTTTAATGTGTCTGAGCAAACACACTAACTCCCTGAGCGCTCCTTGGATCCCTGTGCGCGACATCCGAAATGCTTGTTTCTGCCAGTGCACGTAGCTGTCATTTGCAGGGATGAAAAATTTCCGCTTTTTGGCGGATTTCCGCTTTTTTTCGTCAGCCGCCTGGGTCAGTATGCGTCCCGTATTGAGCTGAATAGGGACGCACTTTGTCCCGTATTAGCATGTGAATCAAAAATAGTGTCTAAAACAGAGATGCCCAATACGTCTATCGCGATCTACCAGTTGATCGCCAAGGTAGTGTGGGTAGATCGTAGTGTCGAGTACTACGGCACTGGTCTTGGTCTCAAGATGAGTGTGATCATATTTCATTACGTCCGTTGGTGTTTGCAATAAACTTTCACCGGTGTGCGGGACGGCGCAGGGATTCTCACTGCAGCCTGTGTGCTCGACTGGAACCCTGCGCGGCACGTCACCACGAGCGCCACCAGCGCACACAGCTTGTTCGCAACAGTGTGTATCACAGAGCAGGTTAAACTTTTTAAAACATCCCACCTGTCCGTCCGCCTCACATCAGCGCGCCGCTCCTCGCCTTTTACGCTCTCGCTCCTTTCCGCCCATAGCGAACACACGCTCCCACCTCAATGCACTCTGATTAGAAGTGAAGATTAATTGCAAAGCAAAAACTAATCTAAATTTATGTTTCAGTGTTGGCACAGAGCAGGTCTACAGCAAAGAGCAGGTCTACTGCGACATGTGGTTGAATTTTGCCTAATAAAAGTGCACAAATGCATCTGTTTGCCACGACATGCGTTTGGTAAATGTGCAGAGGCTGGTAAATACCACTGAAAAACCAGTAAGAGAATGTGGCCGTTTCCCAATCCAGCGACGGCACACTTGTGAGCGTCCTTGGAACAGGATATGCGTCAGATCCAGCGCTGTTCCATTCGTTTTTTTACCCCTGCACCGTCGAGACGAGCTCTGAACGGCGCCGTCGTTTCCATGGAAATCGGGGCGTGGACCAAGCGTGCGAACATGCACGCTTCGCACACTTAAAAGCCCCAGCATGCACAGCGCGGGAGGATATATGACTACAAAGACCGACTCGCCAGCGACATCCACAAGTGAGAGTTGCGACGTCACTATAAAATATACGTACTGGTTCACCTCACCTACAACTATGCTACATGAAACTCTTCATAAACCACGCTAAACATGTGTGACGGTAGCCGTAACGGCATAGATCACGGCACCTGTATTACCGTTCACATGCTTTTCCCCTTACACTTCTATATTTCCTTTGCTGTTGTAATGCTGGATATTCTACAGTATCGCCATGTCCAGCGTTTACTCTAAGCTGCGCACTGTTCGCACATTCTCAGCGCACAAGAAAACTTGTGCAGCGCACTGTAAATCAGGGATGAAAGAGCTTTTAGCGGATCGCCGCTTTTTATTCAGCCGCGGTGTCATTTTTTTTATATCTGCAAAGTGCGAGCCGCGCGGGGGGGGGTTCATTTCGGATGTGGAGTTAGTGTGTTTGCTCAGACACATTAAAAATTAGGGGGAACATTGGCCATGTCCCAATTCCAAGTATTACTAGTCGCAATAGAATCATATTTTTGTCTTTAGGGAACAAGGAGCAGACCACCCGGCTCATTGAGCTGAGGCGGGACTTGTTCCAGTTCGCAGACGGCCACGTGAGAAACGTAGTGCACTAAGGACAGAGCGAGTGTGCGCCGTCTCGACGACAGCCCGACGGCACACTCACAAGCGTGCCGTCGCTGAATTGGGAAACGGCCTGTGACTCCAGGTAGGAAGTTGAAAAAACAAGTTAAAAAAAAAAAATTAAAGAAGGGGTCCAAAAATGGGGCACAGTGTTTAAGTGCAGTACAGTTTGCTTGGCTTATTTTAAGATTAAAACTAACAGATAAAATGGAGATAGCATTATGAAAATTAAAATACATATGCTTACATATTAGGGATGCAAATTATCGGTTAATTCATTAACTGATAGTTGATTGACCTTATCGGTCGATTAACGATTAACTGATAAGCGGCGTTTTTCACCTGAATTTTAGTGTTTCAATAGGGTCTTTTAGAATATAAGCTATAGTAACATACCACTGAGTCAAAAATATATCATAGTATTATTATATTGTATATTCCTCAATTAATTATTCCTTAGTAAAAAGCAGACAAATGTATTGATGCTGAATAACAAAATACAGTAATCCCTCGCTCTATCCAATTTTTTTTTTATAGTGTAAAACTTTTTTTATAGTGTAACATTGTGTTCTGTCCTGATTGGCTAAGAGACTATCCCAGGACTGAACGTGGACTGGACCAGGTCTGAACCAGGTCTGGACCTGGACTGGACCTGGACTGGACCGGGACTCGACCGGGTCTAGACCTGGACTAGACCAGGATTAAACCACTGGGGCGCGTGCTGGTTTCGCCGCGCCCCGCGCTCCGAGCCGCAGGCCAGCCGCGCGGGGCTCGGGGCTCGAGGCGCGGGCTGCGGCGAAACCGGCACGCATTCCGGGTTAGATCTCGCCTCGCGTGTACACCCGGGGCTGCAGCGCCAACGGCACTGCTCAGCAGCCCCGCGAGTACACCCGGGGCTGCTGAGCAGTGCCGTTGGCGCCTGCGGTCGGCTGTGAGTCGAGCTTGGCGCAGCGCGGTTGCCTTGTTTCATGACCACGCGGGTGCGCATGTCCGCGTGTCCGCGGTTAGCGGTTAATTACAATTAATGCATTTTGATCGACCAACGTCTTAATCGACAATTAACCGTTAATCGATTAATTGTTGACATCCCTATTACATATACATAAACTTGTATGTACCAGGTATGTGTATATCACCACTAGTGCCTGTGAATAAAATGTCGTCTGTGCTTTGATTTACAGTTTTACTTTATTGCAAACATGTACAGGGGGTCCTCGGGTTACGACGTTGATCCGTTCTTAAGACGCGTCGTAACCCGAATTTCGTTGCAAGTCGGAATTTGATTTTGATCTTCCAACCAAAGCATCAATAACCTTTCCATCTCAATAATTAGACCACTACACTGCTTGGTTATCACTGTCGCTTTCATAGGAGCAGATCAGAGCCCACATCAGGTACTTCCGCCCACATTGGGCACGCACATGAGGCCGTCTTCTCCGCCCTACAACCACAACAAAGCGTATTCTTCCGCCGCGCGCCGTTCGCGTTTGTTTACGTCGCTTACCACGCTAAACCGCGTAAGACGGAATGACGCGTAATATATATATATATTTTTATGGGGGCGCGTTTGTAACCACGAAACGTAAGTCGAGACCGTCGTAACCCGAGTACCCCCTGTATATTTGTAAAATTTTGTGAGAAGGTAGTGCAAAGTGGGATCATCAAGAGGGGGAAAGGGAATTTTTCTTAGTTTTTATTGGCTGGAATGACCCCCAGATTGCATCTCAGAGCATCTAGAATTCCAAAATTTTCCGGGGGGGGGGCCAGCCCCAGGACCCCCTTTGCTTTTCAAGCTTTTTTCCATTACTGGTCACTTTCATCCCTGCATTTGAGCGCTTTACCTTTTTAGATTGTTCACCATAGTTCTTTATTGTCCTATTAGTTTGTGGTAGACTGTATTCCAGAGTAGGCCTACAGAAATACATCAATAAGATACAATTATTTATAACTTCTTTATTTTGTCTTACAGCAGAGAGGTGGGTAGAATAGCCAGAAATTGTAGTCAAGGAAGAGTAACGGTACTTGAAAGTAATATTACTCAAATAGAAGTATAAGTAGTGGTCAGAGTAATTACTGAAGTAAAAGTATTTTAGAAAACTCCTCAAGTAAGAGTAATTTATAGAATATCCTTGCTGTCAGGACGTAACATGTGATTTATAGTTGTTTGAAGGACAAAACATGAAATAATGCACAAAATCTGGTATTTTCAAAGGAGAGACAAAGATGACACAGTGTGGATCATATCTGAAGGAGAATTTTCAAATAATTTCATATTGTCAACATAAAGCTTTTCTCACTTGTATATTTACTCAACCCCCTTTTACGTCAATGAAAATATTACTCAAGTAGGAGTAAAAGTATGCTGCTACAAAAGTACTCTGGAAAGTACCACCTCTGCTTATTTGTAGACAAGATCATAGAATTTTTGACTCCTGGGAAATATTGCAGAGCACTATTAATTTCTAGTGGAAGGTGGTTCTACCTGCTTGTCTAAAGGGAGATGTTTTGCCTCTCCCACTCATAGTAAAAAAAAATAGTGCATAATTTCAAAGAACTTTTTAGCAATAAAAACACTGATAACTGAATAAATGCAAGATGTGTAAGTTTAATGCCTGATCTCATGTGGGCAAAAAGGTGATGAACTCCTGAAAAGTTGCATAGTGTACCAGTGTATTTGTTCACCCACCAGAGGGCGCCAGAGTAAAACGAGTCTGTAATCAAAGACACTGGGTTTATTTTAATGTAATATGCATTTTTTAATTAATAATAATTGTAATTCTTAATATTTAAACAATTTAAAGCATGCAGTTTATAGACTCTTCTTTTAGCAGTTAAGCGTTGGGAATTGTTCACTTTCTGTGTGTGTTTCTAGTGGGACAGTGTTGGGGGAGGGACTTCCTGTCTTTGTCTGTTCTTGCAGAAAGATTAAAGTGAAGTTTGTGGTCCTCAGGCTGTTTCTGAAGCTGCTCTCTCCACTCTCTTCACTGTGAACACTTGGATTGTCTGTTCTGATGTAGAACCAAAAGCAACTGTGACTTTTAAACACTTTGAACACACAGATATTCCCAACAGGAAGTAGCCTTAGCAACAGCACACAGGCTAGCAAAGCATGATGGGTAATACTCTGCTGCTAACATTTCTAAATTATTTCTCAATAAATTCTCACAGTTGTAGTGTGTAGGAGTGTCTACAGAGACTCTACATGTCTGTAGTGTAACACAGTGTAGGGCACAGTGTAGGACACAATGTAGGACATAGTGTAGGACATGTCTTGTGCTGTGACTGAGGACAGCATGTCCCTGCATGACCCTCTGTGTGTGTCCGTGTACAACTCATACTTACCTGGCAGGGGAGATACCATGATCATGAAGGTGGTTCACCCAAGGCGAGGCTTAGCCATTGCACTCCGGCTTTGCTGATACTTTGCGAATTCCCCAAATGTGGGAATCTCGACTGCATAATTTCTGGTAGTGGGGGACTGCGTTCGCGCTCTCCCCTCATTAGAATGTACAAAGAAATACAAATGGTCATAAAGCCATGGGAGATCAAGCCTTAAATGTATAACAGTTAGTGTACAGTATTCCAGTTCAGATGGGTACATTTAACACATGACAGAGCCAGTGTACCTTTGAGTTTCTTGAGGTAGAATTACTTTTATTTGTGTACATGTGCAGTACAAAGTGTTGCTAATTATTTGGACCTATGAGGCATGGGGCCATAGTTTGGACACTTTGAGCACTGCTTATATTTTGAATAGGCCTGTAACAATATCGACTTAAAGCTGGAGTAATATATTTTGGGGCTAAGTTTGGGGCTGGTTAGCTCAACTGGTAATTCACTTGACTTTCACCCGGGGGATCTGGGTTCAAATCCCCCTGGCAATGAGCAAGCCATTGTGGATCCTTCGGCAAGACCCTTCATGGTACTGCCCCCTGGTCACCGGACCGGTGACTGAGCTGCTCACTGCAGCCCACTTGGGTCTATGCAGAAGTGAATTTCTCCTGTCACTGTGTGTGAGATCAATAAAGTCTTAATCTTACTGCGTGTATAACCTTTTTTGTATCATAGTAAGATTTGAGCTGTGGAGAGTTGAATAACTTCTATGGCTAAATATTGGTTCATTCCACTATTTGTGTTGCTGCTCAGGCCTTTTAATAAAATGGTCTGTTTAAAAATGGTTTACTGGAATAATTTTGCATTATTATTGTGTATAGTAGTATCTGTGTAGCAATATATTGCACGCCAAAATGTGTTATTGTGACAGGCCTTATTTTGGGCTAATGGGTTTTGCCTGTTCGCTAAATTTTCCTCATTGTATGACAAAATATTACTATGAATTCTGGATATTGTCTATACATTAGACTGTTCTAAAAATAAATAGAAGGAACAATACGAGGGATGGGACATCATCTTGTGCCACAGGAGCAGGTGAGATCAAATTGGCACATGAGAAGAATGATCTTGTCAGTTTTTTATTTGGCCTAAAAAGGGTTCCACTTCTGCATAAAGCAGTGCTACAATGAGAGCGAAAAGTTGGAGTGCACAATTGACTTTGAATTTTGTCTTGTCATAATATTTTGTCTTGCCTCTAAAAATACCAGAGCTATTCATAGCATTTTAATCAAACAGAAATCATCCATTTCTGTTAATATGCTTGGTGTTTAATTTGGCCATCTTTGTATGAAATGGCACTGGTTCAAGTCATATGTATTTGTTTTTATTTAGTCAAAGGACCCGGAGCCACATCAGCTGGACCTTTCCTCTGGACGTGTCCCTCTATGAAGACTCCTGTGGAGCCTGTGAGGACAGGTACTGTGGATTTGTCTATTTACTTTGCATTATATATTTTCATGCATTACTGCTCTTGTGGCTGATAAGTGACATTTGCAGATGATGGTATCAGTATGTTGCATTGTTGTTGGTGTAAATTTAGCATATTCACTTTACAATACAGTTGCACAATTGCCTGGAAGAATCCATGACTCATCGCTGTACCAGCGAGTGAGTCTGGTAACGCTTGATCCACAGAATACGCTGCGGTTGCGCGTAGACAGACAGCTAAGTGAACCAATCAGAGATTGCGCCATCTTGATTCAAAACTGAGGCGGAACTTCCGCTGCCTAAGAGTGACTTTGCGGGCAAAGGCGGGTGCACTGACGTCACCATCTTTGAACGAATCAGAATCGCGGAGTCGGTTTGGAACCGGAGGAGCGAGAGTGGATGGAGAGTGTCCAAATGGTATCGCGGTGTATAGGAAATACAGAGAGATATCATTTGGCTGGCCAGGTAAGTTGCACAATATATTTATCTCAAACAGGCCGGTAGGTTCACTTTAAGCAGTGGAAATGCTGTCAGACCGTATCAGTCCACTCAAAAACAAACCACTGAGCAAGGCTAGGTGTTGATATAGGGAGGATCCATTGTTCTCTTTCTTTGTTTCCTGGGGGTGGAATTGGAGGGTGTGCTTCCTGTCTTTCTCTGCTCTTTAAAGGTACAGTGTGTAGGATTCGTGGCGCATAGGTGGATGGTGCTATTCCACTTCCTCTTTTGGCTACGGCAGACCTCGAGGGTCACCCGGGCGCACCGTAACGCGGACAGCTCGCGTACCCGCGCTTACCCGCGCGTACCAACTCCTTGGAGAAGTGCGGGACACGTGCACCCGTTCATTGCGGTCAAATCCATGACAGAGCAGCACGACCGGCGCGAGGCCAGCGCTGCGAGCACGAGATTGAACTGCGGCGCCCGGACCATGCAGCAAAGAGCCGCACGGGGTAATTTAATCCTGGTTTAGTCCAGGTATAGACCTGGTCCAGTCCTGGTTTAGTACAGGACCAGTCCAGGTTTAGACCTGGTTTAGATCTGGTCTAGACTTGGTTTAGTCCTGGTCTAGTCCTGGTCTAGTCCCGGTCCCCCCTGCATCCCCCATCTATCAGTTTGCAAAGGTCTACAGTCCTTTAGCCAATCAGGACGCAGAACACAATGTTACACTATAAAAAAATGTTACACTATGAAAAAAAGAAATAAAAGTCCGCGAAACAACAAGGCCGTCAGCAGGAGTAAGACATCAGCAGGAGTAAGATGGGATGCTTTTAAAGCATTTCTTGGGGGACGACATATAAGTCAGAGGTCTTCAACAGGGGGGTCACGACCCCTAGGGGGGTCGCGGAGGTACTGCAGGGGGGTCGCGAAATCTTTTGATTTCACTTTAAAATAATATTATTTTATAGTGTAAAATACAGTATTAACCTGTGTATTATTTCCTTGTATTGGATGTACCATAACAGAGTAGCAATGTTTATACATGACACTAAGCTCAATTTAATATAAAACACAATTCTATGCCGTATATACAGTAGGGGGTCCCTGGCCCAGTTTGCCATCTGTTTGGGGGTCCCTGGCCTGAAAAATGTTGAAGACCCCTGTTATAAGTTATACATGATATAAATCCAAAAAAGCAAAACAAGAACTACAGTTGGTTTAAATTAAAAAGACACAAGAAAAGGTATTTGATCAAAATGACCCTGAAGCAGCAAAGGAACTTCTTCTTTTAAAAGGAGAGTGTGAAAAACTTAGCAGTTTTAAAGTGGCAACAAGTCTTTTGTGGCTTAATCAGTCATTTTATGAACAAGGGGACAAAACTAGAAAACTGTTAGCATGGCAAATAAAACAGCTCGAAAACAAAACTTCAATTACAACAATAAAAAATGAAGGCCAAACAATAGTGAATCCAAAAGAAATTAATGCTGCTTTTAAAGATTACTATCAGACTTTATACAATACTCAGGTTGCATGCAGTGCACAAGACATAAGAGCTGTTTTGGACAGATTATATATTGGGCAGTTTGTGATGGTCAGAAAGGAGAGTTAGGGAGGAAGTTCACAACCCATTGATGCAATGAAATTGGGCAAGCAGGAAGGCCCGGATGGTATTCCTATAGATATATACAAAAAATTAAAAGATAAACTATTGATACCACTTTTAAATGTTTATAGAAACATTTGAAAATGAATACTTGCCAACATAATTGAATCAAGCTTTAATAATTCTTCTACCAAAGCCAAATAAATGTGAAAATTTTAGACAATCAAATTTGTAAATTGTTGGCAAGACGGCTTCAAAAAACTCTTCCCAGTGTAATAAATGAAGATCAGAAGGGCTTCATAAGTGGAAGACAAGGATTTCACAATGTGAGGAGGGTCTTAAATATTCTGCATTATAAAAAAGAGGTAAAAGACGGTGGAATCATATCAGTAGACGCTGAAAAAGCTTTTGATAGGGTAGAATGGCCATATCTTTTTAATGTGTTGGATAAATTCGGCTTTGGAAATAATTTTGTAAAATGGATCAAGATACTCTATAAAAACCCCACTGTAGAAATTCAAACAAATACAGTTCTCAAAGCCAATTCAAATGAATAGAGGCTGTCAGCAAGGCTGTCCGCGCTCTCCCTTGTTGTTTTCCTTAGCAAATGAACCTTTTGCAATGGCGATACATGACCATTCTAGTTGGAATTAACAAAGGAGATGGCGAATATCAAATCTCTACTGATGATGTTATTCTGTTTTTGTCAAATCTCACATCTTCAATCCCGACAGTGTTGGAAACAATACAAATATGTAGGAATATTTCAGGATACAAAGTGAATGAAGCAAAGTCCTCTGTTACTATTAAATGCAAGAGAAAGAATGAACCCTTCACCACACATGTTAAATTACACATTTAGAATAGTAGAACAATTTCAATATTTAGGAATCCAAATTCTACCAAACATAAAACAGCTGGCTAAGGCGAATTATGACAAAGTAAAAGAAGAAATAAAAACATCTGTAGACAGATGGATATCATTGCCTATATCTATAATGGGAAGAATTAATGTTCTTAAAATGATTGTATTGCCAAAGTTGTATCTGTTCCAAAATATTCCTCTACCACCTCCTGATTTATTTACATGGTTTAAAATTTTTTTTTTAAACTTAATATGGAGTAATAGAAAATCGAAACTTCGCCTGTCTTTTCTATATATGCCGTTCGTTTACTTTATGGACAAAATTATCTCTGCCTACATTTCTATACAGGGGGTCCTCGGGTTACGACGTTGATCCGTTAAGACGCGTCGTAACCCGAATTTCGTCGTAAGTTGGATTTTGACTTTGATCTTCCAACCAAAGCACCAATAACCTTTCCATCTCAATAATTAGACCACTACGCTGCTTGGTTATCACTGCCGCTTTCATAGGAGCAGATCAGAGCCCACATCAGATACTTCCGCCCACATTGGGCACGTACACGAGGCCGTCTTCTTCGCCCTACAACCACAACAGAGCGCACTCTTCCGCCGCGCGCCGTTCGCGATTGTTTACGTCGCTTACCACGCTAAACCGCGTAAGACGGAATGACGCGTAATATTATCTTTTTTTATGGGGGAGCGTTCATAACCACGAAACGTCGTAAGTCGAGACCGTCGTAACCCGAGGACCCCCCTGTACTCGGACATAAAAAAAAAAAAAAAAAATTAAAACAAATTACAAATTCTATTTTAAGACACATGATACAGGTCTGGTACGATGTCAGAAAATACTTGAAAGAAACTAACACATTGTCACAGTTAAGTCCAATACGGGGTAACCAACTTTTCATTCCGGGTAGAGCAACTTTAAAGGTCCCATGGCATGAAATTTTCACTTTCTGAGGTTTTTGAACGTTAAGGTGAGCTCCCCTACCCTGTTTAGCCCCCCTCCCCCCCCATGGTTAAAAGTTGCGAAATGTCTAAACTGAGCATTTGCGATCCTTTTCTGCGTTACAAAAAATCGGAGCTCAAACGGGCGATTTTGAACAAGGCACCTTATTGACGTCAGATCGAAAAAAGAAATGCAAATGCAGTTCCACCCCCGTCTGTCTGTACTCAGCGTCTCTGTAAATCACGCCCAGAGAGTTTGGACTGCGAATGCGCTAGGCAATGCGAAATGCGTTGTTTTTTTATTTGCCTGGAGGCACGTCCGAGTGTTTCTAGGCTCGGAAGTCCTTTATCTGAGCCTCTGGACCTTTGAACAGCAGTGGTTTAATTTTATTTTATGTGGAAATGTGTTTATTTTTCAATGGAACGCTTCAAATCTCTCCCCCCGTGCAAAAACACGGAAATGGATCAGCTGAGAGCGGAGAGTTTGGCCACGTCCCCACCCTCTACTATAGGCCAGCTCTTTTCTCCTCATTTGCATTCAAGCAACAACGCCCATAATGGCCTGTTCAGAGAGAGAAAAATTACTCTTTCTCATCTTATCTCTGTTTCTCATGCACTGAGTGTTGATTTTGAAGAAGGATTCATTTACAGTATTAGGGAACCATTAAGGAGCCATATAAAGGCATCAAGAAGTACCATGTCATGGGATCTTTAAAAAAATATGGGCTTCTAGGGGACTGGGAAAAATTGGAGACCTCTACTCAGAACATTTGGATAATTTAATGTCCTTTGGACAACTCAAAGAAAGGTTTGATCTAGACAAAAACACCACTTTAAATATTTACAACTAAGAAGCTTTGTGAGAAAACACCAAATAAACCTAGAAAAGATTCCACTTACCCAGCTAGAAAAACTATTAGTAAAAAATAAAATAAGAAAGGGTATAATTTCAGAATTTTATAATCTATTGCAATCAAATTCAGCTGAAAACTCAAAAAGAAAATTAATGTCCTGGAATGAGGATTTAAACATAAAAATTAATGAACAGGTATGGGAAGAGCTGCAAAAAAAACTCACAAAATGACTATAGCTGTTTAAGGATATTACACTACAAATGGCTAATTTGAATATACATAACACCTGTAAAATTAAATAAATACAGTGGTCCCTCGCTCTATCGCGGTTTACTGTTCGCGGCCTCGCTGTTTCGCGGATTTTTTTTTTTTTTTCCCCAATTTTTTTTTATAGTGTAACATTTTTTTTACAGTGTAACATTGTGTTCTGCGTCCTGATTGGCTAAGAGACTAGACCAGAACTAAACCAGGTCTAGACCAGGTCTAAACCTGGACTGGCCCTGGACTAAACCGGGACTAGACCAGAACTAAACCGGGACTAGACCAGGTCTAAACCACTCTTTGCTGGTTTCATGCGGCTGTTTTGTGACCGGGGAAACACGGAAGTATGCGGCGGCGATGAAAATCGATGACCATAACTCCAACACTGCGAAGGGACACCTGTTGTAATCCGAGCACGCTGTGGCGTGGACGAGAAGCAGGATGTAGCGAAGGTAACGAGTGCGTCCTCCGTAGCCGACGCTCGCTGAGCCCAGGCGTGCTGCAGTCCGCCTTCGCTTGACCTGGACTCCAGCCCGCGAGCCTCTCTTCCTCGATTTGTTACGGACTCTAGCCGGCATCCGGGACACCAACCAATACTCAGGTAAGCCGGTGTCAATGGTGAGGGGAGGAGGGAACTGTCGTTTGTACCTGTCCCGAGTATCAAACAAGACCTCCATTTCCTCTCAAAGACTCAACAAAGACTTGCGATCATAAGTCCGTAAAGCCAAGACACATCCATTTGCGAGTCGGGCTGATATGATCATGTATGTTGACAAAATGACCAAAAACAGTCTCCACAAAAGGGAGCCTAGCCATGGCCACACCAGTCACAGGCGCCATCCATCTATCGTGCTCGCGGCGTCGCGCCGGTCACGTTTCTCTGTCGCGGATTTGTCCACGATGAGGGTGCACGTGTGGAGCTTCTCCAAGGGGTTGGTGCATGTCGCATCGCGTCCAAGGACATGGCGGTGCTCCTTGCACGTCCAGCGGGGCTTCCGGGGCCGTGTCTCCCCCCCGCGTCACTATTAATACATTTTGTTGAAAATCTACAAAAGTTTGAGTGTTTAAACAAGAGAAAAATGTGAGAAAATGTGTGTGTGTGTGGCGTTTTTAACCTTAAAACATGTAGAATAATTGTAAAACCGGGACTAGACCGGAACTAAACCAGGACTAAACCAGGACTAGGCCAGGTCTAAACCAGGACTAGGCCAGGTCTAAACCGGGATTAAATCTTTGCCTTGTTTCGTGACGGTGCACATGTCCGAGCGCACGTCCCCCCCCCCCCACCACCCCCTTCTATTAATACATTTTGATGAAAATCTACGAAAGTTTGAGTGTTTAAACAAGAGAGAAATGTGAGAAAATGTTAATACCAGTCTGAGAAAGGTGTATAATGTGTGTGGTGAGGCGTTTACAGCCTTAAAACATGTAGAATAATTGTAAAATATAAAGTTGTCCTACTTCGCGGATTTCACTTATTGCGGGCTATTTCTGGAACCTAACCCCCGCGATAAACGAGGGATTACAGGGGGTCCTCGGGTTACGGCGGTCTCGGGTTACGACGTTTCGTGGTTACGAACGCGCCCCCATTAAAAAAATATGTATATATTACGCGTCATTCCGTCTTACACGGTTTAGCGTGGTAAGAGATGTAAACAAACACGAACGGCGCGCGGCGCACGGCGCAAGAATACGCTCTGTTGTGGTTGTAGGGAGAAGAAGACAGCCTCGTGTGTGTGCCCAATGTGGGCGGAAGTACCTGATGTGGGCTCTGATCTGCTCCTATGATAGCGGCAGTGATAACCAAGCAGCGTAGTGGTCTAATTATTGAGATGGAAAGGTTATTGGTGCTTTGGTTGGAAGATCAAAGGCAAAATCCGGTTTACGACGAAATTCGGGTTACGACGCTTCTTAAGAACGGATCTACGTCGTAACCCGAGGACCCCCTGTACTGTACAACAAAAACATACCAGACATATGTATAAAATGCGGCCTAACGGGGACATTATTGTATTGTGGTCTTTATAGGACTGACTGACACACTATAGGACTGTGTGTTTGGGTGTGTGTTGTGTTGTGAACTGCTCTGAGAATGCTGCAAATGAATTGCCCTATGGGATCAATAAAGTTTTCTGAACTGAACTGAACATTAATACACTGTATGTGGGAATGCAACGAAGTAAAATGATTTTGGATAGAAATAAATTTAAAAAAATACAGAGAAAATCATTTAAAAAAAGATCATTTTGGAACCATCATTATTTTTATTGGCTCTCTACCCAAAGAAACATAACCTCAGTAAAAATGCATGTACGTTTATTAATATCAGTACCTTGGTAGCTAAGAGATGCATTGCTCTTACTTGGAAAAGTGTTAATGGACCAAGTGCCTTTCAGTGGTTAAAGCAAATGTTGTCAAGCTTGCCGCTGGAGAGAATAACATATATACAAAAGGCAAAACAAAATGTATTGGAAAATATTTGGGGTCCATTTATAAAATTTGTAAAAGATCAAACATAGAAGATGGCCTTGTTGACTTGTAAATCCCCTGCAGAAAATGCCTAATGTGTTATTTGTGTTAATATTTTTAGGTTTGATTTTGATTTGGAATTGGATGGGGTTTTTTTTTTTCTTGTTTGAAATGAAAAATTAAATATATTTGGGGAAAAAAATGCTGCTTTTGAAGACATTGCTTTTTAAAGTTTTCAGTCTTCCACTGTAACATAGAGAGATCATTCTTTGTATTTTGTTTTGCAACACTGAGGTGGCAATATTTGTTTGTTGGGGAAAGTCCATTACAAACTCCATTATATGAGCTGAAGTGAAGGACCTTTAAAACAGCCTTTATTTATTTATTATTTTTGGACTTGATGACATTGAGAGCGGAAGACTGACTGGCTTCAAATGGGCCTGTCGGTGTGAAAAAGAAAACAAGAATGTAGTTCCTGTTGGTTGGCTTTTGCTCACACACTGCCAATTACACATGCAATAACAAGCCCTTAGCACCAGATGGCATCATAAAGGGTTCTGAATGAAAAACAGCTAAAACGTTAATGTTTTAGTATGATCTTAGAGTATATGTATTTAAAGGAAAAGTAATGTTTTTTTTTTAAATTTGAGCCTTATTTCGGTAATAAAACAAGTTGTTTTACTCACCCATAGCACTTTGGTGTCATATGGAGCACTTCCAGAGATGTTTTAGATTTGCGGTTAGCCTAGCGCGACTTCTAGCCATAGCTCGGGGCATATAATATATTCCCCAAGCATGTAATATGCCCCGTGCGGGCTCCAAATAACACAAACTTTAGCACTTTTCAAATCATAGAAGCCCGATGTCTTAGTCTACGATTTAGTTTGAAGCAAAAGTGGCCTGTAATCCGAGATTTATCCATAGTTTACAGCTTTGCGTTTCATATTTGGGTCCCGGGAGCTGAGAGCACAGTCCGCACATGCGCACTGGCCTCCTCATCTACTCGAAACTATGGCTAAATCTCGGATTACAGGCCACTTTTGACCAAACGAAATTGTAGGCTAAGACATCGGGCTTCTATGATTTGAAAAGTGCTAAAGTTTGTGTTATTTGGAGACCGCAAACATGTGCCCCGAGAACTCACATGATGGAGATCGCTAATCTAAAACATCTCTGGAAGTGCTCCATATGACACCAAAGTGCTATGGGTGAGTAAAACAACTTGTTTTATTACCGAAATAAGGCTCAGATTGTAGAAAACGTTACTTTTCCTTTAACTATACAGATACAGTGGTACCTCACCATACGAAATTAATTCTTTCCAGAAGTGGTTTCGTAACATGAATTTTTCATAAGTTGAGTAGCTATTTCCTGGTTTCGTTTCGAGTCACGGCTGAGGCGAGCAGCGAGGACTCCCCTCGGGACCGCACGCAGTCTGAGCGCATGAACGAACGCAGGCAAGAGCCACGGTGGTCTAATCCTGGTTTAGACCTGGTTCAGACCTGGTTTAGACCTGGCACGGATTGAGCACGGGTCTCTGCTCGCAGCCCCGCGCCGGGTCATGCTGCGCTATCACACACGTGTCCGCGCACGCACACCGCCCTCCCCCTTCCCCCCCACGCTTCACTATTAATACATTTTGCTGAAAATCTATGAAAGTTTGAGTGTTTAACTCTTTCACTGCCAGCCTGTTTTCAAAATCTAACCCCTTTCAGTGCCAGAGATTCAGAGCATTTTCACTGATTTTACAAGACTCACAGAATACTGAGTTCTTGGATTATATAAACATGACACACATCAAAATAAAGTGTTGACTCTCATCTTTCACCTGGAAAAAAAAAATGTTTCTAACCTTTTCGGTTCTCAAGTAATTGATAGTAGAACATAGCAAAGTTTCACCAAAAACACTGGTTTTTGACAGCAAAGTGGACAAAATGAGCTTTTTGTGAAAAAAGGTATTTCAAGCAGATGTGTGACTTTGACATCAATACTTATTGATTTAGTGACACCTCAAACATCTAAAATAACAGGAAGAGATTTTTGATTGCAAAATATTTTTTTTATTTACAAAAATAAGAAATAACTATATACAAATTGACAATGAGAGAACAATCTTGAACAATGTGTGCACGTCAGAGAACAATGTGTACACGTCAGAACAATGTGTGCACGTCAGAGAACAATGTGTGCACGTCAGAACAATGTGTGCACGTCAGAACAATGTGTGCGTGTGTGCATGTGTGTGTGTGTGCATGTGTGTGTGTGCATGTTTGTGTGTGTGTCAATGCAAATCAAATAAATACAAATCAAATACAAATCAAACAGAAAAGTTTTTTCAGAACAATGTCAGAACAATGTGTGCACGTCAGAACAATGTGTTCACGTGCGTGTGTGCATGTGCGTGTGTGCATGTGTGTGTGTGCATGTGTGTGTGTGTCAATGCAAATCAAATAAATACAAATCAAATCAAACAGAAGTTTTTTTTTGTGTGGTAAAGGGTGAAGCACTTCCCTGGGTGCAAGGGGGCACGACACCCTTTGCACCACATCTTAGTCTCACTGCGCAGGCCCCTACCTACACAGACTCGGCACTTTCTTGCTGGTTTTGCCTTCTTCCCAGTGGGCATCAGGCATTCCATTTCGTGCCTCAAAAAGTCCCCATCTAGCCGGCTCTCTGGGTCTCTGCAAGGTGGTGCCCTTGGCCTGCGCTCTTCCTCATCCCCCTCAACCCCCCCACCTGCCACGTCCCCCCTCTCACGCGGTCTTGTGGTCCATATTTTTGTGACTTTTTCACTATAGTCCAAGAGACTTTTGCACTTCCCCGGATTGACTTTTCTATATAAAATAAAAGAATTGAACATTGCCAATTGAAATATGTATGCCACAAACTTCTTGGGCCAGTTGAGGGTTTTGCGCATGAAGGGGTAGTATGAGATATTTTGGTCCAGTTTGTCTACCCCATTCATGAATGCATTGTAGGCCACAATGCACTCAGGCTTCAACTGAGGGACCCGGTCTTTCTGCCTCTTCTGCCACACGTCAACTTTTTCCATTTTATCTTGGTGGCAGGTGGTCACCATCTTGACTACCCTTTTATCATGCCAGGCCACCACCATCACCTTCCCGTTGTGCCTCATAACCTTTCCCTCTGCCCCCAGGTCACCCTTTTTTATCTCCTTGAACAAATCTGGCTCCCCCCTGTTTTTTCTGAGTGTCCCACAGACATTTGTTTTATGTTTGAGAAGGCTCTCACACAGTGACACGGAATTATAAAAATTATCCATATAGACCGTGTAGCCATGACCAGAGAGCCGATCGAGGAGATCATACACGATCTCTGGCAGAGTGCTGGCTTCCCCACATATGGCCGCATATTAAAACAATACCCTGTAGCCGAGTCACAGAGGACATAGGATTTTATTCCATATTTGACTGGCTTTTGGGGATTGTAAACCCCTGAATGACAGCCGCCCCCGCCACTGCATCATCCCCTCATCAATACAGATGTTTTGCCCAGGTTGATACATCTCTCTAAATTTCTGGATTATGTAGTCCAACACTGGGCGGACTTTATATAATTTGTCCCCTGCATCCTGGTTTGAATTATCATTGAAATGAAGGAACCGCCAAATTAGTTGGAACCTGTTTCTGGGCATGGTTCTGGAGAAATAAGGGGTCGCTATCATCTCATCTAAGGCCCAGTATTTTGTTAGCGCTGGTTTTTTTATTATACCAGTTAGAAAGGTCAGGCCAAAGAATGTTTTCAGTTCTTGGACTGACACTGGCTTCCACTTTGCTAACCTATTATGTTGCTCACTGCCAGGGTGAGCAGCAAAGAACTGCCGAGCATACAAGTTCGTCTGCTCGGCGATGTGTGCCAGCAGCTCATCGGATATGAAGAGCTCAAAGAAGTCCACTGGCAGGTCCGACCTCAGCTCCGCTGCAGCATCCCGGAGTCCAGGGGTAGCAGTGAAGGGAATCACGTTGGGTTCCCAACCCGATTCTTGCCACTCCACACTTGCACCGCCTGTAAATTATAGAAATATACAACATTACCTAATGTAATTTTTTTGTATTGCTGCAGTGTGATGTGGAGATTTTTTTTTTTTTTTTACCTTTCTTCGCTGCTTTGCGAGCAGAGGTGGGGACCTCTGCTCTAAATTGAAAATTCCTTCACATCAATAGTGGCATTTTACATACACAAACACACAAATGCCCATGCATAAACCTTTACATACACACAGCTACACACACACAGCCACACACGCATAAACCTTTACATACACACAGCTACACACACACAGCCACACACGCATAAACCTTTACATACACACAGCTACACACACACAGCCACACACGCATAAACCTTTACATACACACAGCTACACGCGCACACACACGCACGCAGGCACGCGCGCACACACACGTACGCGCGCGCACGCACACACCATTGATTCATTCACCACACAGCAGCATCACGTAAACTTAGTTCTTACCCATCTGTTTCTCTGGAGAGTTGGATCTACTGCTCCCAGAAGATCCAGACGGCAGCCACTCATCAGAGTCAGGGTCAGGTTCGCTAAAGTCTGACTCGCTGAAGTCTGACTCGCTGTCCTCGCTGTCCTCCACGTTCGTAACGGTACTGGCGCCTGCCTTGGGCAGACGACCAGACCGCTCCCTCAAAATCCCCGACGCCTCGCCTGCCTCGGGCAGACCAGACGTGCCTGCCTGCGTGCCTGCCTGATCGGGCATGTCTCCGGGGTCCTGTGGTCCGGGATCTTGGGTCACAAGACTCCTCCGACCACTCACTACGAACACATCGATTTTCAGCTGCTTCTGCTTACTCGCCATCTTCCTTTCTTCTCCACTACTCACTACACGCGGCCAGCGCTTCTTCTGCGCTTTTCTCCGCCCCCCGATCGCCACATTAATAACACACACGATCACAACCTACAGGTTTGGAGGTGTGAATTACACCTTAAAAGTTGCTCCCGGACGTATCCTAGCAACCCCCGCTGAAAAACGCATTGGACGTCTATAGACGTTCTGGCAATCAACGGTTGGGTTCGCCCGAACGTCTATAGACGTCTCCGGCAGCCAATGAGTTAAACGAGAGAGAAATGTGAGAAAAGTTTAAATCCAGTCTGAGAAAAGCGTATAATGTGTGTGGCTGAGCGCGCATTATTTGAATTTTTGAGATTTCGCGTTTCGTAACTTGAAATTTTCGTTTGTTGGGTCTTTCTTAAGGTGAGGTACCACTGTACAAGACATCATATTGCGTACATGTATTATGTATACCCTAGTGTTACTATTGTAGTAAGCAGTGATCTTTGACTTTGCTTTGCTTTTTAAAGGGATATGCCACCCCCAGGTCAAATTTGGGCATCTCCCCACAGTCCAGAGACTAAAATAAGTGGTGGAAAGCGTTTTCATGGTCACCCAGCCATTGTCCGAGTCTGTCGCCACTGACCGCCGCGGTATCTACAGCTACTCCGCATTAGACTGGAGTCTAACGTCGCCAGAGAAAGATTTCGGCCAAAAGGAATGAATTTGCTCGATGCGTTTCCCAATTACTTTCTGTGTAGTGCGCATTCATATCGAGTGCAAATAAATGTGCAAATCAACACGGAGAGCTTGCCTTGGTCATTTTGGGTGGGAACTATTTTCCAGTGCGGAAGAATAAAGCCGAATCACGCAGCACGCTGCCAGGGGAATCCCAGTTACGCACCAGGAAGGGAGTTCCCCTGTTGCACAACGTGGTGCGTGATTCGGCTTTATTCTTCCGCACTGGAAAATAGTTCCCACCCAAAATGACCAAGTCAAGCTCTCCGTGTTGATTTGCACATTTATTTGCACTCGATATGAATGCGCACTACACAGAAAGTAATTGGGAAACGCATCGAGCAAATTAATTCCTTTTGGCCGAAATATTTCTCTGGTGACGTTAGACTCCAGTCTAACGCGGAGGAGCTGCAGATACCGCGGCGGTCAGTGGCGACAGACTCGGACAATGGCTGGGTGAGCAGGAAAACGCTTTCCACCACTTATTTTAGTCTCTGGACTGTGGGGAGATGCCCAAATTTGACCTGGGGGTGGCATATCCCTTTAAAGCACATGGGGAACGAATTCATAATGGTTGTTTCTAGTGGGACAGTGTTGGGGGAGGGACTTCCTGTCTTTGTTCTTACAGAAAGATTAAAGTGAAGTTTGTGGTCCTCAGGCTGTTTCTGAAGCTGCTCTCTCCACTCTCTTCACTGTGAACACTTGGATTGTCTGTTCTGATGTAGAACCAAAAGCAACTGTGACTTTTAAACACTTTGAACACAACAGGAAGTAGCCTTAGCAACAGCACACAGGCTAGCAAAGCATGATGGGTAATGCTCTGCTGCTAACATTTCTAAATGATTTCTAAATAATGTCCACAGTGAGAGGACTTGTGTCGTACAGTCGCACAGAGCAGAGGCTGTAGTTTTGTGTGTGTGTGTGTGTGTGTGTGTGTGTGTGTGTGTAGTGTAAGACAGTGACTGCGTCATTTGATTCAACGACCTGAGCCGTCTGTCGCTCCTCTCTCCCTCGCTCTGCTCTGTCTGTTCTTTCAGGCTCTGTGGGTCTAATCTGGGGACTGGGGGGAGATAGTTTTCCCTTTACTGTTTGCCGAATGGTTCAATCTCTGACATGTGCACAAAGCACGCAGTCAGAAACAAAAGTTGACTAGAAAAACAATGGCTATTCACTAAATTGTGAGCCAAAAGTCTGTTTTTTGTTTTTTTGACATTGAAAAACAATGTTAGTCAGTGAAAGCCCAGTGTCACAGGTTTTAGGATTTGTTCCTGTCAAACGTAAAAGAATATGTGCAAAACATTAAACACATTCATGCGCTGATGTGTAGTAGTTATGCTTGATAAGATGTAACGTTTAGTTTATTTAAGAGAAGATTTTAATTAATCTGCTGCAGTGTATAACTTTTACATTAGTTTTTGGAACTTTCTTGCCCTACTTTGTCTTTATGCAAAATTTAAATTTTATGAATTTAAAAATGAGGAACGCTTCACGAATTTGCGTGTCATCCTTGCGCAGGGGCCATGCTAATCTTCTCTGTATCGTTCCAATTTTAGTATATGTGTTAGCGAACTAACACAACAGCGAGAGGTTTCTGTGTGGTTTATAAAGCTCTAAAGAAGGCACTGGAAGCTCTCGCATGGTCGTGACGTGAGTGAAGCACTCCCAGATCATCCAGTCCGGGGAGGTGCTTTCTTCATTGTGACCCGGAAGGAAAAAAGCAGTGTGTCAACCCCCGTCTGTGCCGAATGAAGGTGGGAAGGGCAGACGTAACCATTAACATCCTTTTGACAGCTGACTTTACCATCCCCCTTGGGGAATTGGCTCAAATGGTAGAGCGCGCTGCGTAGCATGTGAGATGTAGCCAGAGGCAGCGCTTATTTTAACTGAGGAGCCCCCAACCAATTGCCCTCAGTGCCACTTATGGCCGAGGCCTCAGAGCAATTTGATTTTCACTCGATATGACATTAAATAAGTTGTTTACATTTAAGTAAGAAAACACCATCAAAATAGTATCTGATTGTCAAATCTATTTTAACTGTCAAAGCATTCCCCACGTTCACGTTAGAATGGACTAGTCCAGGAGAGCGCACTGATTATTCGACGGCTAAAGCACTACAGTCCCAGTGTGAACCTTTTTTTAAAAAATGTTTCTTTGTTCATAAACTTGAACAATTAGAATAAAAAAAAAACAAACAAAAAAAACAAGTTGGATATTTTCTGTCAAAATAAAATCCAAATCAGCTACAAAGCTGATTATTTTCTTTTAGAGCGTTCTCTTTTGGCTGACTCTATACATTTTTTTTTTTTTTTTTACATAGAATTTGATTCCCTGCCAAGAGTGTCCTGACAGGGCTTCTGGAGAGGCCTCGATACATTTGAGGCACAGTGCTTTATCAGAATTGAATTCATAAGTGCTTTTTCTACCTCTTCAGCTGTTCATTTCCTGTCCTTTTGGGGCTTAAAAAATAAGATACCATTATTAATATATAAACTTAAATTTACAAATAAAAACAGAATGCGAACAGAATGACAAAAAGATGGAATACTTTTAAACTTAAATTTGGTGTCCCTATGTTTTACTAAAGAAATTTACACAGCCTATGCTTGACAGTTAAGCTTCAAATGCTGCCCAAAGGAAAAAGTAACACTGCCAAAAATATGAGGCGCAGATGCAGGAACAGATAATAAATCTATAAAGTATCCCACTCTCAGGTTACAGATGTCAATTTTAATAACAAATATAGCAGCAAGCAGCGACCCAGTCTAATTTGATGACATGCGTTAGATCAGCCTTTGCCCAAGGATCCCAGGGATACCAAGTTTTTCAAAATCGGACTTACGGTTCAAAAGTTACAAGCAGAAATGTCCCTCAAATTTTGACCTGTTGGTGGCGCTATAAGGTTTGAGCTGGGGCCCTGTCATTTTTTGTGGGGAATCCTGGGACAGACTAGAATACGTGAGAAAAGCTTGAAAATAATCCTATGAAGGGTTCCCGAGATATGAGCTCACTTCCTGTGTGGCGACTTTTTGGATACGTTTGATTGGCTGTAACGACAAAACAATAAGAGATATCAAAACGCCGGGCAATTTTCTGATGAGGCTCAGTCCAAAGATGCTATGTACCAAATTTGAGCCAAATTGGTCCACAATTGAGGGAGGAGAAGCATTTTGAGTGTTTTTCATAAAATTCAAAATGCAGGAAATCTACCCTGACGGAAAATGACGTCATAGGGTGCGTTGGATTCGGCTTGGCCCAAGGGATACCAAGTTTTGGAAAATCTGACTTACGGTTCAAAAGTTACATGCAGAAATGTACCTGAAAATTCCTGCAACTTTGACCTGCTGGTGGCGCTAGAGGGTTTGAGCTGAGGCCCTGTCATTTTTTGTGGGAAATCCTGGGGCAGACTAGAATACGTGTGAAAAGTTTGAAAATAATCCTATGAAGGGTTCCCGAGATATGAGCTCACTTCCTGTTTGGCGACTTTTAGGACTATGTACCAAATTAGAGCAAAATTGGTCCAAAATTGAGTGAGGAGAAGCATTTTGAGTGTTTTTCATAAAATTCAAAATGGCCGACATTCTATTCCGGCTGACATAACGTCATTGGGTGCATTTGATTTGACTTGGCCCAAGGATCCCCGGGCTACCAAGTTTTTGAAAATCTGACTTACGGTTCAAAAGTTACAAGCAGAAATGTCAGTCAAATTTTGACCTATTGGTGGCACTAGGGGGTTTGAGCTGGGCCCCTGTAATTTTTTGTGTGGAATCCTGGGACAGACTAGAATACGTGAGAAAAGTTTGAAAATAATCCTATGAAGGGTTCCCGAGATATGAGCTCACTTCCTGTTTGGCGACTTTTAGGAGGCGTTTGATTGGCTTTCACGAGAAAACTATAAGAGATATCAAAACTCCAGGCAAGTTTCTGATGAGGCTTAGGCCAAAGATGCTATGTACCCAATTGGAACAAAATAGGTCCAAAATTGAGGGAGGAGAAGCATTTTGAGTGTTTTTCATAAAATTCAAAATGGCGGAAAATCTTACCTGCGGAAAATGACTTCACAGAATGCGTTGGATTCGTCTTGCCCCAAGGAGTCCAGGGAGGTCAAGTTTTAGAAAATTGGATGTACGGTTCACCGTACACCCTTGCATGTTTTTTATTGTTTAATATTTTACTCTTTTTTGTATTAATGTTCTTTTAACTCTGTCTTGTATTGCTTTTATCCTGCATTTTCTTTTTAACTTGTGCCCCTTGTTTTGCCACTGCCACTGCTCATTTTACTGATTCTTATACTTTTAATTCTTGCCTGCAACTTTTACTACACTGTAAAATTTGATTATGTGTTAATTAATATGTATTTTATTGATGTATAACAATTATTGCACTTTTTCCAGGGAGCCATGTGTCCACCAGGCATCGGACAACAGATGAAAACTAGCCTTTTGGCTAATTCTGGCATGTTATACAGTAATTGTTGGTCAATATGCACTGTCCGTTATAAATAAATAAATAAATAAAATAAATAAAACTTACAAGCCGAAATGTACCTGCAATTTTGACCTACTGGTGGCGCTAGAGGGTTGGGGATGGGGACGTAAAATTTGTTGAAGGGCATCATGAGACTGTCTAGAATGTGGGTGCACACCATTTGTTGTGGAAATTACAAGTTAAGTTGTAGAAACAGAAGAATTTTATTGATTTTCACAAAATCCAAGATGGCGGACATTCTATTCCGGCAGACATGATGTCATAGGATGCGTTGGATCAGTCTTCGCCCAAGGATCCCAGGGATACCAAATTTTTGAAAATTGGACTTACGGTTCCAAAGTTACAAGCAGAAATGTCCCTCAAATTTTGACCTGTTGGTGGCGCTAGAGGGTTTGAGATGGGGACCTGTAATTTTTTGTGGGGAATCCTGGGACAGACTAGAATACGTGTGAAAAGTTCGAAAATAATCGTATGAAGGGTTCCCGAGATATGAGCTCACTTCCTGTTTGGCGACTTTTCGGACGTGTTTGATTGGCTGTCACGACAAAACGACAAAGAGATATCAAAACGCCGGGCAAGTTTCTGATGAGGCTCAGTCCAAAGATGCTATGTACCCAATTTGAGCAAAATTGGTCCAAAATTGAGAGAGGAGAAGCATTTTGAGTGTTTTTCATAAAATTCAAAATGGCGGAAAATCTACCCTGGCGGAAAATGACGTCATAGGATGCGTTGGATTCGGCTTGGCCCAAGGAGTCCAGGGATGACAAGTTTTTGAAAATTGGACATACGGTTCAAAAGTTACACGCAGAAATGTACCTGAAAATTCCTGCAACTTTGAGCTGCTGGTGGCGCTAGAGGGTTGGGGGTGGGGGCCTATAAATTGCTGTGGGTAATGAGGAGACTGGCTGGAATGTGCATGCCAAATTTCACAACTTTTTACCAGACGGTTCTAGGGGTTGCCATAGACTCCCAGAGGCGGAAGAATATTGCATAATAGGAATCAATAGAATCACTATAGGTGCCTTGCAGCTACCGTTGCTTGGCCCCAAAAATGCTTGAACAAACTGTCTTTAAACTTTTATTAAACATGTAGGACTTTCCGAGTATGGATTCTCTACAGAAATTAAATGTGTTAATTTTGATAATACACTGTAGTAAGTCTGTGCAATGAAGCAAATCTGAATCAAGATCTAGATTTCTCATTTCT
Source organism: Paratrypauchen microcephalus (assembly GCA_036785185.1). Classification (NCBI taxonomy): domain Eukaryota; kingdom Metazoa; phylum Chordata; class Actinopteri; order Gobiiformes; family Gobiidae; genus Paratrypauchen; species Paratrypauchen microcephalus. The sequence goes on along the minus strand of JAVJIX010000168.1, from coordinate 1,597,930 downwards.
AATGGTCACTGATCGTCTTGGGTATTTTTTAATGGCCAAAGAAATTGGACTTTTCTTAAATGAACAGTATGTAGAGTATTTGAATGTGGGGAGCCAGTGCCTTAAAGTGACAGGTTCCACTATTCTCTGATCTCTGTTCTAATGTAGTTTCATCGTCACAAACAGACTAGGGGTGGCACGGTTCATGAAAAACCGACGAACTGTTCGGTTCGCTTGTCACGGTTCGGTACCTGTGCGCACCTGACGGTTCTGGGCATGCGCAATGTATACTTGCCTCTGGCATGTCCGTATGTAACCTCGGCTCGTGTTTCCCTTTCGCGAGAAAGATGAATGAGTGCGGTAAATAAAGTTAGATAGAAATGGCAAGTGAGAGTGGAGATAGTGGCAAGGACATATAGGATGCACCAGTGTCATTTAAGTCCGGTGTCTGGGGAAAAGCGGAAAGTCATGGACACCCCCCTCCCACGCCGCCACCGAAATGCGCTCTAATCAGAGGCATTGAGGAGAGAGCTTATGCGCTATCAGGGAAGCTAACAGGAGGAGAGAGCGTGAAAAGGCGGTAAGTGAGGCACGGACAGATGTTTTGTAAAGTTTAACCTGCCCTGTGATACATGTTACGCGTGCAAAAGAGCTGGGCTCACGCACTCACTCGCTGACCTGCGGTAGACGGAGCGCGGCCCGCACACCGGTAGAAGTTTAATACGAGACATGTACTTTTGTTTGTTTCTTCAATATCTAGTGGTTGGGTTTTTTCAACAGCAGGTGACATAGTTACTGCCACCAGATCGGAGAGATGGTTCCATTAATGGGCTTAAAGTCATGTCAAATTCAGATTGGGCCTAAAAAAATAAATGTTGGTTTCCGATTTGTTGACAGTTCTAGACATGGGTAGGTAGGGAATTTATTTTTTTATTTTTTATTTTTTTTTCCTGTGGGAATATGGAAATTTTGAAAATGTATTTTATTTTATTTCCTTCCGCAGCAGTACTATTTCAATAAAGACTATAATTGACACTGGCATAATTTCCCAAAGCTATCTCAATGCTAAGGGCATATTCTATACTTAAGTATAGTCGAACGAAGCTCCAACATGCCATGCGAAACCAGGTCGTTGACTGTACCAGAGTACATGAAGAATATATCTTACAATGTTACAAAAATACATGCTGATTTTGTATTGTTTTTTCTGTTCTTTCAGATGGCAGTCATTAAATTTAGAAGCAGTAAACAATTTTGAATACCACATTTATTTAACACGGTGTTGACATTGGTCAACTTAAAACTGGCACTGCATAATCTTAACAAAGATAATAATAAACAATAATAAACAAAAGGGTGTTAGTAAGCTGTTTCCGATGCCATTTAAAATAGTTACACTTAGGCTATTATCAGGGCTCTCAAGTCTCACGCATTGAGTGAGACACCCGCAATTCGACGTGTTCACACATGGCATTTCTCACGCTGAAATTTAGTTACGCAATTCAAGCACAGCGCTTCTGTGCCCAGAAAATCGGTTAGATAATGCAGGCACCGCACATTTTCAGCGAAAAAAGTCACTCGCACCCCCCGGTCCTCGGAAATTACGCAGTCTCACGCACGCCCCTGCTCAAAACTTGAGAGCCCTGTATTATCCTTTTCCCCAGATTGCAATAACTGAAAATAATGACCTGCGATATTTACACATAATATTTCCGTATCATACTGGATTTAGGCCATTTCATGTTCATTTTCAGAATCACATTGCCACTTTAATGCTCCTGGCTGAGATGTACAGTAAGCTACCGTAGTCTCTTGCTAACGTTAGCTAACGTAACTGAAGTCACACAGAAACACTTAATTAGCAAAGAAAAATTTCAGGTTTCACATCAAAAATGTAGTCAGTTTAGCTAGCTAGTAGGCCATCACTCACCATGAGTAAATGCGTCCCTTGGTTGGCGCATTCATCTCGGGGAAAAACCAACTCCTCGGTCCTTCAGGCTTGTAATCAAATCATTCCTCAACTCTTCTCGTTTGCGCAGCTTCACGTTGTGGCAAATAGTTTCGTTGCTGGGCATGGAACAACAAGTCAAATGCCGACGGATGGCTAGTGTTGGAGGTAGAGGGCGCAGCTTCGTCAGGAAGGCAGGTGAACGATATTAAACTGAAAAAGGGAGATGACCCCACAGACGAGTTGCTCCCCTGAAACTGAAGAGATGTCTGTCCATTTGTCACCCCTATCCACCCTCCCACTAGAGACAAAATTACACCTGCACGTTTTAACTTCTTCAAGTACCTCATTAAACGTTTTCGATCCAAATTGAATAACTTTTGGAGCCTCCTTACAAGGGCAATTCACCGTGACCACGCATATGTCCAGCGACGCCGTCGCCATTGTTTTTATGGGTACAGAGAGAGAATTTTACAGATCACAGAAAAACAGAAGCACATTTTGCGCGCACATTGCAGGGCAGGAGTGGTGAATGACGTCGATTGTAGTCTCGCGGACATCGAAAAATACAGTAGGCTATTAGTTTTCTTTCTTTCTTTTTTAACCGAAGCTTGTAAAATTAATTCAAATTTATTTTATTAAGTCCAATAAAATAATTTGGGTCGCATGCAAATTAACAGGGTCGGTCGGCAACCGGAAACTTAGATTTATTTTTTTTAGGCCTTGTGTGATTATTACATTGTATTAAGATTTTATATTACATTAGATTATTATATAATGTTATAACCTTTTTAATGTTATATCCTGTTATTGTGGATTATTAAGATAAATGGATATAAGCAGGGGTGCACATAACTGGTACGCAGGTGCGCATGCGCGACAAAAATGAGCGATGCGTACTGCGATTTGGGCCACTCCTGCGTACTGACTATCCATTCTAAACTATTTCACATGGCTGTTCATGTTGGCGGTGCGAGTATCTAGTTGAATGTTGGTAAAGTCAAACATGTCTAAAAAGCGGCTAGGAGTAAATGTCGGGACTGCTTATCATTCACGTGAAGGGGGGACAAGGATTATGCAGAGCATCGCGCACGCTGTCAGTGGGGAGCTACGAGCAGTTTTGGGGACTTCTTTTTGACGGATTGGAGGACATTACAAAAACTGAACAAGAAATTGTCTAAATTGTGTCAGTGTCCAGCAATGGCGAGTTTTCGTCAGACTTTCTTGGATTGATTGAATTGGGTGCCGACCGAACCGCACAGGGAATTACAGATGGATTAGTGAAACTTTTTCACGACGCGGGCTTGGATGACTGGTCGACAAAGTTGGTCGCTGTGTGCACAGACGGAGCAGCTGTTAACGTCGGGGTGTACAACGGTGTTGTGCCAAAACTAAAAGGACTCGTTGCAATTGGAGACTCTTGTGCACATTCTGGTGTGTACCAAACACTATCTGCTGGTACTCACATGAGTAACTCACTAAAAAAGTTATGTGCACCCCTGGATATAAGGTGTATTTTGGAAGAAACCAATAAGAACCATACAGAACCGAAAACCGTGACCCTTAAACCGTGATACGAACCGAACCGTGAATTTTGTGAACTGTGCCACCCCTAAAACAGACCTGGAGTTTTGTTTCATTCACACATTTTTAACAAACAAACCCTGCAGATTTACCCGAGTTCTCCCAAACAGAAAACCGTTTCACCTTGTGATGTCATGGTAATGCAGGAAGTACTCCACTGTGTTTTTAGACTCCATACCCCTTTTTTTTTTTTTTTTTTTTTTAGTTTAGTTTAGTTTATTAAGGACAGTGTGCAGTTTCATTAAAAAGATGTCTGCACCAGATTTAGCTCAAAGCTAATTTCCATCTGCAGTCCTCACATCATAAAATACAATACAAAAATACGATAAAGTGCAATTATAAATACAATAAAAATACAATACAATATAATAAAAAGAAATCGCATATCAAATACAAGGTACAATCTTAACAGGCTAGTGCAGGATAAAATCTTAAAATATAAGCAATTCTAAAATAATCTCAAAACAATTCTATACATTATCCAATATTAAAAAGTGCGTGCATATTCATAAGTGCATACAGGTAGAAATCACACGCATAATTTAGGAGCAGGGTCATTGAGAGCAAGGTGAACGCTGATGATAATAATAACCCCTTTCATTACTTTTATAAAGAGCAGCAGCTGTCGAATGGTACCCATGAGGGTATCATCCGACAGCCACCTACCTAACTGGTACTATTATTTTGAGGTGAAGCTTTAGAAATAGGGCCTTAGCCAACAGAGGATACCCACGAGGGTAACGTCTGTTGGCCAACTACCGTCTGGTATTAGTGAGAGCAGGACTGACTGTCCAGGAGCCAGCTTTTAACGGCTCGAGAGAATGTTAAAAAGTCTGCCATGTCCTTTATATGACTCGGGAGTCTGTTCCACTCCGTCACAGCTTTATAAGAAAAGGCTGATTGGGAGAAGGCAGTTCTCCTTTTTGGGACATCGCAGTCTCCCCTCGAAACAGACCTTAACACTCTTAACCCCTTGAATTGCCACTCTCTGGATTGAAGGTAAAAACTGTGAAACTTATCGCTACATGACATCACAAGGTGGAGCAGAGCATTTTGGAGATATAGACAGACTAATAATGCCCTGGATCCTTCCTCCAAAGACCACTTTGTAGCACTTCTTCATAGTGTCCTGCTCACAGCTCTTGAATAAACACCAATGCTTCTACAAATATAAAGTGTTCTGTGACTAATAAAAGCTGATTGAATCTGTCAAGTGATTTACGCTGATAATTGGCCTACAACAGTGCTTCTCAAATAGTGGGGCGGGCCCCCCTGGGGGGGTGCGGTGTGATGCCAGGGGGGGCGCATGTGACCCTGGGAAACATGGTAAGTGTAATTGCACATCAACAACAGTAGATGGCAGTAGTGCTCTCATTGTCGCTCTGGGGCAGGGGGCGGCAACCTTAAATACACGATATACAGAACAGACTCACCATCAGCAGAACATCCTGTGTCACAGAAAAAACATGTATATTCCACTGAGTCGTGTCCTTTAGTCCGACAGAAGCTGACGCATCAGCGGCACAAGGAGAGAGAGTTTTTTTTTTTTTTTTCAGTGCTTTTAGTTTATGCAATGTAATTTTAAGTTTTGTTTCTGTGAAACATAAACAAATGTGCACATTAATATTTGAGTCCTCAGTGCAAAAAGACAGTGCAGTCTTTGTTGGAAGTTTCTTTTTTGTTTTTAATGTTAACAAAAGGATACAATGTTATGCAGAGGTGTACTAATAACAATTTTCTAGACAAATACTATTTATAGTCGCACGCAGGGAGGGGGTGTGTGAAATTTTTTCTTCTTCCTAGGGGGGGGGGCGTCACAGAAAATAATTGAGAAGCACTGGCCTACAACAATAAATACGCAGGCTGAATCATTTTTGCATGACGGACTATTCCCAATCTCTTTTAAGAGATTTTGCTGCATTTGTTCTGATTTGAAATCACTGATAATACTCACATTGCTGTAGATCACACTAAAAGAGCAAAATATTTTTTTTTTAATTGTAGAATGAGTTTTGATTAAAATGCAACCCTAACCCTAACCCTAACCCGGCAACCCAAATAGACTTGTGAGGTTTATTCTGTTTTCTGAGAACAGTGACGGAAAAAAAACAAAACAAATGTGATAGGTTTTTGTTATATGCCCCAACCCAGTGTTGATTAAAAAAAAAGACTTGACAACCATTACATATTTCAAGCTTTATTTTTAATCTAATACAAAGTGGAATTAACTGCAAAAATCTGGTCTCATACATGACACTGTGCAGAATACTGCAAGTGCTACACAGACTACACTTCATTGGCATTGGTCTATATTCTATATTAAATAGTTATTGCTGCAGTAGTGTTCAGGTGCTGAGCAGGTGGTGCACCTGTCGTAGCTGCCCCTGGCTTAGGACCACCCTGTGCACCTGCTCTTGTCCTCTGGAGCAGGGGATGTGCACCCTGCCCACCAGCAGCGTGCCCTCCTGCCCCTCCTCTTTAGCCTGGAACAAACGGAGCACAAGGTCAACAGGAGAGCAACACTCACTCCAAGTGCATATGCCACATTCTCAAGTATTTCTCATTCTGACTTGGTTTGGTGGCTAGTTCCTCTGGTGAATATTTATCATAGTTTTACATCAGTTAAGTGGGACTTTAGTTGAATAATCAGTTGATCAAAATTTATATCAATTGGCTCATTTTAATTTTATGAGGATTTCTATGGAACAGCAGCAGAAAGAAGTGAGTGAGCTGAAGTCTTTTTTGGTATTTATAAGTTAAAAACGTAGATTTATTTATTTATTCTTTATTTAATAGGGAGAGTGCATATTAATGAACATCTGCAGCAGCAGTGTAAATATGACAGATTATAGCAAGAATGATAATTTCCATCTGTAGTCCCTGGGCAGGTGACACCACAGCAAAAACAATAAAATGACAATTGACAGTAACACCAACATTAAAACATTAAAAATGTCCACAAGTCTGGTTTTCCTTTAGCCGCTGTTTCAAGTATGATTTAAAGTGTCCAGTGTTGGAGTCTCTCTTATTGATGATGGAAGTGTGTTCCAGAACTTAGAGCCTCTGACTGAGAGTACAGTTTGTCCAAATGTAGTGCGTCTGTGTGGGACCTCACAGTTCCCCGGGGCCGTGGTCCTAGTTCCCACTGACAGTCTTTGTTTTAATAAAATCCTGCAGCGGAGGAGGAGCGAGTCCATGTAAAACTTTATATATAAAACAACCATATTTAAAATGAACAAAATTATTCAAATTGAGTAAGTTATACTTGTCTAAAATTGTGCAGTGGTGAACTGAGAATGGTTTCTTGTCTAATATTTTCACAGCTTTTTAAAAAAGTGATTCAACTGGTTTGAGTGTTGTGCCAGCAGCAAGTGACCATGTGGTAATGCAGATCTCTATATGAGACAGAGTCATAGAGTGTAAAAACATTCGTGCCGCATATAGAGTCATGAAGGATCTTACTAGATTATTAGATTAAACTCATGATTCAGTTGTGTAATCTGTCTTTACATAAATACATTGCTTTGTAGTACTTTTCCTGCATCAGTAGTAGTTTGTGCAGGTGTAATCTTGTGAGTGCAGTTTGGATCAGACAGACATAGGTAACCAGCAGGACATGTTAAAATGCAGTTTGTTGAGTATTAGTGAGTTTGATAGAATCTCTCATTAACATGGAAAATTCCATCCAAAATGCAGAGACACAAGGAAAGGCATTTCTGACAGTTTAAACCTTCATCTAACAAAATAAAAGGTGTTATAGTTTATTTGTATTCGTCTAATTATAACCCATTATACCTGCTGCACTTGTCCAACCAGGAAGTAACATGTATAAACTTAAAGGAAAAGTAACATTATTTTACAATCTGAGCCTTCTTTCGGTAATAAAACAAGTCGTTTGACTCACCCATATCACGTTCGTGTCATTTGGAGCTGTTTGAAGAAAGTTATGTTGTAGCGTATCCGTTAGCATGAGTATTCGGGGCATTACTTTGCGGTCTCCAAATAACACAAACTTTAGCACTTTTCAAATCATAGAAGCCCGATGTCTTAATGTAAGATTTCGTTTGAAGCAAAAGTGGCCTGTAATCCGAGATTTAGCCATAGTTTTCAGCTTTGCGTTTCATGTTTGGGTCCCGGGAGCTGAGAGCACAGTCCGCGCATGCGCACTGGCGTCCTCATCTACTCGAAACTATGGCTAAATCTTGGATTACAGGCCACTTTTGCTTCAAACGAAATCTTACATTAAGACATCGGGCTTCTATGATTTGAAAAGTGCTAAAGTTTGTGTTGTTTGGACACCGCAAAGTAATGCCCCGAGCATATGATACAGCACCATGTTAAGGATACGGGATCATTACTAGAACAGAACGGCTCAACATAAGTTCTGCGATACTGCTCCAATTGACAGAAAAATGCTATGGGTGAGTAAAACTACTTGTTTTATTGCCGAAAGAAGGCTCAGATTGTAAAAAAAACGTTAATTTGCCTTTAAAAAATAATAAATAGGCAAGTTTTTAGTAATCTCTGATATTTGACATTAACTGTGCTTTAGTGAAATGAGCCATCTGTGATATGCAAGTTAAACGTGATACACTGGTAGAGTTACCTTGACGAATGAGGAGTGTGGGAATGTTGCAAAGTCGGATGAGGCCTTGGCTCCAGGTCTCTGTGAGATGACGTGCTCTGACACCTGTCCCTGAAAAGTATTAATATAGAGATGAGAGGCGAGCAGATGATCCAAATACTGATAGATTGTGATTTTTTTTTTTTAATAAATGCACCAAAATAGCTGTTACAAACTCCCAAAAACAGGTATAAATTCCAGTTTAGTGTGCCATTTTACAGTCTTTTCATAATGGTGTGAGAGTTGTATTGTTTGTTTAGTACATTTCTGTTGGATTGTCATAATACTGTCAAAATAATGAAATGTTTTTCCTCAATTAAAACATGACTTACTTTATTTCTGTGGGGAAGCTGGCCAATGTGGTCTGAAGTAGGGGGCAGACTAAAAATGTTTCATTTATCCCAAATATTTATTCCAAAATTTTACCATAGCATTCGTGGCAACCAAAAATAATACATATTATTTACAAAAAATAACTGCTCAAACTCAGGCATAAGCAACAGAAATTAACTATAATAAGGAAAACCCCACGTGTGCACGGCTACACGGATGAGACCTCCTGCAAGGCTGAGCTACTCTTTAATAGTGACTCACACAGGAAGCTTGTCCCTCCAGGTAAACCCACAATCACATGGACATGTGGCAACTTTACTTTTATCCAAGTTACCCTGGTGACTTACCTAAAGGGCCTAAATCCCTCTTTAAATGAAAGTGCTAAACATAATGTATAACCACTAAAACATCCAAATCAAATATGCAAAACCTAACAAACAAAAGGAACTGAAACCAAACCTCCCCCCAAAGGCTATAAATATGGCTGTCTCAGAACACGCCCTCTCTTTTGTCTCCAGACCATGTGCAGTAACAGGTAAACAGGTCATTGAGATATTTGACTAAATTTAACCAAATAAAATCATTTAAAGAAACTTGACCATGTGGTGTTTAACTTAACAGAACTAAACAAAACTAGATAAAACAAACCCAGTATAGTTGTATTTAGCAGTTTAGTTAAGGAAAAAATAATATGAAATTAAGATGAGTATACAGGGACAAAGGCCCTCTCTGTCACAATTTCCCACTACAGTGGTCCCTCGGTTCCAGAAATGACCCGTAATAAAGAGAAATCCGCGAAGTACGACAACTTTATATTTTACAATTATTATACATTAGGGATGCAAATTATCGGTTAATTCATTAACTGATAGTTGATTGACCTTATCGATCGATTAACGATTAACTGATAAGCGGCGTTTTTCACCTGAATTTGAGTGTTTCAATAGGGTCTTTAAGAATATAAGCTATAGTAACATAACACTGAGTCATAAATATATCATAGTATTATTATATTGTATATTCCTCAATTAATTATTCCTTAGTAAAAAGCAGACAAATGTATTGATGCTGAATAACAAAATACAGTAATCCCTCGCTCTATCCAATTTTTTTTTTTTTTTATAGTGTAACATTGTGTTCTGTCCTGATTGGCTAAGAGACTAGACCAGGACTAAACGTGGACTGGACCAGGTCTGGACCAGGTCTGAACCTGGACTGGACCTGGACTGGACCGGGACTGGACCGGGTCTAGACCTGGACTAGACCAGGATTAAACCACCACGTGTCGCTGCTGGTTTGGCCGCGGCCCGCGCTCCGAGCCGCAGGCCAGCCGCTCGGGGCTCGGGGCTCTGGGGGCTGCGAAACCAGCAGCAGCGGCACGCATTCCGGGTTCGATCTCGCCTCGCGCGTACACCCGGGGCTGCTGAGCAGTGCCGTTGGCGCCTGCGGTCAGCTGTGAGTCGAGCTTGGCGCAGCGCGGTTGCCTTGTTTCATGACCGCGCGGGTCCGCGTGTCCGCGGTTAATTACAATTAATGCATTTTGATCGACCAACGTCTTAATCGACAATTAACCGTTAATCGATTAATTGTTGACATCCCTATTATACATGTTTTAAGGCTGTAAACGCCTTAAAACACTGGAATTAACATTTTCTCACATTTCTCTCTCGTTTAAACACTCAAACTTAGATTTTCAACAAAATGTATTAATAGTGAAGCGTGGGGGCTCCCGAGGGAAGCGGAGACATGAGTCACTGGATCTGCAGGAAGCACCGCGCTCATCCAACGGCACTGCCACATCCCGGGACGCGACGCGCACCAACCCCTTGGAGAAGTGTGCGACACGTGCACCCCTCATCGTGGTCATATCCGTGACAGAGCAACGAGGCCGGGGCTGCGAGCACAAGATCAAACCGGGGCGCCCGGACCATGCCTCCCCCTCAGGACTGCGTGCTCACAGCCCGAGCCACAAACCGAACACGCACAAACGAACACAAGAGCTGCACAAAACCAGCAAAGAGCCGCACGGGGTGATTTAATCCTGGTTTAGACCTGGTCTAGTCCTGGTTTAGGTCAGGACCAGTCCAGGCTTAGACCTGGTCTAGACCTGGTTTAGTCCAGGTCTAGACCTGGTCCAGTCCTGGTTTAGTCCAGGACCAGTCCAGGCTTAGACCTGGTCTAGAACTGGTTTAGTTCTGGTCTAGACCTGGTTTAGTCCATGTCTAGTCCTGGTCTAGTCCCAGTCATCCCTGTGTCCCCCATCTATCAATCAGCAAAGGTCTACAGTCTCTTAGCCAATCAGGACACAGAACACAATGTTACACTATAAAAAAAGTTACACTATTTAAAAAAAAATAAAAAATTGCGAAACAGCAAGGCCGTGAAAAGTGAACCGCGATAGAGCGAGGAACCACTGTAATGATATTCAGGCAGACATGGACATCCACCAGAAATATGCCTGTAAATGTGGCTAAGGTTCAAGCAGAACATGAAGCCACAATAAGGAACATGATTTATTTGAAAGATGAAAATGAGTCTGTTGTATGAAAGCATCCAAGTGTCCCATGTGTGGACACAAGGTCGGTACCTTGAGTTTGTCCAGAGCATCGCTGAGGTTCTGCAGTCGAGCCGTCTGCTCCAGGAGCTGAGCACTGGCGCTCACTGTGAGGACACACAAGTACATGAGACAGAAGACACGAGACAGTGGACATGAGGCAGGAGGACATGACAGCGGTCCATACCAGAGGTCTTGCCGGTCACGTCCACCACCCTCATCTCCGCACTGAGCTTGAGCAGAGTGGATAGCAGCTGGTCAGTGCGCCGGTAGATGCCCGTACTGAGGCCCCCTGGTGGTGTGGAGGGTTCTCTGGACATCACTGGGAGCTTCGGGGGCACCAGAGGGGGCAGAGACGCCAGCTGTGCTCGCATCCTCTCCGCCTGGTCAGCACAACACAAACAAGATCAACAAATGCGTGAAAAGTCCCTCAGTCGTCCAGGTAGAATCCATGATAACAGGAGAAGTTCAATTTGTCAACTGGACAAAGTTTGTTTGGTTGAAAACGTTTCGCCGCTCATCCGAAGCCTGACGAAGCCTCTCGGATGAGCGGCGAAACGTTTTCAACCAAACAAACTTTGTCCAGTTGACAAATTGAACTTCTCCTGTTATCAAGATCAACAAATGCAAAGTTAATGGTACCTGATTTTCCCCATGTATTTGAGCAAATGCGTTGTGGCCCAGTACAGATAAACTTTGGAAGCAGCTCTTAAGCTCTGCTGAGTACTGTTAGAAAGGACTATATTGTCCAATAATCAGGAGGTGGGTTTGTAGCATGCTAGTTCTTGTTACTGAAAGTTGTAAATGTGTGGAGCCAATCCCAAAACAAATAATGAGAAGGTGGAGCATAAGTTTGGATCATTCAAGTGAATCTCCCACAGAGTTCTATAAACCCCTGCACTCCGTCTGAAATTATATCTTCACATTGTAGAACATGAACACAGTTTGGTTTGCAGTGTACCTTGAGTCTGTTGTTCTCGTTCTTCAGGTGCTTGATGCCAAGTCTCTGAACCTCCACCTGCTGCCTGAGGAGAGGAGAGTCCACCACCTGTATGGGCCCGGACAGAGCTGGAGACATGCCTGGGACAGGAGCACACAGTCAGGTCTACCCTCACAACCACAACACTGCAGCCTCTTTTCCACTCATTCGGTTTGCTTGGGGCGGCTCGCTCCAGCCCAGTTGTGTTTCCAAGGGCATAGACCCTGTCGTCCTCCAAACATTACAAAATCTTTTCTTAATACATACAAACTAAATCATATCTGAATTATACTTTTAATCATAAGGCCGAGCTCAGTGATTCACAAGAATGTTTACATCAGTTTTTTCTGCATTTATTTTATTTCTCTGCACCTCAACACCACATTTTAACCTCTCTTTATGTAACACATTGGGTTTGGCTCATTATGCACTGGAAATATGACATGTTCAATCTTTAAACATGAGTGGTGCCTCCATAAACAGGATATAACTGCTACATTAGTGCTAGCTTTGTTTTGAGTCCTATCACTGGAAATACAGCAAGTAACAGATTCTAATTTTTTTATATCCTTTTGTTTTCGCCTGACTCTGCGTTCTCTTGTCTGATCCGTTGAGTCGTTGTAAACATGCCTGTAGCCACACCAAGCCCTCACACTGGGCCGTGAGGATCACTTTGGACAGTGGAGACACACAAAGTGAACCAGAGGAAACAAGACTTATGAGACAAGCCCGCACTGACCAGCAGCAGAGCCCTGGACGATGGAGGCGATGCCCGCTGTGGGCCCTCCGCGGAGACCCTCGATGGTCATCTTGGACTGGTTATTCAGCCTCAGCTTCAACTCCGTCTTCTCTGCCTCCAGCTGGTCAATGTCAGCTTGCAGAGCGTCCATGGTCTCCTCGAATTCCCTGAGGACAGGACAGGATGTGTAGACAGCAGAGTGAGACTCTTGTTCAGTAAATAACGTGAGGATATGTAAAGAGGTGTAAAGAAGCTACATCATTTTCAGCACAAAATTCTCAGATGTATTTAAATGATGATTTCACTTCCAGGTTCAACTTCACAACTTCCAGTGCAGTGTTTCTTATTCATCAAACCAGAGACCGTAAGCTTTCAAAATACCTTTAACCACAAATTCTATCAAATGTGTAGTAAAGTGTAAACATGTCCATCGTTTACAGTCAGCTGATGCACCTTGGACCAGAAGTGACATCACACTGAACCATCCCAAAGATACAGTCGTCTTAGGAGGGAACTGCCACCAACGGGAGGTTCAAACCCCTCGGCGGGGGAAAACAAGTGGTTTATTTTAATGAAGGAGCCGCTCTCTCTGCACACTCTTCTACAACTACATGAGCAAATGTGGACTTTAAAGATGTTTTAGGACTTCCAGAAAACATCTTAAAAGAGGAAAAAATTGTGTCTGCCATGAATTGGAATGGAGAGTTCCCCACACACCAGACCACGGCCGTACTGATGCAGACTGTATATACTGTATGCAGTGGTGAAAGTAGTTTTCATTTCTTACAGGTGCTATAATGTCCAGTGCATCACTTTAAAAAAAAACAAACAAACAAAAAAAAAACCCGGGTAAAACATTTTACACCTTTTTCATAGATGAATAACTTTTTTAATATACTTAATTATTTCATATTTTTGTGGGTCTACAAAAGCTTCGGTCAATGCACAGCACTGTAAATGAAGCGGCTGCTGACATCACAGATTCTATGACTACTTTAAACATGCTGCTGTCTTCATCAGAGCTGCTCAAAAATGACATATTGTGCATAGTAGATGACATATTGTGCATAGTAGATGACATATTGTGCATAGATATGTTTTCTTTCTCTACCGGAGACGTCGTTTGACGTCAGAGCGATTCCAGACGTAGACTACCGAGACGTCGATTGACGTCAAAGCCGTTTTTCAGCGGGGGTCGCTAGGATATGTCCGGGAGCAACTTGTAATTCATAGTTCAAGGTGTAATTCACACCTCCAACCCGTAGGTGGTGATCGTGTGTGTTAGTTTGGCGATCGGGGGCAGAGAGCGCAGAAGAAGCGCTCACCGTGTGTAGTGAGTAGTGGTGAGTAGTTGAGCAAGATGGCGAATGCTAGGCAGCTAACAATCGACCGTTTTTTACGGAGTGATCCGAGCAGTCGGAGTGGTCTTGGGACCCAAGGTCCCGGACCACAGAACCGCGGAGACACGCCGGATCAGGCAAGGACGGCAAGAAAGAGATCTCGTCTGTCCGAGGCAGGCGAGGCGTCGGGCTCGGGGAAGACCTCTGGTCTGCCCGAGGCAGGGGCCATGTCTATTCGGGTCTCAGACCCGGAGGACAGCGAATTCAGTGAGTTCAGTGAGCCAGACCCTGACTCGTCTGATGAGTGGCTGCTGTCGGGATCCTCTGGGAGAAGCAGATCCCCCTCTCCAGAGGAAGAGATGGGTAAGAACTAAGTTTACGTGCTGTGTGGTGAATGAATGAATGCAGGCGTGCGTGTGTGCGCGTGCGTAGGTATGTGTATAAAGGTTTATGCGTGCGTGTGTGTGTGTGTGTGTGTGTAAAGGTTTATGCTTGGGTATGTGTGTGTGTATATGTAAAATGCCACTATTAATGTGAAGGAATTTCCCATTTACAGAGCCTTCATCCAGCAGAGGACCTACTTTGCGAGCAGGGGTGGGGACCTCTGCTCGCAAAGCGGAGAAGAAAGGTAAAAAAATATATATATTCTCCCCATTACATTGCAGCAATACAAAAAAATTACATTAGGTAATGTTGTACATTTCTGTCATTTTACAGGTGGTGCATCTGCCACACAAAGTGTGGAGTGGCAACAAAAATGTTGGGAACCCAACATGATTCCCTTCACGGCCACCCCTGGACTCCGGAGCGCTGCAGCGGAGCTGAAGTCTGACGTGCAAGCAGACTTCTTTGAGCTCCTCATCACAAATGAGCTGCTGGCACACATTACTGAGCAGACAAACATTTATGCTCGCCACTACTTTGCCGCTCTCCCTGAAGGCCAACAAAGTGGAATAGTGTGGAAACCAGTGTCAGTGCCACTGCCAGAACTTAAAATATTCTTGGGCCTGACTTTTGTTACTGGTTTAATAAAAAAAAACCAAGACTGGACAAATACTGGTCAGTTGATGAGATGATATCCACCCCATATTTTTCCAAGACGATGCCTAGGACCCGGTTTCAGCTCATTTGGAGGTTCCTTCACTTCAATGACAATTTAAATCAAAATCCCGGGGACAAACTGTACAAAGTCCGCCCAGTGTTGGACTCCATTCTCCAAAACTTTAGAGAGATGTACCAACCTGGGCAAAACATTTGCATTGATGAGGGAATGATGCAATGGCGGGGGCGCTTGGCTTTCAAGGTCTACAACCCACAAAAGCCAGTAAAATATGGGATCAAATCATATGTGCTCTGTGATTCAGCCACAGGGTATTGTTTCAATATGCGGCCATATGTGGGAGAAGCCAGCACTCTGCCAGACATTGTATTTGACCTCCTGGATCGGCTCTCGGGTCATGGGTATACAGTGTACATGGACAATTTTTATAATTCAGTATCGCTGTGTGAGAGCCTACTGAAAAACAAAAATGTCTGTGGAACACTGCGGAAAAACGGGGGAACCCGCAGTGATCAGGGACGTGAAAAAGAGTGACCTGGGGGCAGAGGGAAAGATTGTCAGGCACAACAACAAGGTGTGCCTATTGGCATGGCATGACAAGAGAGTGGTTAAGATGGTGACTACCTGCCACCAAGATGAAATGCAGACCGTTCAGGTGTGGGAGAAGAAAGAGAAGGCGAGGGTCCCTCAGTTGAAGCTGGATTGTGTTGTGGCCTACAATCGTTACATGAATGGGGTGGACAAATTGGATCAGAACATTTCCTATTACCCCTTCATGCGTAAAACATTAAACTGGCCCAAGAAGTTTGTTATGTACTTGTTTCAGTTGGCAATGTTCAACTCGTATATTTTATATAGAACGGTAAATCCGGGAAAATCTAAAGATCTCTTGGATTTCATTGAAAGAGTGGCAAAAATATGGACCACAAGGGGGGAAGTTGCAGTTGTGGGGGGCGAGGAGGAAGGACACAGGCTAAGGGCACCACCTTGCACAGACCCAGAGAACCGGCTAGATGGGGACATGGGAAGGCATGAAATGGGATACCTGACGCCCACTGGGAAGAGGTACAGACCATCAAGGAGGTGTCGAGTGTGCATCAGTAGGGGCCAGCGCAGCGAGACAAAGCTGTGGTGCAAGGGATGTTGTGTCCCCTTGCACCCAGGGAAGTGCTACACTCTGTATCACACCAGGGAAAACTTCTCTGTTGGGGACTGAAACACACACACACACGCATACATGCACGTGCACACATCGTTCACGCACACATTGTTCTCTTTGTCAATTTGTATATAGTTATTTCTTATATTTGTAAATAAATAAAAAATATTTTGCAATCAAAAATCTTTGTTATTTTAGATGTTTGAGGTGTCACTAAATCAATAAGTATTGATGTCAAAGTCACTTATCTGCTTGTAATACCTCTTTGCACAAAAAGCTAATTTTCTCAAATTTGTTGTAAAAAAAACAGTGTTTTTGCTGAAACTTTGCTATGTTCTACTATCAATTACTTGAGAACCGAAAAGGTTAGAAACATAATTTTTTTCCAGGTGAAAGATGAGAGTCAACACTTTATTTTGATGTGTGCTACGTTTATATAGTGAAAGAACTCAGTATTCTGTGAGTCTTGAAAAATCAGTGAAAATGCTCTAAATCTCTGGTAGTCTAGGGGCTTAGATTTTGAAAACAGGCTGGTAGTGAAAGAGTTAAACAGCGAAAATGACTAATTTACTAAGTGTTTTTAGTCGGCATAAACCCTCTTACAGGTGCAGGCAGCGCGCCGCCCTTAAATCTTCTACCAGTGCGCAGCACCGCCTCGCAATGGTTTAGGCGACTTTCACGGCTACAGTCAGATAAGTTTTGACAATCCTTGCTTAACAGACTGCAGATATCTCTGCACCAGAGTTTCGGGGAGCTTTCAGTTATTCTCCAATGGCACAGTGTGGTTGTTTGTGTTTTCTACTTAAATAGCACACTGTAGTGCACTCATGAATGTATGCATAATTCACCTTAACTGTGTTGTTACAGCTTTGCCATGTGGGTTTTGCTCAGTTCTTGGTTAAGCACTTGGTTATAAATTCACTGCTTCTAATAATAGTTGCGGTCCCTTTTGACATGCTGCTTTTGTGTTCTAGCGCAGCTCCTTTTTCCGATAGTCTTGTGAGACTCACCGTTCTTGAGTCTAAAATGTGAGAAGTTTTCGGGTTTCTTATTACAACCACAACTTCCACAGCACCTTACTTTTTTTTTCAAATGTGGGTTTTGGCCACCATTAACCATATTCTCTTAGTGGTGCTGCGTACCGGCTGTGAATTTTATTCCGGTGCGCCCCGCTTTACTTTCACCACTGACTGTATGTGAGAGGGAGCAGAGAGCCATATGCAGGTTATGTGTGAACAGACCTGGCAACAATCTGAGACTGGGGCCTGTGTAAATGGGGCTTTGGTTAATTCTTTTCATGTTATGCCTTACTGTTTTGGTTTGTACTATATAATTGTTTTTGTATTGGCGTAGTGGTTCTGACTTCTCTTTCTTCTTGAGCAGAGCGATGTTCTCGTCCAGTTTGGTCTGGATCTTCTCCACTCTCTCGTCTGCGTCTTTGGTGGAAGTGTCCAGCTTCTTCTCCAGGAGGCTCAGGCGGACGTTAGCCTCGCTCAGCTCCTCGCCCTGGACATAAGGAACATCAGAACATCACAGTGATGTCTTAGCTCTGTGTCAGTGTGGTGTGTGATCTGATGGCTGTGTTCATTTCTTCAACATAACAGTTTTTTATCACAGTTTTCTTCAATGTTATATATTTGCTGACTAAAACTAAATAAAACGCAATCGGCACGGTAGCTGAGTGGTTAGCGCTCTTGCTTCACAGCAAGAAGGTTCCGGGTTCGATCCCCGGGTCGCCCGGGCCTTTCTGTGTGGAGTTTGCATGTTCTCCCCGTGTCCGGGTGGGTTTTCTCCGGGCACTCCGGTTTCCCCCACCAACCCAAAACATGCACCATAGGTCCTGACCAAGCCAAAGCAAGAAGATCATGGAGATGGTCCCCGGGCGCCCTAATGTGTGCTGCCCACTGCTCCTAATATATATACTGTATATATATAGGATGGGTTAAAATGCAGAGAAGAATTTCTCCAGTGTGAGATCAATAAAGTTCACTTCTTCTTAATCAATGATGAAAGCAGATCATTTGGTATATGGTACTAAAACTATTATGGGTTTACTTGACTAAATTAGCCTTTAGTCTAAAAGAAAGACTAATTATTTGACTAAATCTGAAAAAGTCATTTTAGTCAAAGACCAAATTCTAATTGGTTGTTAAAATGGTGCAGACTGGCAGCCACACGACACTTCAATCCATGAATTATATTTGGCCCTGGTTCTGGTTCATCCTACTGGCTGCCAGAGGCCAGTGCCCTTTGTGCACTTTCAGCACCACCCTCTGGTGGATTCATAGATGCGTAGTTACTTGCATAATGTTTGTGGTTCCTCGCCCAGTCCTGAGTTGATTCAGTTTTTGAATATGAGGTTTAAGGAGGTGGACTTGCCTTGATCTTGAGGGACTTCTTGAGCTCCTTGATGACAGTCTCTCTGTCCTCCAGTTTAACACCCAGTCCCTCTGCATCGGTCATCTCAGCTCGGACTGTGGCTGCACGGACCTCCACTGGAGGAGTCTGATACACAGGGACACAGCAGCGTGACAGAGAAGGGAACATATGAAGAAAAGATTTACTTTTAGACCTAGTCCAAAATATGTGAGAATGACCATCGCATCTAAGAATACAATAGAACAAAGGCTGGTTTCGAGAAAACAGAGGTATCTGTATTTCAAATGAACATGATAAAGGTGAGCTAACCTGGGCAGTGGGCCGGTCGGCATCGTACTCGCCCTCCTGCATGGCAGTGGCCATCTTGTTCATGGTGGCGATGACGGAGGTGCAGGACTGCTGCAGACACTCGCTGGGGTTCAGACCCTGAGACCCATAGATCTGCACACAGATGTACCATCAGGACCAGCACATCTCCACATATACCACAGACTGTCTGTCTGCTCCTGTCTCAAACACGCTCCTACCTGCTCCACAGCCTTGATGAGGAAGTCCTCCAGTTTACCAGCGCTCAGACCCTCATTCTCTGACATAGGAGCCATGACCTGAGCTCCCGCTGCAGCCACCTCCTGCAGCACCGCCAGCACCCGGCTCAGCTGACGCCTGCACTCCGTCAGGGTGTCCGAAACCTGCCACACCGTCAGGATTCAAGCATTGATGGAGTCTTTATTTTGAAGCCATTCATAAATATGAGGTGTACAAAAAAGGACTATTTGCAAATGGGAAGATTCAGCAGTAAAAAGTACCAGAAGCATGTTTTGACTGCAGTGACAGATGTGATAAAAGTGACGGTGAGTGATGTCAGTGCAGTGCAGTAATATGTACCTGTAGTCCAAAGCTGAGGGCCGCTGGGACCCCCGGGACATCAGCTCCGGGCATGCGTCTGCGGATCTTCTTACAGAACTGCCTGATGTCAGAGCAGGATGTGTCCAGATCTTTGAGCAGCACAGCCAGCCTCGAGCTCTCCTGTCCCCCGGAGAGGAAGGCCCTGAGACGGGACACTTCCACCGCCATGCAGTCCAGAGCACTACCTGTGAACTGCACAAACACAGACACACACAGGGTGAGGAGGGAGGATCAGGGCTGGGGGAGCAGCTCACACTAAAGTACCTTTATGTGGTCAGACAGCTGCACTGTGCAGTCCTCACTCAGCTCAGACAGGTGCACGCTGTACAGTTGCTGAAAGACAAGACAAAGAATTATAAAAGAGTTTTAAACCCCCATCTTCTTCCTTTGCCAGTCCCTTGAACTTTTTGACCTTTTGACACATTTCAGAATTTAAACATAAAGATATAAAATTGGAATTTTTTGTGAAGAATCAACACCAAGTGGAACAAAATTTATATAATATTTTAAACTTTTATTTATACAAATAAAGTGAAAAGTTGGGTGTACGAAATTATTCACCCCCTTTTCTGTTAGTGCAGCCAACTGACTCCAGAAGCTCCCTGATGATTTCTCAATGTTCTACAAAGTATTGACTTCCCTCTTGGTGTTCATTCTTCATAAAAAAAACATCCAATTTTATATATTTATGTCTGAAGCCTGAAATGTGGCAAAAGGTCAGAAAGTTCAAGGGTAGTTAATACTTTTGCAAGGCACTGTAAATCCCACACACATCCTGGTGCTAACAGCATTAGATGAATGAAAGCTTAAAGGCAAATTAACGTTTTTTTACAATCTGAGCCTTCTTTCGGCAATAAAACAAGTAGTTTTACTCACCCATAGCATTTTTCTGTCAATTGGAGCAGTATCGCAGAACTTATGTTGAGCCGTTCTGTTCTAGTAATGATCCCGTATCCGTTAACATGGTGCTGTATCATATGCTCGGGGCATTACTTTGCGGTGTCCAAATAACACAAACTTTAGCACTTTTCAAATCATAGAAGCCCGATGTCTTAGTCTACGATTTCGTTTGAAGCAAAAGTGGCCTGTAATCCGAGATTTAGCCATAGTTTCGAGTAGATGAGGAGGCCAGTGCGCATGTGTGGACTGTGCTCTCAGCTCCCGGGACCCAAACATGAAACGCAAAGCTGAAAACTATGGATAAATCTCGGATTACAGGCCACTTTTGCTTCAAACGAAATCTTACATTAAGACATCGGGCTTCTATGATTTGAAAAGTGCTAAAGTTTGTGTTATTTGGAGACCGCAAAGTAATGCCCCGAATACAAATGCTAACGGATACGCTACAACATAACTTTCTTCAAATGACACCAACGTGCTATGGGTGAGTCAAACGACTTGTTTTATTACCGAAAGAAGGCTCAGATTGTAAAATAACGTTACTTTTCCTTTAAAGTTACATAAGAGAAAAGTGAAAATACAAAGATTCCATCAGAACACACTACTGGATCATTTACTTCTCCCCAAATTCAGGGAGGTGTGACCCTATAGATCGTGTGATTTTGAATCTGCTGCTCTCCTTGTGTGTGTGCTCCTCATGTGTGTGTGTATGTGTGTGTGCTCCTCATGTGTATGTGTGCTCCTCATGTGTATGTGTGTGCTCCTCATGTGTATGTGTGTGCTCCTCATGTGTATGTGTGCTCCTCATGTGTATGTGTGTGCTCCTCATGTGTATGCGTGTGTGCTCCTCATGTGTGTGTGCTCCTCATGTGCGTGTGCTCGTGTGTGTGCTCCTCGTGTGTGTGCTCATGTGTGGTGTCAGGGTGACTGAGCTGCTCTGTCAGAACACAACGGTAAAACACCACAGCAACAGCCAATAAAACAGTGTGTCTGGGGCAGACGGAGACACAGAGGCACAAGATACAAACTCAGTAAACAGTGAAAATATTAAGGTCACTTTATGGCCACAGATCGGGATGAAGCTGCAGATTAGCGATAGTGACTTTTAGCTTGTAGTGCGCACTCTCTTCAGTCTCATAGATTTCAGAGGTCTGCACTTTCACAGGTTTAAGAATCATTTAGAACTGAAACATCCTGTAGTGTGTGGCTGATTGCACATGTGTGTGGAGGTACCTGGTAGTACTTGATGGCCTTGGTGAGGGGCTCCACCTGCACGGTCTCGTCCAGCTGGTCTCGGTGCAGCAGGTCGATGAAGTAGTCCAGAGAGCGCTCGTGGAAGCTCATCTCCGAGTAGAGCGTGCCCATGCGCTTAAACACCTCCACCGAGCAGGAGCCCAGGGCCCTGCACACAGTCACAGTCACGTGACACATACATACTGTATACAGGCTGGGATGACACATGTGCAGTATTGATTTTGTCATTTATTCCAAAATGTATTGCATGAACTAGGACTGAGGTTGACTAAAGAAATTCTTTGTAAACTAAAGACATGTCCCACCATCTACATAAGAAAAAAATGTCAACTGGTGTAAAAAAAAAATCTGTTGGTCGATTAATCAAAATTTGTAGTAATCAATCATTTTATTTCAATTATAAGGGTTTCTATAGGACAGTGGCAGAAAGGAGAAGTGAGAGTGAATGAGGTGAAGGATTTTGTATTTTTTGTATTCATTGTAGAAAGTCAGATTAAACTCACAAGAATCATAAGATTCACAAATTGAATGTGCCTTTATATAAATATATTGTTTCCTAGTAGTGTTTGCATGAGCTCCCCCTGCAGGTGTAGTCTTGTGAGTGCAGTTTGGGTCAGATACACAGATGCAGAATCGTTTTGAGAGCTTTTGCCACGGCCCCTTTTTAATCGACCCAATTCATCAGCAGAACATGTCTTTAGTCAACTACTTTACACATGTATAATTACTTACTGTTCGTAGCGGTGCAGTGTGGCCTGCAGCAGGCTCAGAGAGTACACCAAACCAGACGCAAAGCTACGCTGCTCTCCAGGAGGGCCCCTGAGCGTGGGGCCCTGCACCAGGGGCCCGTTCAGATCAAACTTCTCCTGAGCCTGTTTACTGATCAGCTCCGCCTGCACAGGACACACACACACACACACACAGTATAAGTTATGAGAATACAGCGCTCACGTTGCCACCATCTCTGCTCCTTGTCACCACACTGTCAAATGACTAGTGGATTTTGGGGGTTATGTTTGACTGGTTTTATTTTAAGTATTTATTGCATTTTCACCTATTTATTATCTTTGCATCATGAACTGTTGTAATTTATTCTCTTGTGTTTTATGCATGTCTGTTGTTTATTTTATTATGTGAGACTTTTGGGTTGGTATGCATGAACTGTGTTTGCAATGTGTGCAGTAAGTTACTGGAGATCTTCTATCAGTCTGTGGAGGCCAGCGCCCTGGACTCTGCTGTGGTCTGCTGGGGAAGCAGCACCAGTAAAAGAGACATTGGACAGATTGACAAACTGATCCACAAAGCTGGTCACGTGATCGGCTGTGAGCTGGAGACATTTTGTCACTGTGAGGGACAGGAGGACACTGGACAAACTGCTCTTCATCATGGACACTCCTGCTCACCCACTGCACCAGACAATAGAGGACAAAGGAAATAATACTCCCTACAACTGTACAACAACTCACCCACTGCATCAGACCATAGAGGGACAGAGGAGCTCATTCTCCAACCGGCTCCAACCGGCTCCTACAGCTCCGCTCAAACAGGACTACAGATACAGGACTACATTCATACTATAATACTCCCTACAACTGTACAACAACTCAAACTCAACTCAACTCACTCTTAAGCAAAGGATAACCTCATGCTCTGTTAATCAGTACATTATTGCACTGCCGTTCTCTTGTCTCTTGTATATAGCTGTGATTTCCTCCGCAAACTGACGAGAGCTGGAGCCCCCCCACCCATCATGACCACCTTTTACCGAGGCACCAATGAGAGCGCTCTGACCAGCTGCATCACTGTGTGGTACGGGAGCTGCACTGAACAGAACAGGAAAGCCCTGCAGCACATAGTGAATGCAGCTGGGAGGATCACTGGTGTCTCTCTCCTCGCCTCACCCGCAGAGCGTCCGGCATTGTGGGTGACCCGAGCCACCCCTCATTAGCCTCCTGCCCTCGGGGTGAAGGTACTGCAATCTCTGGACCCACTCCTCCAGACTCAGGCATGAAAACGGGTCAGGGGTGAAAAAGGTGAGAAGGATGCGCTAACCCTAACACATACATATGGAAATCTGAAACATTTCAGTAACACCAGGGATGAAAGTGGCCAGTAATGAAAAAGGCTGAAAGTCACCGAAAAGCTAGGGGGGTCGGGGAGCATGCCCCCTCAGAAAATGTTTGAACTCTAGATGCTCTGAGGTGCTCTGGGGTCATTCCAGCCAATAAAAACTAAGATGTCAACCACCCATTTTGGGGGGGAAAATTCCCTTTCTCCTTACAGGGGAGTAGCAGTAGCTCAGTTGGTAGAGCGTTTGTCCACTGATCCAAATGTTGGCGGTTCAAATCCCGTTCTTGACATAAGAAACATCAGTGGTTGAGTGGTCAGATCCACTGACCCACAGGTTGGAGATGAAAGACACTTAATGCTCCCAGTGTGTGCGTACACTGGTGGGTGAGTGGTTCCTTGTTGTAAAGTGCTTTGGGTGCCTTGAAGGTGGAAAAGCGCTATATAAATGATCCCACTTTGCACTACCTTCTCATAAAATTTAGGGCTTAATGATCTTCATGTGGGAAAAGGCTGACTCACATAAATAACGTTTCATAAATCTATCTCCATTTTATCTGATAGATGTTCATTTTAATCGTAAAATAAGCCAAGCAAACTCTACTGCACTTAAAGGACCCCTTCTTTGATTTTTTTTTTTTTTTAAACCTGTTTTTTCAACTTCCTACCTGGAGTCACCTTCTCTTACTGGTTTTGCAGTGGTATTTACCTCTGCACATTTACCACATGCATATCGTGAGAAACAGATGCATTTGTGCACTTTTATTAGGCAAAATTCAACCACATGTCGTGATAGTCCTGCTCTGTGCTGTAGACCTGCTCTGTGCTGTAGACCTGCTCTGTGCTGTACACCTGCTCTGTGCTGTACACCTGCTCTGTGCTGTACACCTGCTCTGTGCTGTACACCTGCTCTGTGCTGTACACCTGCTCTGTGCTGTACACCTGCTCTGTGCTGTAGACCTGCTCTGTGCTGTAGACCTGCTCTGTGCCAACACTGAAACATAAATTTAGATCAGTTCCTTCTTACGTAGCATATACGTAGCAAGTTAAGGATTTTCTCCAGTTTCACTGAAATGCCGCACGAGGCTCGCTCCCAGCTGATCGGCGAACAGGCGCAAACACAACTGCTCTAATCATCATGATTGGCGGGAGCGCGATCAGTGGGTAATTATGCTGCAACATGATTGGAAACTGCAGCGCAGTTCAGCCCTTCGAACATGCGGGGATTTTGCTCAGTCATTTTTTTTTTCCTCCTCGGATCTACATGATTCAGGTAGGTCACCTATTTTGACTTCAAAACGGCGAATTTCGCCAAAAGGTGAGGGATTTTCATGCCTGCAGACTGTCAGGAAGCTGAACTCTGAATTTACCCGTCTCCCACCGCCCACCCCCATAAGAGACGTATACTTTTACATATTTTACATATACACTCCAGACACTTTAAATACCAATATACACCCTAGTCTTAAATACTGCTGCTGAGGATTACTGTTGCACATTTATTTTTATTTTATCTGGATTTTCAATGCACATTTTTTTACTGTACATTTTCATTGCTGCATCTTCCACTGCACATTTTGGACATCTGTAAATAGTAGGGATGCACCGATGTGAACATTTTAACCGATACCAATATCCGATATTAATGTTGCCGATATTTATTTATTTTTAATTCTGAGATAACATTTTATACAGACTGAAAATCATGCAAAATTAATTTTTGAATGTCTTTTATTTTCAAAACTTTTCGGACTGCGTCCCGAGGGAAAGGCATGCAGTCCGAAAAGAGCCGTACCCGGTGGTTTAATCCTGGTTTAGACCTGGTCTAGAGGAGGAACGGTTTGGGCATGGGTCTCGTGCTCGCAGCCCCGGGGGATGCGCGATCTCGTGCCGGTCATGCCGCGCTATCACAGATTTGAGCACGATGAGCGCACGTGTCCGCGCGCGCGCACCCCCCCCCTAATACATTTTGTTGAAAATCTACGAAAGTTTGAGTGTTTCAACGAGAGAGAAATGTGAGAAAACGTTAATTGGAGGGATTACTGTACTGACAAATATCGGCCGTTAATATCGACCCACTTTTACACATCAGGCCGATACTGTTAAAATTTTGGCAATATCAGCCGATACCGATGTTAATGCCGATATATCGTGCATCCCTAGTAAATAGGTATTTATTTATTCTTTGCAGTGCTTTAGATTTGAGATTTTGTCTTAGAAGTTTTTTCATTGTCTTTATATTGTATTTTGTACACTTTTTGCACTACTTGGTCAGAGAGATTCACTGTATGCTGAACACATATGGCAGAATTGACAATAAAGCTGACTTTGATCTTTGATTTGATTACTTATTTTTCCATTTTATTTTGACTTGTACCTATACATTTATTTTTATAATTCTCATTTGACATCTGTTTTTGCTATACAGTGAACCCTCGCTGTATCGCGGTTCACTCTTCGCGGCCTCGCTGTTTCGCGGATTTTTTTTTCCATTTTTTTTTTTTTTTTTTTTCAATTTTTTTTATAGTGTAACTTTTTTTACAGTGTAACATTCTGTCCTGCGCCCTGATTAGCTAAGAGACTAGACCAGGACTAAACCAGGTCTAAAGCAGGTCTAAACCAGGACTAAACCAGGTCTAAACCAGGACTAAACCAGGTCTAGACCAGGGATGGTAGGGACAGAGTCTCAGATGTCCTTCACGAGAGCGCCTGGGTGACAGGAGGTGTGGCCTTTGTTTACTTGCACGAGCCATTGAAGAGACTGAGTGCGAGCCGGACCATGGAAGAGCCAAGAATCAACATGGACGGGCCTGGCGCCTGGCCGCGCGGCGTCCGGGGGAGCCGCAGCGGGGGGAGGACACTCGCGCGCACAGAGGAGACAGTGGATCTTTTCCCCTCACGAACCCGACCCTGTCCTAGAGAGCTGTGGAGTATTGGCGACGCATTGATAGCGGTCTGATTTTGGAGCCGGGGGTGAAATGCAACCAACTCTTGTGAGCGCAGGTTAGTCTTACCCGGTCTTGTGGTGCTCAGAGGCGTCTGTTAGCGGTTTGGCACTGTTAGCAGTGGCTTGAGTCTTGCTCAAAATGATATCCAGGTCGCTTTCCACTCGACTTTCGCACATGGCATGGATATGTGGTACCAAAACAAACACACGTGTCCGCGCGCACGTGTCCGCGTGTCACGTGCCCCCCCCCACTATTAATATATTTTAATGAAAATCTACAAAAGTTTGAGTGTTTAAACAAGAGAAAAATGTTAATACCAGTCTCAGAAAGGTGTATAATGTGTCTGGTGAAGCGTTTTCAGCCTTAAAACATGTAGAATAATTGTAAAATATAAAGTTGTCCTACTTCGCGGATTTCACTTATTGCGGGCTATTTCTGGAACCTAACCCCCGCGATAAACGAGGGTTCACTGTACCACGTATTTTTGTTACTCTCTGTTATATATTATATTATGATGAGTGAGCTACTGTATCCAAATCATTTAAAAAGTTTGTCTAAGTCTAAAATCAATTTGGTTTTCCTGGTCTTTATATGGTTGTACTTGGAAGAGAATAACTTCAACATGTTTTCCTCCATATTTGTGTAGCATTATTTGACCCTTTTTGTATAATTTTCTTTATCAAAATGTGCACATGTGTTAACAAATCAGATCACACACATCACATGCCATATAAACATAGCGGTCTCCACAGGTCTGTACCTTACAGATGAGGCGCGGGATGAGCAGCAGCACCAGGATGCAGTCATGGTCTCCTCCGTGACGCACAAACGAGTCCGGCATGAAGGAGGTGAGAAGGGCCACCTGTCTGTTCAGCTGAGACACCTCCACCTTCCTCAGCTCCATCTCTATGGCCTGCACACAGCACGTACACATATTATACCAAATACTATCAATGCAAACCAGTGCGTAAAAGTACTGTAACAAGTATATTTTCCTGTATCTGTACTTTACATAAGTACATTTTACTGTGGATATTTTTAACTGGACAGCAAAGTAGAAGTTCTTAAATGACAGAGGGGTTTATGTTTTGGCTATTTTACAGTGATTTCCTAAAGGTTTTGAGTTCAAGCTTTGATATGATATGATCAGGTAATAGTTTTGTAATATGAGTGAAATATTATTTACTCTAAAAAGTGCATTACTTTTTCCTTTACAATACTTTAAGAAGTGTATTTTATGTGATACTATATTGCCAAAAGTATTCGCTCACCTGCCTTGACTCATATACCTACAATCTGAGGCTTCTTTCGGCAATAAAACAAGTAGTTTTACTCACCCATAGCAGTTTGGTGTCAATTGGAGCAGTATCGCAGAACTTATGTTGAGCCGTTCTGTTCTACTAATGATCCCGTATCCGTTAACATGGTGCTGTATCATATGCTCGGGGCATTACTTTGAGGTGTCCAAATAACACAAACTTTAGCACTTTTCAAATCACAGAAGATCGCTGTGTCAGCGTAGACTTTTAGTGGATTCCAAAACGGCCTGAAAGCCGATATCCAGCTATAGTTTCATTTGATGACGTCATCAGAGAGGACAGTGCGCATGCGTGAACTCAGCTGTTTTGTAAACACGGCTAGTCCGAAAGAAGCTAACACCACTCTGAACTGTTGCGATATCGGGTTTCAGGCCATTTTGGAATCCACTGAAAGTCTCCCCTGGCACAGCGATCTTCTGTGATTTGAAAAGTGCTAAAGTTTGTGTTATTTGGACACCGCAAATCAGTGCCCCGAGCACTCACGCTAACGGATACGGGATCAGTGGTAGAACAGAACGGCTCAACATAAGTTCTGCGATACTGCTCCAATTGACACCAAACTGCTATGGGTGAGTAAAACTACTTGTTTTATTGCCGAAAGAAGGCTCAGATTGTAAAAAAAACGTTAATTTGCCTTTAAGTCCCAAACTATATCCCATTCTTAATCCATAGGTTTTAATTTGACGTTGCAGATATAACAGCTTCAACTCTTCTGGGAAGGCTGTCCACAAGGTTTAGGAGTGTGTTTATGGGAATTTTTGACCACTCTTCCAGAAGTGCATTTGTGAGGTCACACACTAATGTTGGACGAGAAGGCCTGGCTCTCAGTCTCCGCTCTAATTCATCCCAAAGGTGTTCTGTCAGGTTGAGGTCAGGACTCTGTGCAGGCCAGTCAAGTTCATCCACACCAAACTCTCTCATCAATGTCTTTATGGCCCTTGGTCTGTAGAGATTGACTCTGCAGAAAGTTGGTGACCTCTACACACTATGTGCCTCAGCATCCTCTGACTCCACCCACACCTACCACTTCGTGGCCGAGTTGCTCTCGTTCCCAATCACTTCCACTTTGTTTGTTTTTTTATTATTATTATAACTTTATTTAACCAGGAAAATCCCATTGAGATTAAAAACCTCTTTTTCAAGGGAGACCTGGACAAGAAGCAGCGCAAAAAAAAATTATAATCCCACTGACAGTTGACAGGTGGCATCCTATCACAGTACCACGCTGGAATTCACTGAGCTCCTGAGAGTGACCCATTCTTTCACAAATGTTTGTAAAACCAGTCTGCCTGTGTTTGATTTTATACAACTGTGGCCATGGAAGGGACTGGAACACCCGATTTCCATTTTTTGGATGGGTGAGTGAATACTTTTGGCAATACAGTCTACCTTTACTTGAGTAATTATTTGCCCCTTTTATTATTATTTATTTTATTTTTTTCAAAATTGAGTACTTCTGCCACCAGTGCCCCTGCCCCTCTGTGCATCTATCTTACCTTGGCATAGGCCTTGGTCTCTGCAAACTTGATCTTGAAATCGAAGAGCTCTGCGGGCGGCTGCTGCACCTGCTCTGCGTTGGCGCTCTGCTGACTGACCAGCTCTCGGTTAGCCTCCTGAAGAAGAAATGATCATTAGAAAAAATATTACGGTTTTATTATACAAGGCATTCATACCTTTATAGTTGGTAATATACTGTGTTCATGTGATGCTAGGGCTGGGTGATACGGAGCAAAAAATATATCTAGATATATTTTCTTATATCTCGATATCTGTACAGGAAAAGTAACCCCCCAATAACTACTGCAAAAACAAATATGCCAAATTCCACAAGGTCTTTTTTTATTGAAGTGCAAAGAGGAGGACACTTCATGTAGGAACAAAGTGCTTCTGTGACATTTTAAAAAAATCCCTGTATAGAAAAATAATACATTTACTGTAAAATAAAGGAAGAAATAATACATGTTGCTTCATTTTTATTAAAAAATAAAACAACTCAACTCAAGCCCATCTTTGCATTAACTCTGTTAACCATAGGATAACAATGAGCTCCTTTAGCAGAGGAAGCTCAGGATTATTTAATAGATCCGTGTTCCTTATTTTAATAGATCCATAATCCTCACCAGTGGTAAGGAGCCATGAGGATCCCACAAGACTGCACAGATCAAACTGAACATTTGCAGCAGATTAATTAAAATCTTCTGCATAAACTTTACATTACTAAACTTTACAACATATAAACCAGAATTATTATAGAGCCACTTCAGCCTGTCTGAGATTATAAAGTGTTTAATGAGATTATAATGTGTTTAATGAGATTATAATGTGTTTAATGAGATTATGTGTTTAATGAGATTATAATGTGTTTAATGCCGCTTTGTGCACATTTGTTTACGTTTTATAGAAACAAAACTTGAACACCACATGGCTCATTTGCATGAACTATAAACACTGACAAAAAACAGCTCTGTCCTTGTGCCGCTGATGCGGTCAGCTCCTATTGGACTAAAGGATGTGGCTCAGTGGAATATGTGTGTTCTCTCTGTGACAGAGGATAGGATGCGTGTTCTCTGTGACAGAGGATGTGTGTTCTCTGTGACAGAGGATGCGTGTTCTCTCTGTGACAGAGGATGCGTGTTCTCTCTGTGACAGAGGATGCGTGTTCTCTCTGTGACAGAGGATGTGTGTTCTCTCTGTGACAGAGGATGGGGGCGAGCGGGGGGCGCGCACGGCACAGAGAAGGCAAACAAGCGAAGCGGCAAAATCAGAATTAAATATAAACATTATATTGATATATACAATATGTCAAAATCAATATCAAGTTTGAAAAATGTCTATATATTTTAAATATGGAGATCTCGCCCACCCCTACGTGATGCTATAACATTCTCGTAGGGATGGTTCCATATGGATTTTGTTTTGCTGCAGTGGTTCATAACCCATCTTTGCCGATACAAATATGATCTTGGAATCCAACAAATTTGTAGTAAAATTCACAAATTCACATTTCTCTTTTGTAAAAATAACATCTATTAATGCAAAGAACATCTATCTGTGTCTCCTCCTGTTTGTTGTTCCATGCAGAACTCTTGAACCACTCATCCAACTCATCTCAAATTTGGAGGCTGTCATCCTAATGGTGTTTCATGTTGTTAGAGCAAAAAATGCCAAAGATATCAGTTAATCACACAACAGCGCTCCATAGCTTCATTTCTTCAGTTTAGTTGTATGTTTTTGTAAACATACAACCATAGCTTTTCTTCCATTCCAATGTTTGTTCAATTCCAGTTACTGTGTTCAAAAAGCCAAATGTATCAACAAAATATTTGCACAATTTTCAATTTTCTACTTTGCCGTGACATCATGCTGGGGGTGTTCTGCCTGTATGCATATGGTGGAATGTTCAGAAGTTCTCAGGATGACACAATTCACACATGAGCAATGACTTCCAATTTTTTTTTTAAATTGTCTGAAAAAATCAAGAAAATAAAACTTCATGATCCTGTTAAGGAGTTTGATTTCGAGCAAAAAGGTGAGAGTGACTAACTGAACTACCTGTTAATAATGCTATCTATCTTATGACTGTAATGTTATATGAGAGGGACTTGTTTAACAGCACAAATCAGCTCACGTGTTGTAGCTCCAACTAAGTCAGTTCTTTAATCTGACCAAGACTGTGTTAAAATAAAGCTCAAATTGAAGCTCAAATCTAAGTCTAACTTGAGTAACAGGGCTTCGGAGCAGTGCCGACATTAGCATCACACCCCCAGGGAATGTGGATGACATCAGCAGCAAAGTATCAATACTGGACTGATACCAATAAGGGAGCCAATACATCACCCATCATTTCCCGTGCATCATTTCCCGTGCATCACCCGTGCATTTTAGGAATCTTCTGCTTGGATAATTCTCTCAAAAACAATTTAGTCTGTCATGTGAAATGATGACATGTCTTAATACTAGACCACAAACACAGCCCATCAAATGAAGCTGCTGACCGTGTGAGTGCTGTTACCTGCAGCTGTGCAGTCAGCTCTCTGTACTTGGTGATGGTCTGCTGGTAGTCGGCCACGGTCTCCTGGGCGGCCTCCAGCCTCTTCTCGGCCTCTCGCACCTTGACCGCGCTCAGGTCCAGCTGCTCCCTCAGCTCCATCTCCGTCTCACGAGCGTTCTCCTGCAGCTCATCGTTCATCTCGTTGATGGCTTCCTGCACAGACGGGGGAAAACAAGCAAGATTCATCAGCGATTTATTTAAATGGTAATGGTTCATTTAAAATGTCTCATAATACACTAAATGGACTCTTGTGTGATTTAAGTCATGTTAGAATAATCAGCACATAGACTTAGAAACATGTGATTCAAGCAGAGAATGTGTCATACTCAGCTGAACTGAACCTAAGTCTGTATCAGTGGTGTGTGTTTTTTATACTTTTTTATACTTTTATATTTGGTATTTAACTGTAGCAGCTCTTTGACATTTTAGATTTAGTATTTTGAGCTTTTACAGAAGAACATTTTTGTCATTACTCAACATTGACACTCATATCTCTGTTCTTCAATGTGATTTTTGGTGTGTCTTTACTAACCAGGTCAGTGACAGTCTCCCTCAACTCTCGCACTTTCTCCTCCAGGTCCAGGTTCCTCTCAGTCAGGGTCTCCACCATCTCCTCTGAGCCCAGCGCTGCGTCCACCTGCACACCGGCACGGCATGTGTTTAGACCTGACCTCCACATACACCAGCAGGACCTGCGTGTGCTGTGGTACCTGTTCCTTGAGCTCATCGATGGTGGCCTCGGCCTGCTTCAGCTCCTCGCTCAGTTTGTCCTTCTGAGCTCTGAACGTCTCCAGCTCACTGTTCTTCTTCTCCATCTGCTTCTGCAGCTTCACGTGCTCTTGCTTCTCCGAGGCAGACAGGTCTCGCATCCTGAACACACACACACATTCTCACACTGGCATCAATTCAGAACTATCTGTAGAAAATGGCACTCCTCTATAGTTTACAAAAAATCCACCAAACAAGAAAAGACATCTTCTACACTTAAATACACTTTTATACTGCCTCAAAACTGCATTTTTGAAACCAGGGTTACTTGATTCATTTATGCTCAGGGGGAATTCTACTGCCAAGACATGCACTGTCAACCAGAAGAGGAAATATGGTTTACACACAATATAGAACTGAAACGATAATAAATATTAAAAGGAAAAGTAACCTTTTTGTTTACAATTTGAGCCTTATTTCGGTAATAAAACAAGTTGTTTTACTCACCCATAGCACTTTGGTGTCATATGGAGCACTTATGACACCACTTATGTAATATGCCCCGTGCGGGCTCCAAATAACACAAACTTTAGCACTTTTCAAATCATAGAAGCCCGATGTCTTAGTCTACGATTTCGTTTGAAGCAAAAGTGGCCTGTAATCCGAGATTTATCCATAGTTTACAGCTTTGCGTTTCATGTTTGGGTCCCGGGAGCTGAGAGCACAGTCCGCACATGCGCACTGGCGTCCTCATCTACTCGAAACTATGGATAAATGTCGGATTACAGGCCACTTTTGCTTCAAACAAAATCGTAGATTAAGACATCAGGCTTCTATGATTTGAAAAGTGCTAAAGTTTGTGTTATTTGGAGACCGCAAAGTAATGCCCCGAGAACTCAAGTTAACGGATACGCTACAACAAAACTTCTACAAAACTGCTCAAAATGACACCAAACTGCTATGGGTGAGTAAAACTACTTGTTTTATTGCCGAAAGAAGGCTCAGATTGTAAAAAAATACGTTGCTTTTCCTTTAAAAAACAACCTGATTCCATTAGTCAATGCTTGTGCTTTTTAAAGTGTTGACGTAAATACATGATCACAATATTGTACTTAATATCGCAGCGTTCTCCAACAGTTTACAAATGATCTCACTTTAAATCTGTAAATGACTCTTGCACTTTCATTCACATTTTATTGGTTTGTTGTACAGTATGCATTGTTCCTTTGTAAATGCTCCTGACATGCGCTACCAACTGAGCTGCTGGGGCGACAGGTCGAAAGATTGGCCGATTGAATCCTGCTCTCACAGATGAATGCAGTCTTTATTGTCATTGAGCAAGACGCTTAACAGTGTCTGCGTATAGTGGTGTATGAATAGGTGATGTAAAGAGCTTTGAGGGCCTTGAAGATGGAAAGTGCTATATAAACGTGACCATTTATCATAAAAACTAATAATTTAATATTTCTGAACCTTATTTGAAATGGAAATGTCAAGAAGAACTGAAAGCAGGGCAGAGTTTTGATGAGCTTGGAGACTGACCTGACCAGAGCTTCCTTCAGCCGTGAGTTCTGCTCCTCCAGCTGTTTGACGTGGTAACTGGACGCAGCCCCATCTGACCCTGGAACACAAATGAAGCAGAATTGTGATTAGAGCTGCATAGTATACCAATTATTTTAGTAGTTGAAAAATGAATTGCTGACAGTTCAAGTAGTTAAATTATTATTTCTATCGTACATTGACATTTTTCTAAATACATCATGAACCAAATAAGAATAGAAAAAAATAGAAAATAAAGTGTATTTTGTTATAATAAGGTCTTTCACATGTCTTTTAAAGTCTGTATGACCCATACAACTATTACGATTATCAAAATACAACTACGATCAATATTTATGGTCATCTAGTCATGATTAGTTGGTAATTTGTTGCAGTAATGTGATGTTATGCTTATTCTGACTTTCTGGAGAATGAGACAGACCTTTCTCAGAGATCTCGTGGCGTAGGATCTCCAGGTCC
This sequence comes from Paratrypauchen microcephalus, assembly GCA_036785185.1. Classification (NCBI taxonomy): domain Eukaryota; kingdom Metazoa; phylum Chordata; class Actinopteri; order Gobiiformes; family Gobiidae; genus Paratrypauchen; species Paratrypauchen microcephalus. Next base: position 1,563,080 of record JAVJIX010000168.1, on the reverse strand, counting down.
ATGGACAGCTCCTCCACCTTCTCCTTGAGTGTGTCCACCTCCACCTGCAGAGACTCGGCCCGCTCCTCAGCCATCTCCTTGTCCAGAGTGGCCATCTCTATGGCGTCCGCAGTGTCCGACATCTCCTCCATGTAGCGGTCTTTAGCCTCCTGAGCCTCACGTGCTTCCTGATGTCACACACAGACAGGGAGAGAGCGTCAAGTTTTGGCTGCTAATAACTGAAGAGAACTGGACATGTTTTGGGTTTTTTTTATGTGCGTATATTCTTATTTTTCTGATTCTGACTTGGTTTGGTTTGCTAAATATTTATCATAGTTACATGTTGCAGTTTGCAGAGAAAAGGAAAAGTAGAAGTGAGTATTTAAATAGAATACCTATATCTATAAACACTGAAAATTCCATCCAAAATGCAGGGACAATTTATATGCTAGAGAAGAAGAAATTTTAAAGAGAGGGCATTTTACTTCTATGAGTATTAACTGCTAATCAGACCCTCCAGGATCTTGGAGTTGCGTTGAAGTTGCGATTTGCAACTTCAACGCAACTTCAGCCAATCCCTGTGAATTCAGGGCGGTGCTGCAATTTTGACCAATCACCGCAACTTTCCCGCAATTTTTACTAATTTTGACCAATAATCGGCGACGTATTGAACGTCGACCAACTTCCTTCTGCTTTACTTCCTTGTGACGAAACAAAACTGCGGCCGTGTCCCAGTTCCCAGAGCGCACAGTTCGGAGCGCGGCCCGAAGGGGGCTCAGACTGCAGTCAAGGAGGTGCACACTTGCTCAGCCCCGACTGCAGTCCGCGGACCGCTTAACGACTGCGGTCTTCGGACCGCGTGTTAACTGCGCATGGGACAAAAAAGAAGTGGGACAGCAGTCGTCGCGCCGGTGTTCTGGCGAAATGTGTGACGCACATGCCCTTCGGGCCACACTCCAAACTGTGCGCTCTGGGAATTGGGACACGGCTTCTAATGGCAAAGAAACATGTCTGCGGCGCCATTTGCCCACAAAAATAACAGCAAAAGACCAAAAAACCCCTCCTAGTAGTCATTTATTTTCGATGTTGGTAAGGTTGTTTTAGGACCATATCTGTGATCTCTGTCTTTGTATTATTCTTTGTCAGTAATAACTCAGTATTCAAAATATTACTCAATTTTAATTACAAAAAGGGAAAATCGCAACTATTTATCGCAACTTTCACTTCCTCCCGCAACAAAATCGCAACAAAAACCTTAAAAGCACCGCAACTTTAATCACAACTTTTTGGAAAAGCTCCCGCAAATTGTTACCTTGTTACCTTTTAGCTTTTTGACATTTGTATATGTATATGTACATAATATACCTATATATATATATATATTATATATATACAGGGATGAAAGTGACCAGTATTGAAAAAAGTTGAAAGTCACCGAAAAGCTAGGGGGGGTCATGCCCCTCTGGAAAATTTTTGAACTCTGGATGCTCTGAGATGCAATCTGGGGTCATTCCAGCCAATAAAAGATCCCACTTTGCACTACCTACCACAGGTACTAGTGGTGACATACACATACCTGGTACATACACAAGTATATGTATTTTAATTTTCATAAATCTATCTCCATTTTATCTGATAAATTTTTGTCTTAAAAAGACAAGCAAACTGTACTGAACTTAAACACTCTGTGGCCCATTTTTGATTCTCCCCTCCCCCCCCAACTTCCTACCTGGAGTCACATTCTCTTACTTTTTTTCAGTGGTATTTACCAGCCTCTGCACATTTACCAAAAGCATGTCGTGACAAACAGATGCATTTGTGCACTTTTATTAGGCAAAATTCAACCACATGTTGCGGTACACCTGCTCTGTGCCAACACTGAAACATAAATGTAGATTAGTTTTTGCTTTGCATTTCGTCTTGCACTTCTAATCAGAGTGCATTGAGGAGGGAGCCTGTGTGCGCTATGAGCAGGAGCAGTGAGAATGTGAAAAGGACAGGCGGGCTGACGTGAGGCGGACGGACAGGTAGGAAGTTTTAAAAAGTTTAACCTGCTCTGTGATACACACTGGGACGCAAAGGTACACGTTGTTGCGAACAAGCAGGGCGTGCCAGTGGCACGTGTGGAGACGTGCTGCACAGGCTGCAGTGAGAAGCCCCACGTGGTCCGCACACCAGTTAAAGTTTATTGCTAACGGCAGTGGCCGTAATGAAATATGATCACAATCATCTTGAGACCGAGACCGGTGTCGAGTACTTCGACACTACGATCTACCCACACTTGGCGATCAACTGGTAGACTGCGATCGACGTATTGGGCACCCCTGGATGATTGGTTGGTGTACACTATTTTTGATTCACGGGACAAAGTGCGTCCCTATTCAGCTCAATACGGGACGCGTACTGACCCAGGCGGCTGACAAAAAAAGTGGTAATCTGCCAAAAAGCGGAAATTTTTCATCCCTGTATATATGTTGTGTGTATATATGTTTTATATTCGCTGAAACATCATATTAACATGTTTTACTGTTATGTTTTTTAGCTTCAATTTCATTTTTGATGCTAATGAAACTAATGCACATCGCATCAGGTCTGTCAACTTGCTGTGTACAGTTTTGTATCATGTTTTTGTATATTTATGTAGAATTGTCCTGTGGGAGTGTGGGTGACGTAGGCCTGTGGGCGGAGCATTGTACAGAATCTTACAGCTAAGTAAGGAGGATTTGAATAGGGCTCATGAGGGATCACTAGATTATTGAAACATGTATGAATGACATCTAAAACATCTTTCCATGTTTTCTGAAAGTGGGAACAACAATGGTAGAAAATGACAGTATAAGTCCATGGTTGCAAATATAGTATGTTGATTTGGTGAATATATGTACATACCCTCTTGGCCTCCTTGAGCTGTCTCTGCAGCTCGCTCTGCTGCTCCTGCATCTTGCTCTTCCACTCCTGGAGCTGCTCCAGTTGGATCTTGTGCTTCTCCAGCTCTTTGAGTTTGGCCTTGTCCTCGCTCCTCTTCATCCTCAGGGTCTCCAGCTTCTCCTCCAGGTCCTTCACCTGAGCACGCAGGCTCTCTTCCTCCTGAACACAGCACACGCAGTTACAAGCACAAGCAGTACTCACAAGTATCATAATTAAAACACACAAGTACGTCACCATAATTACTATATTGTCTCATGGTTACATGTTAGATAGTACAATTCATATTTGGAAGTCAGTATTTATCGTGGCCATGACTAATTTTTCTTTGTACCATTCTGAAGGTTTTTGTTATTTTTCTGTACTAAATTAAAATTTGAGCTGCACAGGGTTGATGTGGCTGTCTGTAGGTTTTCCAATCAGTGAAAACGGTAGAGCGTGCTCTTGGAAAAACAAGGCTCAAAACTAAAATCATAGCTAAGCCCCGATGAACACTGTGTAAGGTTGAAACATATTGGCTTCAGCCATTTAAATAAAGACCTTTTCAACTATACTTTTCCGCATGTGACTTTTATGTTTCTGGAGTGCTTGGTTGTCTTTTTATACGCTTGAATAAATAACCTGTATGACTGTAAGTGCTAATAGGAAAAGAAAATGTAACTCTGTCCACTCTGATTTAATGTAACTAAGACATGTACTGTATAAAGGTATGATCCAATCAAAAGAACTATAAGAATTATAAATAGAGGTTAGACATGAACAAATCATACAGAACAGAATACAGTTCCATCTTATTTTCTCAGTTTCTTGGCAATTTCTCACATGGAAAAGCCTTCATTTCTAAGAACAAGAATAGACTGTCGAGTTTCACATGAAAGTTCTCTTTTTCTGGCCATTTTGAGCGTTTAGTAAAACCCACAAATGTGATGCTCCAGATACTCAACCTGCTCAAAAGAAGGTCAGATTTATAGCTTCTCTAACCAGCTAAACTGTTTTCAGATGTGCTAACATGATTGCACAAGGGTTTTAATCATCCATTAGCCTTCTGACGCAATGAGCAAACACATTGTACCATTAGAACACTGGAGTGATACACCTATGTGGATATTGCACCAAAAAAACAGACTAGAATAGTCATTTACCACATTAGCAATGTATAGAGTGTATTTCTGGTTAATTTAAAGCAGGGATGAAAGTGGCCAATCATGAAAAAAGCGGAAAGTCCTTCCCCCGCTGGAAAAGTTTTAAATTCTGAAATTTGGATTTCTATATGCTATATGTTAGCAATAAAGTTAAACTGTACATAAAAGTACAAAAAAACACATTTTATTAACATTTAGGCCTACTAGTAGTATATATTGGATTTGTTTTTGCTTTGCACTTCGTCTAATCAGAGGCATTGAGGAGGAGCTTATGCACGCTAAAACGCGCAGGTGAAAAAGCGAGGAACGACGCGTGAGGCACGGGCAGGTAGGATGAGGTATAGGATGTTTTATAAAGTTTAACCTGTGTACACGCAATGGTACAGGCTGTTGCGAAAGAGCTGTGCTCGCTCGCTCGGTCCGCGGCTCCAGACACGGGCTTGAGCCCGTGTTTAATACGAAGTTTAATACGAGATACACGTACTTTTGTTCTGAATACGGGACGATTCTGTTTTTCAAGGGACGGTTGGCGACCCTAAACACAAGTATACATATATATACACACAAAATCTTTCAACGAATTTGCACAGATGTAAAAAAAATAAAAAATAACCCCGCAGCTGGAAAAAAAGCGGAGATCCGCTAAAAAACGGAACTCTTTCATCCCTGTTAAAGTTATCTTAAAGGAAAAGTAACGTTTTTTACAATCTGAGCCTTATTTCGGTAATAAAACAAGTTGTTTTACTCACCCATAGCACTTTGGTGTCATATGGAGCACTTCCAGAGATGTTTTAGATTTGCGATCTCCATCATGTGAGTTCTCGGGGCACATGTTTGCGGTCTCCAAATAACACAAACTTTAGCACTTTTCAAATCATAGAAGCTCGATGTCTTATCCTACGATTTCGTGTGGTCAAAAGTGGCCTGTAATCCGAGATTTATCCATAGTTTCGAGTAGATGAGGAGGCCAGTGCGCATGTGCGGACTGTGCTCTCAGCTCCCGGGACCCAAACATGAAACGCAAAGCTGTAAACTATGGATAAATCTCGGATTACAGGCCACTTTTGCTTCAAACAAAATCGTAGACTAAGACATCGGGCTTCTATGATTTGAAAAGTGCTAAAGTTTGTGTTATTTGGAGCCCGCACGGGGCATATTACATGCTTGGGGAATATATTATATGCCCCGAGCTATGGCTAGAAGTTGCGCTAGGCTAACCGCAAATCTAAAACATCTCTGGAAGTGCTCCATATGACACCAAAGTGCTATGGGTGAGTAAAACAACTTGTTTTATTACCGAAATAAGGCTCAGATTGTTAAAAAAAAACAACGTTACTTTTCCTTTAATTGAAAAAACAGGGCTTTTCTTTCAAAATAAGGAGATTTCTAATTTAAAAAATGATAATGCTGTTTTGCTGTTTCCTCGTCAAAAACATACCTGAAGTTTTGTTTTGTTTCATTCATACCATTTTAAACTCCATACACCTTCACTAGAATCATTTGGATGATTGCAGCCCTGGAATCACCATGCTCTACTGAATTAAAAGTAAAAACTAAAGGTAGCTGATTACTTGAAAATTACCACTTGATGACATCACAAGGTGGAACAGAGCATTTTGAGCTTTGGAGATGTAGACAAGACTAATAAACCAGGATTATTCAAACATGTGTGAATGAAACAAAACAACTCGCAGTAGATTTAGGGCGTACCTTGCTGGGAGTGGCTGATACAGAGGGCGGAGCGGGAGTGGCAGGTGCGGCAGGTGCTGGGGTGGATTGTGGGGTCTCGCTGATGTCCGAGTGGGAGGAGGACAGGCTCTCCCGGGATGCCTGTGGAACATACAGGATGAGAGGGAGCACGGGACACTGGTAAAGGCTGCGCAGGGCTTCAAATCAGAATATTTGACCTGATGGTTTTCATGTAATAAAGCACTTTTTACTTTGCCCTTAAATTGTATAAGCAGCTCTTACAAGTCAAAAACGTTCCCAAAACCTGTTAGCGTTACCGCTCTGACCTCTGAAAGTTGTGAAAAGTGCTTCTAAACTCGTCACAATGAATCAGGATGCTCCGAACACATAAGGTAAGTGAAGAAGAACTTGCACTGCAAACCTAGTTCTGTTTTTCATGCTTTTAGTAGAGCGCCTTTACAATGTGTAACTTCAGGTGGAGAGTATGCTCATTTCCCTAGAGATGTTATTGCTTTGCCTGGAATGTTACGCAGTATAGAGTTAAAGGAAAAGTAACGTTTTTTACAATTTGAGCTTTATTTCGGTAATAAAACAAGTTGTTTTACTCACCCATAGCACTTTGGTGTCATATGGAGCACTTCCAGAGATGTTTTAGATTAGCGGTTAGCCTAGCGCGACTTCTAGCCATAGCTCGGGGCATATAATATATTCCCCAAGCATGTAATATGCCCCGTGCGGGCTCCAAATAACACAAACTTTAGCACTTTTCAAATCATAGAAGCTCGATGTCTTAGTCTACGATTTCGTTTGAATCAAAAGTGGCCTGTAATCTGAGATTTATCCATAGTTTACAGCTTTGCGTTTCATGTTTGGGTCCCGGGAGCTGAGAGCACAGTCCGCACATGCGCACTGGTGTCCTCATCTACTCGAAACTATGGATAAATCTCAGATTACAGGCCACTTTTGACCACACGAAATCGTAGGCCAAGACATCGGGCTTCTATGATTTGAAAAGTGCTAAAGTTTGTGTTATTTGGAGACCGCAAATAAGTGCCCCGAGAACTCACATGATGGAGATCGCAAATCTAAAACATCTCTGGAAGTGCTCCATATGACACCAAAGTGCTATGGGTGAGTAAAACAACTTGTTTTATTACCGAAATAAGGCTCAGATTGTAAAAAACATTACTTTTCCTTTAAACTAAGCCTTCTCCATGGAGGTCAGCAGAAGGCGCAACTAGGTCAATTTTTAAACATTTTCATCTTATTTACAAACCATCACAAATGTAGAATTCATTTTTTTGGATATTCAGGGGTGAAATTATTACCTCAAGATAAATATTCTGATTTCAAGACATTTTAGCTCATGCGATGATTCAATTTGACAGTAGTAGTTGAAGCTTGAGGGAGAAATGACAGTGTTAAGAGACCAGTTCAACAGCCCACAGTGAGAAGAGCAGGGGTATTTAATCAGTGCATTCTACCCCTGTGTGTTCAGAAGCACTATGTTAAAGAGAGAGTCTAGTGAGCCACAGAGTCCAGAGTGGCGGTGACCGGAGGGCAGCGTACCGACAGGCTGGCTCTCCCGGCGGTGGGGCGCACCAGGAGGGAGGGCAGGGAGGAGGCCGGGGCCAGACGGGAGGTGTTCAGCTGGGGCAATACATACACACAGTTGAACAGTATCCAATACATCAACAAAGACATATGGCTCTCCAGATAATTTAGAATTTAAAAAAATTAAATTGAACAAATGATGAAATAGTAACAAATCCTCCATACATCTTTTAAAATCCAAAGTCAGTCCACAGGGCACATTTAGCCTGTTCAGACCATTAAAGGAACTGTATGTAAGATTTAGCTTTTACTGAGAACAATTCTAATACTGTTTAAGTTTAAGTTCTTTTTTCAGACCAAGAGTTTGTTTTGACTGCTCACTAGCCGTCTTCCTCAGAGTGGTCACGTGATGTTGCTGTGACGTGTCCGCTCAGCTGATTTATACAGGTTTTGGTTGCGTCTTCCTACTGGTGGAGGCAGGACGACAGTACCTTCCGCAGCCCGACTTCCTCAGCACAGTATCCCAGGTGTGTGAGAGTAAAAAAGACCCCTCGTCCCGGTTTACAGTCCCGTGGGCACGTTTCCGTCTTTCGAGTGCCTCTTTGATCCAGCAAAGATATGTGTTGTCCACTGTCCCAATGATGCTCCGTCCCAGTCCATAATGTGGTTCTCTCTTTGACAGTGATATCAAAGATGGCCAACCAGGACGAGAGGGCTTTTTTACTCTCACATAGCTGGGATACTGTTCCGAGGAAGTCGTCGTGCCTCCACTCGTAGGAAGACATAGCCAAAAACAAACTCTTGGTCTGAAAAAAGAACCTAGTAACAAATTACTGGAAGACCAAATTAACGTCATTGGACTAAATCTAATCTTAATTGCAAAGACATTGATGGTAAAGTCACTTATATTATAATTTGGTTTTGGTTCTCAAGAAGAATCTCCCTCCGGGTTGGTTTAAACCTAAAATGGCTCTCACATCTGAATGGTCACTACTTAAACCCAATCATCAATCAGTGCTAGGGAATTCTGGAGGTTCTGAGCCTTCACGTGAGCCTGTCCATATACTGAGAATGAGACTTGGGTGTGTCTATCTGCAGGTTAAGATCACAGAGACACAGGTTCATTGTGATTGTGATCTTTTTTTTTTTTTCTTTTTTTTTAACTGCCAGAGAAGAGGCTACATACAATTCCTTTAAATCAAATGTCAGCCCCCAGTGCATATTTAAACTTCTTCAGCCCATTAAGGGGGTCTGCTACCTGCTAGATTCTATGGAAATGATATTACATCGTCTTGAATTTTCCACAGTATGGCATTAAACTAAAAACTATAACATCGCCATGGAGATAAGCAGGTGGCAGACCCTACACCAGAAAAGTTACATTACCATTAAGAAGACTGAAATCTGAAATGCTTAATACAAAAATCCCATATTTCAGTGCATGTCTAAACTACAGATTTAGTAGCTTGTGCACAGAATAAGACCATGTTCTTTGTAGAAAACATTCACAAATTCAAAGGTACCCCTGTAGCCCTAAAACCCATATTCATTTTACAGCAGCGTTCCTGTGGTACATGTAGTTTAGCTCACCTTTGTAGAGCGACGGGCAGAGGTAGTGGGAGTAGTAGTAGTAGTAGTAGTAGAGGGCTGGAGTACAATTTAAACAGTACACAAAGACAGATCCAGGGGCGCAAGAGGGAGATCAGAGGCACAGTGACTTTAATGCACATTACCACACTCATTTGACTGACCCAACCGCATGCACTGACACAATGCACCGTGCAATACCAGGCAACACGAGGGCCGGTTATTCAGCATGCATGACATGGAATACGCTAGTGGATATTTTAGTCAATGAACGGAATGAAATGGTACAAGGGAGAGAAAAAGGAAATATCTCAAGGTAGTGGTGGTGCTCAATGAGAAATGAACAAGCCAGAAGTACAGTTTGGAGGATATATATATGAAGTTATTATAATACAAATGAAATAGTAATGTATTGTTGGTAAGTATTGTTATTTCTATAGATCAGAAACAAAATGAAAACAGTGTTGCAGTAGGCACCTTTTAAAATAACAGATTTTTTTGTGTCCTATAGTACACAAATTGACTTTTGCGAGTTTTAAATCATGTTAGAATTTTGTTTCCTCCTCAAAAACATACCTGTAATTGTGTTTTGTTCCATTCACACATGTTTGAGTAATCCTTTATTATTAGTCTGTCTACATCTCAAAGCTCAAAATGCTCTGTTCCACCTTGTGATGTCATGAAGTGGTAGTTTAAGTGAACAGTTCCTTTTAGGTCAGCAATTCCAGGGCAAAAATCAACATCTAAATTATTTTAGTGAACCTTCAGTTTAAAAACACAATAGAAGACTTCCTGCAGTACTGCAAGACATCACAAGGTGGAAGAGAGTCAGAGAAGAACTCAGCCTAAATGTGCAAATGTTTGTGTGTTAAACAACTCCAGATATGCTTGTGATGAGGAAACAGCATTAGAACATAGAAAATCTAAGTAAATAGAGTAACATAGGCCCTTTAATGCAAAAATTGGCTTTTAAAGGGATATGCCACCCCCAGGTCAAACTTGGGCATCTCCCCACAGTCCAGAGACTAAAATAAGTGGTGGAAAGTGTTTTTCTGGTGACCCAGCCATTGTCCGAGTCTGTCAGCACTGACCGCCACGGTATCCGCAGCGGCAGTAGCTCAGTTGGTAGAGCGTTTGTCCACTGATCCAAAGGTTGGCGGTTCAAATCCCGCTCTTGACATAAGAAACATCAGTGGTTGAGCGGTCAGATCCACTGAGCCACAGGTTGGTTGGTACGATTCCAGCTCCCATAGATGAATGCTGCCGTTGTGTCCTTGGGCCCCCGGTGTCTGCGTACACTGGTGTGTGAATGCGTGTGTGAATGGTTCCTTGTTGTAAAGCGCTTTGGGGTGCCTTGAAGGTGGAAAAGCGCTATATAAAGATGTGACCATGACCATTTACTCCGCGTTAGACTGGAGTGTAATGTCGCCAGAGAAAGCACACACCACGCTGCGTAACAGGGGAACTGCCTTCCTGGTGCGTAACAGGGATTCCCCTGACAGCGTGGTGTGTGCTTCAGCTGTGTTTTTCCGCACTGAAAAATAGTTCCCACCCAAAATGACCAAGTCAAGCTCTCCGTGTTGATTTGCTCATTTATTTGGACTCGATATGAATGCGAAAGTAATTGGGAAAAGCATCGAGCAAATTAATTCCTTTTGGCCGAAATCTTTCTCTGGCGACGTTAGACTCCAGTCTAACGCGGAGTAGCTGCAGATACCGCGGCGGTCAGTGCTGACAGACCTGGACAATGGCTGGGTCACCAGAAAAATGCTTTCCACCACTTATTTTAGTCTCTGGACTGTGGGGAGATGCCCAAGTTTGACCTGGGGATGGCCTATCCCTTTAAGCATATTATAAACACTTTCAATTATTTACCTATTTAAAGTTATATTTAGGGGGTTTAATTGTTCGGCATCCAAGACGCCATTGTTCTTAACCTACATACATTGTGGAGCGTTTTGGGATGAAAAGGCATGTCATGAAAGGCACTATATAAATGCAATGAAAAAAAACAAAAAACAAAACATACACAGCCACCGTTTTATACTTACTTTGTTCTTTTTTTTCTTAAACAGTGATAAACATGAGGTTTAGCAGCATCACATGTAATAAAATAAATATACACTGTTCACTACCATGAACTGTAGCTATACAATGTAGGGGCCGTCAGCTGGAAGTTTTAGATGAATACTGCGGTTGAAAATGTCCAAATTATAACAAAATAAATGATAATGATCCTCAAGTGTGATAGATTATAACTATATAGCGGATTAAGTCTAATATATTATTTAGATATGACATAAAACGCGGGTTGCACCTCCCTTTGGTTTACTTTTTCTATACGTTTTATTTATGTTGTGCTCAATTCTATTTCTATGCCTTGGCGGAATATTCCAAAGCCAACCTATGATTCCAATCATTCCAAGCCTATGTTGTGGAACAAGCAGTAACAACTTGATCTTGCAACCTCCAAGTCCCTGACAATGTCTAAAGAGCCATTTTCATCCCAAACCTACCAGAAGTATTTGAATGGTTCAAGTTGCATGCAGATGAACAGTGAGAGAAAGTCAGTGAGAAGAACCAAAACCAAAGCAAGTGTGGTAGAACATGTGAATACCTTCTTAAGTCCTGCAGGGGTCTGGAAAAAAGGGTCAGAAAATTACAGAAAAATCACAAATCTACACTTCACTGACAGAAACCTCCAGTGTTACCATTCTTTAGTCAGTCAGTCTATGAGCCAATAAATTCTACCAACTATTATTTTTCCCTAAAATAATTTGATTTGAATCAACAGCAGAATTATCCATGACTGTTTCTTTACAAACCTGTAATAGAGCAGTCCACAGTTTGTGTTCAAATAAGGTAGTTGAAGCTTTACATTCATTAGTGAATGTTTTTCAAAAGTGCAAATACGGTATGTCAATGAGCAGTGATCAATGAGCAGGTTTTGTGGTGGGATTGGATAAATTGTGGGATAGTCTATATGAACACCAAAATAAAATGCCTGTTTCAACATTGAGAGATTTTCCACTTTGATATTTCTTTGAGGGATACAAAAAATATCTCCTGCTCCATCTGGGAGGGGGACAGCACTGTAGTGTACTTTACCTGCTTGATTGTCCTGGGAGTTTCCGAAACATCTGATGTAAACAAAAAGACTACATTAATGCCAGTTTACATGACACAAAACATCCATCATATGCAGGTGTCCATACCTTTTTCAGCCCTCTGTCTGGGGATCTTAGAGGAGCCAGAGTCTGAGGTGTCTGGGGAGGTGGCAGTGGAACCATCTTCTACCACTTGGATCTACACAGTAAACATGTAGAAGAATTAGGGTTGAGAAGTAACCACGTTACTGTAATTGAGTCGATTTTTGAGGTCGCTGTACTTTTTACACATGATATTTACTCCCAATCAGTTTACATGTGGTGAACTGTGAAAATACAGGACACATATAGTACAAGATTTACTTTTAACCATGTTGTTAATATAACATTATACCCTCAACAAAAGTACATATTACCTGGAGTTGTATTTAGCATTACTCATGCTTGTTTCAGCAATTCTGTTTATAAGGCCATCTATGTTTGAAGAATTGTGATGTCAAACATCACAATGCGATGTCACTGTTTTAGGTCTATCTGATAATCACCAGACTAGTATTAAACATTTCTGCCAACAGACTGCATTATAACTACGTGGTAACATTAGCTTGTTGGGTATGTAGCTTATTAGCTACTTTATTATTTTCCCCTGTGGACTCCTCGCTAGTAGATAGTGGTCTAAACCGGTTTCCAATTTGGAGAGCACTGAAGCTGAAAAATGTGTGTGGTTCTACACACAGTAGAATACACAATGTGATGCCTGATTAAAGGCCAATAGTTACTGCAATGTCATTTTAAAGTGACTTTGCAGTAACTACAAATTTGGATATAATATCGGATCGGGACTCGGTATCGGCAGATACTCAAAATCAAATGATTGGAATCGGATCGGAGGGCCAAAAAACCTGATCGGGACATCCCAACTTTTTTCCCCAACTTAAGATGAGTTGTGTTGAATGTCACTGCTGTCTCACTATTCTTTGAATGTCTAGACTCTAGACTCAAACCTTCACCATTATGACCACCTTCTACCGAGGCACCATTTGAGAGCGTTCTGACCAGCTGCATCACTGTGTGGTACGGGAGCTGCACTGAACAGAACAGGAAAGCCCTGCAGTGCATAGTGAATGCAGCTGGGAGGATCGCTGGTGTCTCTCTCCCCTCCCTCCTGGACCTCACCTGCAGAGCATTCAGCATTCCAACATTCCCCCCATATTGGCATAACCTGTATTCCATAAAAAGACTATCACTCTAGACCAGGGGTCGGCAAACTTTACCACTCAAAGAGCCATTTGGACCCGTTTCACACAGTAAAGAAAACACTGAGAGCCACAAAACCCTTTTGAAATTTAAAATTCAATAACACTGCATAACGTTTTTTGTTTTGTTTTTTGTTTTTACATTTTGAAAATGAACAAACTAAAATAAAATACATTTAATTAAATACAGTGGTCCCTCGCTATATCGTGGTTCACCTTTCGTGGCCTCGCTGTTTCGCTGATATTTTTATTCCATTTTTTTTTTTTTATAGTGTATCAACACGCATTGTGTTCCGTGTCCTGATTGGCTAAGGGATTGTAGACATTTGCCAATTTGTCAGTCATTCTCCTCCGTGCCGTGTCTCATGTACAGTACAGAATGCGTTCAGTTTGCCAAATGTATATAAATGTTCGATTGCGAGCAGTTTGACTCTGAAGTGCTGTATGTAAGTTTCTCCCTGACAAAACAGTGGAGCGGCGCCAGGACGAAGACGCCCGCTCAGAGCAACGGTGAAATACACGCAATATGTTTAGGGCCTGAAAACAGGTTTGGATCTTTGGTTTCATTCTCCAATACTGTGCTTTTTTTGTTGAAAATCTACGAAGGTTTGAGTGTTTAAACAAGAGAGAAATGTGAGAAAATGTTAATGCCAGTCTGAGAAAAGTGTAGAATGTGTGTGGTGAGGTGTTTACAGCCTTAAAACATGGAGAATAATTGTAAAATATAAAGCTGATTACTTTGCGGATTTCGCCTATCACGGGTTATTTTTAGAATGTAACTCCCGTGATAAACGAGGGACCAGTGTACTGAGCCACATCAGAGGGATCAAAGAGCCGCAGGTTGCCAACCCCTGATCTAGACACTTTAAAAACTGCTGCTAAGGACTACTGTTGCACTGTTGCACATTTACTACTGAATTACTACTGTTGCACACATTTATTTTTATCCTTATTTTCGCACATTATGTGGCATATTACTGCACATTTCACTGTTCTATCTTCCATTGCACATTTTGATGCATACTGCACATTTTGGACATCTGTAAATAGGTATTCATTTATTCTTTTGCACTGCTTTTAGATTTTAGATTTTGTCTTAGAAGTTTTTGTATTGTCTTTATTTTGTATTTTGTACACTGTCTTTTTGCACTGCTTGGCTAGAGAGAAATGAAATTTCGATTCACTGTATGTTGAACACATATGGCAGAATTGACAGTAAAGCCGACTGTGAACTTTGAACCCCCTCCCCTCAGTGCACGTGCCTGCCTACCTGGGACTGCCTGACGAAGATGCCATGGTTCTCCTCACAGGTGAAGTAGCGCTTGCCCTGGACTGTTCCATCATTCTTGCCTTTGGGCTCATCCAGGATCACTCCCACCCACTTCCCTGTGGCAAACAGCGTGGCCCCAATGTAGGCTACGGTCCCCCGTTGGCCCTTCCCCGTCACCTCCACGATAGAGCCAATCTGAGCACATACAGGGAGGGAAGAGGGGGAAGAAGGTGTTAATGGCACTACTGCAAAAATGTATAATAAGATTTATTTGACATGTACAGCCCTAAACACTTACTTTGGGAGGCTTACTGCTCTCCACTGTTCCTCCGCTGCTCATTTTGCTGATCAGTGGGCTGGTCAGCTACGAAACAAGAGCAACACAATTATATTATTTCTACATCCAAGGTACTCAAAACTCATTTTAGCATTTTAAAAGGCAGAATATGATTCTTCTGTATCCTCATATATTAAAGGAACAGTATTCAAGGTTTTGCGGTTTTTGGTTTCTGGTAATGCTGAATGCAGTGTTTTTATAATGCTTCATTACAAAAACACTGGAAATGGTATCCATTAATCTGGTGTTTTGGTTCTCAAGACTATTATCCAATAACAAAGCAGAATGAGCCTCAAGTGATACCTTTTTTTTAAAAAACAGCAAGAGCACACGCTACATCTTTTCAGTAAGTTCAAATACTAATTTTACTCGTTCAATACATGACAGATGGAACAATTATTTTTGAGGGTCAATATTTATCGTGGTGACTTTTTCTTTGTACAATTTTTTTCCTTCTAGTTTTTTTTTAAGGTACAATAAATAATTTACATGACACATTATAAATACTAACTACTAGCGTTGCATTCTTAATTTTGATTTGGTCACAAATATGTAACAAGCTGTAAAAGTCGTTTTTGTTTACATTTTGCGTTTTTTATGTCAAGCCTGTTATCCAATAAGAAAAAAGGATGAGCTCCTCACTATGGGTACCAGATTCAAGACTAAATCTGGCTTGCATTAACCCCAAAAGGGCTCTTCATTATGATATGACCTCAGCATAAGGCAGATAATGGCATCCCAAGTTCAGTTGTGATTATATTGTTCGTTTAAACCAGATGATTTGAAAGCATTTGAGAGGCTGAAATCTGAACTGCTTAACCCCTACAAGAATCCTATACATTTCAAAACATGTTTGCAGAAGTCTAACAAGAGCAGTAGCAAAAGGACAACCGTGTATGTCCTTTTCCACCAAAGACAAAACTCAGCTCTTAATTAGAATGTTCTAATTCTAACAATTTTTAACTCAATTCCCAAGGTCTATTGACTTTATCTACCTCCTTTGCCACTTGGAAAAACTATCATAACACATCCAATGCTACATTCTATCTACTTTGCTTTGGACATAGATAACAATATTGATATGATTGTCGTGCAAGGCCAGGACACAAAATCACACTTAGTCATATGTCCTGCCCACAGCAGTCTGGATAATGTCAAAATCCTGGGGCAGAGTAGCCCACACAAAGATGCTCATTCAGACCCAAGCTAACGGAGCAGGGAAAGACACCACACGTGAATTCACGCTGCTGATTTTTCTCACTGCCAGTCACAAAACACGAGATTCTAACTTCTGTTCTGTTTACACTAAAAATGTTACATTTAGGTGTTATTATGGAGAAATAATACACAAAATTACTAACTGTGCTGCCTTAATGTAAACTCAGGGACTACATAGTTGATCTATCTAAAAATAAAAAGTTAGTAATGTTAATTCTTAGCTACAATTGGAGATGTCCCAAAATAATGGCTGCATGTTTTATAAAGTTACAACATGGGATTTGCTCAAATTCAATAGATTGTCTACAAGAATTCCTATCAGTGACAAGAATGTATGCATTTAACACAATATAATGTATGCATTTAACACAATATGCTGACATACTTGGCCATATATAAACACATGTTAGACCATGCAACAATAAAACTTCCACGCAACAATTTAACTTAATGCTAATAAATTTGGTTACAAAAATAATGATATAAATTCTAATATTAATGGGGCAATATTGTATTCAGATTTTTTGACAATTTTTCTCTATAAAAATTTGGACACATTTGGAAGTTTTATCCTATTATCCAGGGGTGGGCAATTATTTTCTCTGGGGCCACATGAGAAACAGAAAATATTGTGGAGACTGGTAAGAGTGTATGTTATGACTAAGCAATGAAAAAGTGAGGTTGTCTTACAAAAAATGTAAAAAAACAAAACAAAAAAAAAACACCTCTAAATAAAGCAATGCAGTTTTAGTCCAAGCATGAGGTAAAATTATAAAATAGGTTTACTTTGCAATTCCAAATGAGCTTAAACGGGCCGGTCAGAGTCAACCAAAATATTATCTATTACCGAAATTACCAGTAGATCCAGCAAAAAGTAACAGTAATTCCAGGAGGGGTGACTTACCCGAGGGGTGTAGGAATGCCTTCTGCTTAAAGCCATAGTTTCTTTTGCAATGTAACGCTTCTGAGGCTCTGATCTAAATTCTATACAAGTATATATAAATGCACATCCCTCTTTCTTCACATGATGGCAGCTCAGAGCTCAGGGTTAGGGAGAACTAATAGGGAGGGTACTGTTGAGGAAAACCGCCTTTACCTCTTGTGTTTGCTAGTTTCTGCTTGCATAAAATATACACTTGAAACAGAAATAAAGTCCAGATCATTTACTTATTCCAATATTAGAAAGCCATACTTGTACAAGGAGTCTGTGCCGACACTCCCATGTAGAGACTCGAGGTTTACGCCTATACAATGACTTTTATAAACAAACTATAGTGGGAGGCGACCGTGGTTTACACTTAGTGCCTATTCGTTGGTGCACGGGCCAGCCAGGCCTCTTGGCACGTTGTACAGTCCAATTAATCTCCATCCGGGGTGTTGTCTGGCAAACAAGTCCCTATCAGTAGTTTTTGTCCTATTTAGTTAGTTTGCTGTTAGACAGATTGGAATATCCTGCATTTGCATTAACATACTGTATATCTCAGAGTCTCACAGCTGTGATCATCGCCCTTATCTTCACAGGACCACGGTACAATAATGAGCTATAGCAGTGGTTATACAAAATAACTTAGTTATTGATTCCAACAGTACATGTCCACACTCGCATCGTGATCCATGCTTTTTTTGCACTAAACTGAACTCTTTTAACCCAGTGGGTGACGCCCCGGGTGATCTGATGGTTAGAATGATCGCACTACTTTGAACTTGACCACGTAAAGGCCAAAAAGTCCGAGGAATACAAAATAAAATGCAATAAAACAAGCGCGTCGTTTCTAATCGGCATTTTCTGATCAGCTGTCATATAGTTACAGCAAACGTCAAAGATACAAAAGAGTTCAAATTCTACAAATATGTGCGAGTAAAAGTGGTTAAGGTGAGCAGGTATAATTACGACAGTTGCCCTGTTCCGTTACATACCTTTCATATAAAAAAAAGAACCGGTTTAGGTGTGTTTATGAAAGGGAAATCAAAGAAAACCGCTCCTTGTTTTGATTCTGGACTAGCATCAGCCGCTAGCCGCTAGCCGCTAGTTGCCATCCACTTCCGGCGTGACACAAGAAACAGCGCCCCCCGTGGAGAGAGAAGTGTACGTCTTCACCGATCACCGTTTATTCCTTTACTTTGTTAGAGGACTTTGTGTTGTTTGGATTTATTAGTTATGTGATGTTTTGGTATTGTACCAAGGAATGAACTCTTAATAATAATAACGGAGACTGATTTCATTTGCTGTTACCGTCTTTACTCTGGTATACAACTTACAGATTTATACTTCTGTTGCACTAGACTGTGTTACAACATGCATGCCACCTAGTGGTAAGGAGGTAAACTACAACTACAATACATCACATCTCTCTCCTTTAGATAGATATTCTCTTAACAGTTCTAACCTGTAACTTCTGTTAATTACTGACTTGTCTTTGCAAACTCAAACATGTAATTTCTTGTACCCAATAAAATTCTTACTCTATTGTTTCAATTTACAACTAAATGTTCCTTGGCAGTATTCTTTGTTTTGTTTTGTTTTTTTTTCTATTACTTAAAACTGCACAACTTAAACAATGCTTTATAAAAAACCAAACAATGCAAAAACCCTTTTTTTTTTTTTTTTTCAATACTCAAGTTCATGAAGAGTAGCGTGCTGGTGGTTTGATCACTCTGCCCACTCGTGACCTCTTTACGACTTCTTTATTCATGGTAGGTGTTGTAGATGTTTTCGCAGGTGACGGTGCAGGTGTCTGGAATGATGCGTCACTTTCTGCAGGTTGTCTTTCTCCTGGATCATAGTCTTCCAGATGTGGAGGACTCTGTGTTGTGAAAGTCTTTTCTCTGGTTTTCAGCAGGTGTCGCCTGTTTCTTCTGTAGGTGTTTCCATCAGGTGTTTTGATGATGAAGGATCTTGGCGTATCATGACTTTTCAGCACCGTTGCTGGTTGCCAGTTGTCTTTCAGTTTTATTCTGATCTTTTCTCCTTCCTCAAGAGTTGGTAGATGTTTTGCTCCACGATCATAGTAATGTTTCTGTTTCAGCTGCCTGTCTTTGCTGTTCTTGTGTGCGTTCTTGTGTATTTGTGGTTTCAGGAGCTGTGCTGATGTAGGCAATTTTGTTTTCAGTCTACGTCCCATTAACAACTGAGCAGGAGACAGCTTAACACAATCTAGTGGTGCATTCCTGTACTCCATCAAAGCAATGTATGGGTCGTTCTGGCATTCTGCAGCTTTCTTTAGCAGATTTTTCACTGTCTGAATTGCTCTTTCACTTTGTCCATTTGACTGTGGAAATCCTGGGCTGGACGTGGTGTGTATGAATTCCCAGTTCTGTGTGAATGTTCTGAATTCTGCACTTGAGAATTGTGGACCATTGTCCGACACAACTTCATCCGGAATTCCATGCCTTGCGAAGATGGACTTGAGAGCTGTCACTACATGTGCACTTGTTGTCTGTGTGAGCTTGGCGATCTCTGGAAACTTGGAAAAGTAATCCACACACATCAGATAATCACCTTGATTGTAGTGAAACAGATCAACGCCAACTTTCGCCCATGCTCTGTCTGGTATTTCATGACTGATGAGTGGTTCTTTGGTGTTATTGCGTTTAAACATGTTGCAGACTGAACACTGCATAACAACATCCTCAATGTCTTTTGCCATTCCAGGCCAGTACATGACATCTCTGGCTCTTTCTTTGCATTTCACGATGCCTAGGTGAGACTCGTGAACTCTCTCCAGCATGTCTGACCTCAAACTGTGCGGTACAACAACTCGTGAGCTTTTGAACAGTAGTCCATCAGAGCATGTGAGCTCTTCTTTGAAAGTCCAATATTTCCTGACCTCTGGTGGAACGTGTCTGATTTCTGCAGGCCATCCGGTCTGAACACAGTTCATTACCAGTTGCATCTCTCTATCAGCTGCTGTTGCTGTCCTGAAAGCGTTCAATTTTTCGGTTGAGATTGGCAGGTAAGTTGACAAGACATGAATTTGTAATTCATCTTCCAACAGTGGTTCGATGTGCTCTTTGAGATAGGCACGGCTCAATGTGTCTGCTATATACAACTCTTTTCCAGGTTTGTATTTCACTTGTAGATCATAGGGTTGCAGTCTCATGAGCATTCGTTGTAGTCGAGGGGGTGCTTTCTGTAGTGACTTTTTGAACACTGTCTCTAGGGGCTTATGGTCAGATTCAACGTGCACAGATTTCCCATAGATGTACTGGTTGAATTTCTCACAGCCAAAGACAATAGCTAAAAGCTCTTTCTCAATTTGAGCGTATCTTTTCTGACACTCAGTGAGAGACCTCGATCCAAATGCTACTGGCTGTCCTTCTTGCAGTATCACTGCTCCTAATCCCTCAGAACTTGCATCTACTGACAGCGTAATGTCTTTGCTGACATCAAAGTATCTCAACACTGGGGTGTTACTCACCAGTGACTTGAGCTTTCTGAAGCTCTCTTGTTGCTCAAAGTCCCAATGCCATGCTATGTCACCTTCTAGCAGTTTTCTCACAGGTGCACTCACCTCTGCCAGATTTGGTATGAATTTTGCCAGATACTGCAGCATTCCCAGGAATCTCATCAGAGCTGCTTTATCTTCTGGTTCTGGCATGTCCTGTATCGCTCTGACCTTTTCTGGGTCGGGTTTCAATCCGTCTGCTGACAAGACATGTCCAACATAGCTGACTTCAGTCATCCTGATCTTGCACTTGGCTCGATTCAGTTTCAGGTTGATGCTTCTGATTCTGTCTAACAGCTGTCTCAATCGTTTGTCATGCTGCTCCCTATTTTCTCCCCAAACAAGAATGTCATCAACAATGTTCACGACTCCCTCCAGGTCTTCTAGACGCTGTGCGATGCACTTTTGAAACACCTCTGGAGCGGATGAGATACCAAAAGGTAACCTCAGGAAACGATACCTTCCAAACGGAGTGTTGAAGGTGCACAGTTTGGAGCTTTCGTTGTCAAGTTGCACTTGCCAGAAGCCATGGTTGGCATCCAGTACAGAGAACACTTTGGCATTTGGCATTTCGGCGACTATCTCTTCAACTGTGCGTAGTGGATAATGCTCTCGGCGTACCGCTTTGTTCAAATCTTGTGGGTCAATGCAAATCCTAAGCTTGTTCGGTTTGACTACAGTCACCATGCTATTCACCCAGTCAGTAGGTTCTGTTTGTCTTTCGATGACTCCAATTTGTTCCATTCTGTCTAGTTCTTCTTTAACTCTGTTTTTCAATGCTACAGGTACTTTGCGTGGTGGATGAATGACTGGTGGAACATCTTTGTCTAGTTGGATATGATGTAATCCTGGAACACATCCTAAGCCTGTGAATAAATCTTCGTATTCACCTAAGATGTCGTCTTCATTTCCTATTTTGAACACTCTTTTGATCAGGCCTAGCTCTGTGCATGCATCTCTGCCAATAATTGCTGGTGAATTGCCCTCAACAACTTGGAATTCAAGCTCATATTCCGTGTCTTTGTGGTAACACTTGAGCTTTGCCTTGCCTTTTGGCTCCATCGTGTGTCCAGAATATGTAACAAGCTTGCAATTGGATTTCAGCAGCGCTTTCTTGTTTGCTACCTTCTCAAAATCTTTGTACGGCAATACATTGCACTCTGCTCCTGTGTCTAGCTTAAATGTCCATGCTTGGTTATTTATTTTCAGTGCTTGTGTCCATTTCTGATTTTCCTTTTCATTTGCAGAAACTACATCCAGACGCTTGATTGGCACATTTTCTTCCATTTCAATGCTACCTAGAAACATTTCAGCGTTTTCTTCCTGTTCTAATTCATGCACTTTTCTCTCTGTCTTCTTTGTGTTGCCTTTTTGTTTCGGTGTTTTACACATACGGCCAAAGTGATTCTTTCTTGAACACTCATTGCAAACTTTTCCGTATGCAGGGCATTTCTTTGGCTCATGCGTGTATCCACACCTCGTGCATTCCTCACTGCCTTTCCTAGCATATTTAGCTTGCATGCTATCAAACTTAGCTCTGGACTTTGCTTTGGTTATTTTGTTCACTGCAATGTCCGATTCCTCTTGCAGAGCTTTCATGTGACTTTGTGTTACTTCATTAGCTCGACAAATGTCTAATGCTTTTTTCAAATCCAATTCCTCTTCGCGTAAGAGTCTTGCCCTCACTATGTCATTGTTAACTCCGCATACTATGCGATCTTTTATCAGTTCGTCCGTCAGAGTTCCAAATTCACAATCCTTAGCCTTATTTTTCAAATCAGTCACGTATGCGTCAATGGTTTCGTTTTGTCCTTGCGCTCTCGTGAAAAAGATATGTCTCAGGTAAGTAACATTCTTTCGTGGTTCACAGTATTTCCTAAAGCTTTCTTTCAGCTCATTCAAATCCAGTTCTTCCTCACCAAATTCCATAGTATTGTATACTTTCAATGCTTCATCTCCCGCCACATGTAGAAATGTTGCACACTGCCTTTCTTCACTCTTCTCCGCCAAACCAGATGCGATGAGATAGAGGTCGAACTTCTGAACCCATGTTCGCCAGTTTTCTGCGACATTTCCCTCGAAGCTGAGACTATTCGGAGGTTTCAGTTGCTCCATAGTTCACTTCTCGTTCACTTCTGACACCATGTGATGTTTTGGTATTGTACCAAGGAATGAACTCTTAATAATAATAACGGAGACTGATTTCATTTGCTGTTACCGTCTTTACTCTGGTATACAACTTACAGATTTATACTTCTGTTGCACTAGACTGTGTTACAACATGCATGCCACCTAGTGGTAAGGAGGTAAACTACAACTACAATACATCACAAGTTAGGCATATGTTTATTTAAGTAAGTTTTTCAAGACATCATTTATTTATTTATTTTTTATCGGGAGACGGTATTGAGGAGAGGTGGATCGCGTCTTATTGCGTCTCTAGGGTTATTGATCAAGCTTTTTGCAGTATTGCTGGGTTTCAGATGACACCATGGGATTCTATAGGCCAATATTATTTAGTACATGTGGGGGGCTGCTAAAGTAAATACAGTTAAAATGTTTTTTGTTGTAACATAGCAAGTTAACATAGCAAGTACAGTAGTCTTAACGCCGATAGAAAATATGTGGAAGTATGCCATCGTCACATTCTAGAATCTAAAAACCACCAATATATTGAAAGTAAAGATTTATTTTAACTCAAAGTAACTGGAAACAATGTTTGAATTTTGAGAATTTTGCTCTATGGAAATGGTACTTGCCAAAAGTTAATTCGCTTTTAATTGTTTATGTTTTGATGCCTATAGTGGGCTCTCTCTCCGTGACCGTGGGTGTGCGACAGGATGCGACGTGGGCTTGTCCCGGGACCAGGGCATGGGCGAGGGTCATGCCGATCTGACCAATGAGCTGGAGGAGGCTGGAGCGGCGGAGCGGCGGAGAGGAGCGGCACAGAGGAGCGGCAGGGCAGAGCTCCGCCGCGGTTCACCCTGCGCGGCTGACAGCGCACAAGGACCCAGCCCGGAGCCCACTCCTCGACACACACTGCCCACGGCACGAGGACACGGCACGTGGTACACACTTTTGGGCTTACTTCACTTTGCATTGTTCGGTGTTTAAACTTTTAGCGAACTTGTGCCGGTTGCTGTTTCTCTTTCTCCGACCTGCCAGCTCAGATGGCTCCGCGGAATCAGACTAGCGTCACAGAGGGAGCGCACTTCCGCTTTACCTTTCTAAATAAAGGCCCGTGCATTTCAAACATGTGTGCGTGCTGTAATTTGAAAGGGAACATACGTGTACATCCGGTCTCGTATAGTTTTCTTTTCGCTGACTTTGCCGTTGGATTCCCGGAGGGACGAGTAGAATAAACTTGATATTCCGTGTGCTTGTAATGGGGACAGTCGCTCCCACAGTTCAGGGCACACTTTTATCAGCATTTAGCCGCATAAAGACACCCGTAAATAAGGAAAAGTCCGCAGGAATGTGGGGCAGATAAGTTGGCGGTGCCGGTGGAGGGTGTGTGCATTTGTCACACTGTCATTGTTTACAGTTAAACTCTCTATAAAGACGAGTGTTAAATCTGAAATCTCACGGACAAAGTATAGTTTTATAAAGTCTCCTTTTGTCTCAGCCTGTTAGAATCTCAGCCTGCAGTGAGCTGTGTTGAATGAAGGCGTGTTCTTGTTTAATGTTGGGATTATTTGATAGTCTAAATAGCCTACATGGTCAAGTTGCTGTCACTTATGTAATATGGCGGAATAGTTTTCAAACAGCAGCCCTGTTTTCTGGACTGTCCCTCACAGTCACACAGTTCACCGTGACGTGACGCTCTGGAGGTGACAGTCACATGCATGTTTCCTTGGAAATAGAAAGTTAAAAACACTTCCCTCCTGACACTGCTGCTTAAAAGACAGTTAAATGGCACTGACACTGCTGCTTAAATGACACCATTTGAGCTTTATTACGCTACACATTATGTGTTTTACATATTTGTATTACAAGTTTATTTGTATTATAAGTTTATTTGTGTCCAACCACAGGAAAACCAATACCAAGTCGTCTCGGAGGCGTTTTGAGTTATTCACAGATTCTGAAAGTACAGGTTCTAAGCTTTCCAATGATGTCTTACATGTGAAAATCTGACCATATTTTAAAAAGTTGTCTCTATTTGAGAGCAGCCATACCAGATTTTCTAAATCCCAGAAAATCCCTCTCGAAGTTTGGTCTCTTCAGCACTCCTTGCCTAATTTGCATGACATTAAAGATCCCATGACATGGTACTTGTTGATGCTTTTATATGGCTCCTTAATGGTTCCCTAATACTGTAAATGAATCCTTCTTCAAAATCAACACTCAGTGCATGAGAAACAGAGATAAGATGAGAAAGAGTCATTTTTCTCCCTCAGAACGGGTCATAATGGGCGTTGTTGCTTGAATGCAAATGAGGAGAAAAGAGCTGGCCTATAGTAGAGGGTGGGGGCGTGGCCAAACTCTCCGCTCTCAGCTCTCAGCTGATCCATTTGCGTGTTTTTGCACAGGGGGAAAGATTTGAAGCGTTCCATTGAAAAATAAACACATTTCCACAGAAAATAAAATTAAACCACTGCTGTTCAAAGGTCCAGAGGCTCAGATAAAGGACTTCTGAGCCTAGAAACACTCGGCAAAATAAGGCAAATAAAAAAACATATTTCGCATTGCCTAGCGCATTCGCGGTCCAAACTCTCTGGGCGTGATTTACAGAGACGCTGAGTACAGACAGACGGGGGTGGAACTGCATTTGCATTTCTTTTTTCCATCTGACGTCAATAAGTTTCCTTGTTCAAAATCGCCCGTTTGAGCTCCGATTTTTTGTAACGCAGAAACGGATCGCAAATGCTCAGTTTAGACATTTCGCAACTTTTAACCATGGGGGGGGGGGCTAAACAGGGTAGGGGAGCTCACATTAACGTTCAAAAACCTCAGAAAGTGAAAATTTCATGCCATGGGACCTTTAAGCTAAATGCTTTTTAAGCACCCAATGCTGTTATCTGAAACATGGAGTGGGTTCTTCATGATCTCAACTAGCACATTCTGCAAAAAAATGAAAATCACAAATTTTGAAAAAAAAAAAAAAAAAACACAAAAACTGCATTTTCTGAGAATCTGTAATGCCGACATGCGCCCTCAGCTTCCGTGGTGGGACACATTTGTATGTACAGTTAACTTGTATATTAATAAAGAAATGTGTCCGCAGATGGCTGACCCGGAGCTGCTGAAGAAACTGCTGGGTGGTATCCTGCAGGTCCAGAGGAGCGGGGTCACTGAGTCTCGTCTGCAGAGCCAGTACCGGGAGCTGGCCGGAGAGCCCCTCCCACACACACCACTGGGACATGGGACTGTGAGCAGCCTGCTAGACACACTGCCCTCTGTGGTTAGGGCAGAGCGCACCGATACAGGAGAGGTAAGGGATGATCATGGCCACATGAAAAGGACACAGAAATTTAAGGGTGCTGTACCTGAATTTTACCATCTTAAAAAGTGGTTCCTTCAGGCTCTGGTTGCAGTTGACTTCTATTGAAAAACCATCGCAGCTCCCTCTGTAATTGCTGCTGTCAGGCTGTCCTTTTGGTCTTAAATTTTTTTTCACTAGGAAGGACTACGCCACAACAATGAAATACAATAAAGATATTTCACTAGCAAGGACCACCCAACAATGAATGATGGTGGATGTCTGGATGAATAAGGTGGAGATGGCTGGGTTGAGACTCAGGGTGGGGGCTCCGTCTCAATCGTCGATTGGCCCAGCCGGAACGGGACCCCCAAAAGATTTAAAAGGAACATGAAGTGAAATGGGCCTGGAGGAGATCGTTTAGATCGTGACGAACGTAAGCAAGGGAGGCGCTGGAGGCCCAGTGACCGAAGGTTTGAATTTTTCGGTCGGGTACGCCTGTCCTGGCAGTGGACGTAGCGACACCGATGCGGAAAGAATGGAGAACGGATGAGGAGCTATGCCGGAAGAGTGTAAGATTTCTTTGAAATGTTTAGTGAACCGGAATCTGGAAGCCATCTTGCCCGTTTCCGTAGTGACGAGTGGTTCGTCATAGGAGGAATTGGAGGCACGTCGGAAAACGAGGTATTTAACAAAAGGTTCGTATGGACCTAGTGGAGAGTTGA
The DNA here is from genome assembly GCA_036785185.1 of Paratrypauchen microcephalus. Lineage (NCBI taxonomy): Eukaryota > Metazoa > Chordata > Actinopteri > Gobiiformes > Gobiidae > Paratrypauchen > Paratrypauchen microcephalus. The sequence continues at coordinate 1,536,424 of JAVJIX010000168.1, read as the reverse complement.
GGCGAAAGAGGTGGGAAGGTGATCCGTTTTACTCCTGCAGAGAGTAAAGACGAGCAAGTCGTGAGAATGTATGGCGAGATCCGAAAGCCTAGGACGGATGGACGGATCAAAGATGCTTGATGTCGGAGCGAATTCCGAACAGCGGAGAAAGCCGAAGAAGGCTAACCTGCATTCTAGGGTAAGGTCCGTGGAAGGCGAGAGGTAGCTGAAGCGCAGAGTGTGAATGCAACGGTAGAGGAAGTGAGCATGGGCATCTTTCCAACTCCATCGACTCTGGCACCAGGCTCCTGAAAATGTGTTTCTTGAGTTTGCAGACTTTTTTTTCTTCTTTACAGTGTTTACTAACGTGTGCATTTGTAACTGACTGACTATAGTAACTGATGAACATTCCAGCATACACATACATGTAGAACACCCCCAGCGTGTACAGGCATGTTTTATTTTATTTATTGTTTGGCTAAAATATAAATGACTTAAGACATTCATTTAAGTCTACATTTTTTGAGTGTGCTTTAGATTTTGAATTGTGAGCTACACGCAGTCAAACAGAAACTATAACATATTAACCAATATTAACTGGTCTTTTTATTTCTCCATTTTGTCAGTAAATCAAGAAATGGAGCTGATATAGAGAAATGGAGATGACGTCACACTCCCTCAGTCCACTTCTTTATACAGTCTGTGCTGCTAACACTAATGACTAGTACATGATTAAGACTAATAGATTTTTCACAGTGGCAGATCAAAGTTGCATTAGTCACTCAAGGTAACGTGACTCTAGACACACAGATTGGACATTACACCACAACAAGATAAATAGGAGAAGATCGGCTTCAGACCAGGTCACAGGACAATATATAGTATATTATGGCACCAGTCACTGACATACATGTGGATTTGCTATTTGCAAATAAAATTGACTATGAAGAGATGAAGGGTCATCTCATCATACAATACTGAACATTCAAAAGAAAACAGCAGTCTAAAAAAAATGAAAAAAAACAACTCGGACACATGTGAGTGACATCAGAGCCTGGGCTAAAGATTTTTACACATGTAGGTGACATTCATGTGAAAGCTGCAAAGGCTGCACTAGCACTGATTCAGGATCGGTGCAGGTTCTGGGGTTTAGGTAATGACCATTCCGACCAGAGAGAGGCATTTTAGGTTTAAACCAACTGGATTTTAGCATTGAAACTGGCAACCCAAATGAGAGAGTCATTTGAGGCTCACTCACCAAAACACCAAATAAATGGGCCATCATGTTGTAATTTAAAATAAATCAGCATTACAACTGTTATCAGTAAAAGCTATTTTTGTCGGGGGACAAATCAAGTTTATGAAATGTAAAATCAAAACCTTACGTGCATGTTCTTTTAAAACCATTAGCCTTTAGAAGTGACGTCAGTTAGTGAAAATGTGTTTAGCCTCCAGTCGTCTCCATTACGTAAACTCAGACTTTATAATGATATGACAGGTGCACAGGTGTGACAAGTGCACAGGTGTGACAGGTGCACAGGTGTGACAAGTGCACAGGTGTGACAGGTGCACAGGTGTGACAGTAGCCCTGTGGTGTGTGTGTGTGTGTAGGTGCTGTACTTTCCCTCTGGAGCGCAGCAGAAGGGGGACATGACTAAGGTGGTGGCCCGTCAGCCCAGCTCCAGGAGGATGGGCCGGGCTCACCTGGTCAACACCCACATGAGAGCCAAGCCCGCCACTCCCCTGGCACTCAATGGTGAGTGCATACATAAACCGTGTATACACAGTGATATGATGTAATGATATTTTGGGTTAACTGTAACACATCACATATTTAGGACTTAGCTTTTATTGTTTTGAAAATGGTGTATTCTCTCTGAGTCTCTCCCTTCACTTTCCTCCCCGCGTTAAGTCACTCCCCCTTCAGAGCACTATCACAACACAGTTAGCATGCCTGCCACTAATGAAACTGCTGCACATCGCATCAGGTTTGTCAATTTTCTGTGTACAGTTTTGTATCATGTTTTTGTGTATTTATGGAGAATTGTCGTGTGGGTACATGGGTGATGTCGGCTTTTGGGGGTGGAGCATTGCACACAATCTTACAGCTAACCACAAGGAGGGTTCAGATAGCACCCCAGGAGAGATCGCAAAATTACTCAAACATGCATGGTGACATCTAAAACCTTTTCAGGTTAAAAACGAATAAATATTTTATATATATATATATATATATATATATATATATATATATATATATATATATATATATATATATATATATAACATAGTAGCATGTAGTAACGTGGTAGACTGAAACTCAAACTGAATACCTGCATTAAAATATATTTTGTAACTGTTACATGCATTTTGAATCACTAACTGGAGAAGGAAAATCACACATGCCTCACCGCAAGAGCTGTGTTTTATATTTTTCCCACTAATACTGTGCAGTTCGAAGCCTACATTTTGTGATGAAGTACTGCAATGTACTTGAAATGTACCAAATACAGCCACTCAAAACTATTGAAAATGTGCATTCTCTGTATAAGTAAAGCTTTAAAGCAATAGCAATATGGCGTAAGTGAAAGACAGGCCCCAGAAGTTATCCTTTAACTTATACTTCTAATATTTTTTAGAAGTATCAGTACTCTTACTCGATTACACACACCACGCTGACAGGGGAATCCCTGTTACGCACCAGGAAGGCAGTTCCCCTGTTACGCAGTGTGCTCTGTGCTTCGGCTGTGTTTTTCCGCACTGAAAAATAGTTCCCACCCAAAATGACCAAGTCAAGCTCTCTGTGTTGATTTGCACATTTATTTGCACTCGATATGAATGCGCACTACACAGAAAGTAATTGGGAAACGCATCGAGCAAATTAATTCCTTTTGGCCGAAATCTTTCTCTGGCGACGTTAGACTCCAGTCTAACGCGGAGTAGCTGCAGATACCGCGGCGGTCAGTGCTGACAGACTCGGACAATGGCTGGGTCACCAGAAAAACACTTTCCACCACTTATTTTAGTCTCTGGACTGTGGGGAGATGCCCAAGTTTGACCTGGGGGTGGCATATCCCTTTAAAGCAGATCTTGTGCAAAGTTCATATGAAAGACAAACATTTCAATCCTCAAAAAGGTGAAAATGTCCAAAGTGTTGCATAAAAGAGTTTCCTTTGTTTAAACAAGCAACAAAACTGTAGCGCTGTAACAAAATAATTTAGTAAAATATACCAAAAAATATTCTTGGTGATTTATATCGATACATCAGCAGCCCACGATATCAATACTGTATCATCACATTAAACAAGATATTTCAATATTTTGAACACCTCCTCTGCTCTGATTCTGGAGAGTAGGCGGGGTCGTACTGATGACAGAGAGAGCTCTGAGCAGACAGGCTGCTCCCTCTCCTCTGCAGTGTGTGGATACATGTTCACGTGCACGCTCCTGGACTGCACGTGCACACTACCGGTGACCTGACAGTGCTGCTCTGAGGCTCGGAGGCGTATGTGTTTAAGATGTATTTTTGTTCCATATGCATGACACAGCGTTCTCTTACACACCATTTCACTCTAATCCATGTGTTCTGGGGTTATATCTGTGCGGTGAACTGTTGCTGGTGAGATGATGGAGCAAGAAGTTGGCTGGGATAAAGGGTACAGATATGATGTATACAGAAAGACTGCAATGTTAGGTGTAAGCAGATTTATCTTATGTTTCATTGGTAATTGATGTGGGGGAAATACAAGTATGGTAAATGAGAATCTTCTATTGGATCTCTGTTACGAAAAATCCACTTGTATTAGCTTTTAAAGAGGGGGGATCATGTAAAATAGATTTTTTTTCCCCCGCTTTCTACCACGTTATAGTGCTGTTCCCTGAGCAAAAACAAGGTTTTAGAAGTCATCCATGCATGTTTATCGATCTCTCCCACATAATTCAAACCTTCCTTATGGATGGCCTATGTTACCCATGCTTCCGCAGCGCATAAACATACTAAAGCAGGATACAAAACTGTACACAACGACTTGACAAACCTGATATGATGTGCAGTAGTTCCATTAGCAGGTTGCACACTGATTGTGTTGTGATAGTGCTCTGAAGGGGGAGGGACTTAGTGCAGGGAGCAAGTCCTGTCACTCCTGCACTTTTAAACAGGTCATTGGATCAGTTTCTATGGACAGAAGAATACTAGCCCCATCTTAAAGCGGGACATCAGCACATTAACACAACACTATACTGAATCTAACCAATCTGAAGTCAATACATGCCATACTGATGGAATTGTTATTTAGTTTTGTATTGATTGTACCATAGAAATAAGCTGAGTCAGGCTGTGTGTGTGTGTGTGTATGTGTGTGTGTGTGTGTGTATGTGTGTGTGTGTATGTGTGCGTGTGTAAGCAGCCAAACCCCAGACGTCCCTTCGACAGCCTGGTCATCGCGGAGGAAGAGGAGGAGGGAGAGGGGGAGGAGGAGGGAGAGGAAGAGGAGGCAGAGCGGGTCAGGGAGACTTCAGAGCAGCCCGCACCGGAGAGCTGAGAGATGGACCTCCAGACGGCAGGCCAGCCCACCCATACACAGCCCACAAGAGAGCGCACACACCTGGGGACAAGTGAGTGACATTCAAGATTCAAGATTCAAGATTGTTTATTTGTTATATGCAGAATCAACAATCAATCAACAAGGTCAACAATGCAATGAAATGCTTAGGATCAGAAGAACCGTTGACTCGCTGAGATAGTCAAGAAGTACTAATAACTGCAATAATAGTACATGATTTAAAAAAAGTGTTGCAAAAGTGCAGGGGAAGAAGTAAACAATATAATAAACAATATAATAAACAATATAATAAAATATGTAATAAAATGTAATAAAAAATAGAAGGTACAATGTACAAGGTGCAGATAGGATTAAATCAAAGATCAAAAAGGTGTAAGTATTTCACAGATTGCACATAATATGGTGTATAGTATGGTATAAATATTGCACATAGGTTATTGCACAGATTATTGCACAGGTAACAGTAGTTTACAGTGAGGTAGTGACAAACATGATACATTCATACAGAGCAGCAGCAGTAAACATATTATGCATAATGAAAGGTAGTTTAGTGCAGTATTATTGAGAGTTCAGTATTATTTAGAGTATCAACCATCTATGGACTTTTTTCAAGGATGTAGGACAGTGTAGAATTACAGACAATTACAAACAGATACCTGTTTGGAAAACAAAGGCTGGACAGTGAACACTGGTGGTGAGGAGGAGGAGATGAGAGGCTGATGGTTCTGCTGCTGTGGAGATGAAGCAGAAGAGGAGGGTTGGTCATAACAGATTGAAGACAGGATGCATTTATGGACCTGTACCTGACTTTTTTACGTAAAAAGGAATATTTGTCTTGCTCCAGTATAGATTTAATGTATGAGCAGCTCTTCAGGTCAAAAAGAGAGCGCTGTGTAGTGCCACATCAAGTTATAAAAACTTATTGTGTGTGGAAAAAGTAAGTGCGATGTTAGCATGCTAACATGATTGGGTGATTTTAATGGAGAAGTCCACAGCCAATCCTCTGTCAGCAAAAGAATGTGATTTGGAGCGGAATTTGGGAGGAATCATTTAGACTGTTGTATATTAAATTACACAAGTCAAATTTATCATGAAATCACTACTGATCAGACCATCGAAAATCAAAATCCATGATATACACTCAACAAAAATATAAATGCAACACTTTTGTTTTTGCTCCCATTTTTCCTCAGATGGACCCAAAGATCCAAAATTCACTCCAGATACACAACACTACCATTTCTCTCAAACATTGTTCACAAATCTGTCCAAATGTGTGACAGCGAGCACCTCTGCCCCGCCGAGACAATCCACCCCACCTCACAGGTGCGCCACATCAAGATGCCGATCTGACATCATGACCAGTGCACAGGTGCACCCCAGACTGCCCACAATAAAAGGCCACCCCGAAATGTGCATTTTTTTTTTTTTGCTTTATTGGGGGTCTGGGGACTCAGAACCAGTCAGTATCTGGTGTGACCACCATTTGCCTCATGCAGTGCAACACATCTTCTTCACATAGAGTTTATCAGATTGTCAGTTGTGGCCTGTGGAATGTTGGTCCACTCCTCTTCAATGGCTGTGTGAAGTTGCTGGATATTAGTGGGAGCTGGTACACGCTGTCGTATACGCCGCTCAAGCACATCCCAAACATGCTCAATGGGTGACATGTCCGGTGAGTATGCTGGCCATGCAAGAACTGGGACATTTTCAGCTTCCAAGAATTGTGTACAGATCCTTGCAACATGGGGCCGTGCATTATCTTGCTGAAACATGAGGTGATGTTCATGGATGTATGGCACAACAATGGGCCTCAGGATCTCATCACGGTATCTCTGTGCATTCAAAATGCCATCAATAAAATGCACCTGTGTTCTTCGTCCATAACAGCCTTTGAAGAGGAGTGGACCAACATTCCACAGGCCACAACTGACAATCTGATAAACTCTATGTGAAGAAGATGTGTTGCACTGCATGAGGCAAATGGTGGTCACACCAGATACTGACTGGTTCTGAGTCCCCAGACCCCCAATAAAGCAAAAAAAAAAAAATGCACATTTCGGGGTGGCCTTTTATTGTGGGCAGTCTGGGGCGCACCTGTGCACTGGTCATGATGTCGGATCGGCATCTTGATGTGGCGCACCTGTGAGGTGGGGTGGATTGTCTCGGCGGGGCAGAGGGGCTCGCTGTCACACATTTGGACAGATTTGTGAACAATGTTTGAGAGGAATGGTAGTGTTGTGTATCTGGAGTGAATTTTGGATCTTTGGGTCCATCTGAGGAAAAATGGGAGCAAAAACAAAAGTGTTGCGTTTATATTTTTGTTGAGTGTACTAACTCAGATTAGATCAAATGTGATTCATTTCTTTTTTCAATTATTTCAGGCTGCAAAAATGAGATTACGTTTCATAATGAAGTATTTGATATATGATGCAGTGGAACAGGCTGAGAATGAATGACAATCACAGTGACAGGTGCCTGCACTTGTGTCCTGTGTGTAGTGTGTCTGTCCACATGTCCAGCACTGGACATCTGGACAGTGAACGACAGATCACAATGGACAGTGGACAGAGGATAGCGCACACTGGACATGTGGACAGTGTGGACAGTGGACATGTAGCGGTGTGTGGGGCCCTGGTGTGAGCACAGAAGCTCGAGCACTAATCCCTCTGTGTACTGTGAGGATTATGTGGTTAAAGACACTCTGTGAATCAGCACATCTCTGAGAGCAACACCAGGTCACTGACAAGTCTGCATACACTGTACACACACACACCGCTGCCACACACTGGACATGTGAAGAGTGCAATTGGAAAGGGACATTTGCAGTTTATTTATTTTTAAAATCAAGATTCCTTTAAACACGGCTGGAGTAGGGCTGTCAACATGACTTGTTTAATTGACAGACAGACAGTAAGGGCCCCAAACAAATGTACACTCTGAGGACAGGACCTGATTTTTTATGTTCTTTTAAAATGTGTTTTGTCAGTGTTTGTTATCAGCTTGGAAACAGGAAGGGTGTTAGCATGCTAATTGTTCACAATGAATAATTACAATACTCGGACTGTGGAATAAATTTGCAGTCAAATTTTAAAAGAGGGGGTATTACACTTTTATGGGGGTATTAATCATTAACACATTCCGTTAATGAAACTACTACACATCGCAGCACATTTGTGAAGTTGTAGTGTATGCTTTGTATCATGTTTTTGTATATTTATGGAGAATTGTCACGTGGGAGCATGGGTGATGTGGGCGGAGCATTGCGCAGAATCTTACAGCTTAATCAGAATAATCACTAGATTATTCAGACATGCATGAATGACATCTATAAACTGTTCAGGCATGTTTTTGATGATGGAAAAATGTTGTACGATAAATGGTCATAGCACTTACACTACCGTTCAAAAGTTTGGGGTCACCCAGACAATTTTGTGTTTTCCATGAAAAGTCACACTTTTATTTACCACCATGGGCTGTAAAATGAATATAAAATATAGTCAAGACATTGACAAGGTTAGAAATAATGATTTGTATTTGAAATAATAACTTTTCCTTCAAACTTTGCTTTTGTCAAAGAATCCTCCATTTGCAGCAGTTACAGCATTACAGACCTTTGGCCTTCGAGCTGTTCATTTGTTGAGGTAATCTGGAGAAATTTCACCCCACGCTTCTAGAAGCCCCTCCCACAAGTTGGATTGGCTGGATGGGCACTTCTTGCGTACCAAACGGTCAAGCCGCTCCCACAACAGCTCAGTGGGGTTTAGATCTGGTGACTGCGCTGGCCACTCCATTACAGATAGAATACCCGCTGCCTGCTTCTTCTCTAAATATTTCTTGCACAATTTAAAGATGTGCTTTGGGTCATTGTCCTGTTGTAGGATAAAATTGGCTCCAATCAAGCACTGTCCACAGGGTCTGGCATGGCGTTGCAAAATGGAGCGATAGCCTTCCTTATTAAAAATCTTTTTTTACCCTGAACAAATCTTAGCAGCACCAAAACAACCCCAGACCATCACGTTACCCCCACCATGCTTGACAGATGGTGTCAGGCATTCTTCCAGCAGCATTTCAGTTGTTCTGCATCTCACAAACACCTCAAACTTCCATTTGTCTGTCCATAACACTTTTTTCCAATCTTCCACTGTCCAATGTCTGTGTTCTTTTGCCCATATTAATCTTTTTCTTTTATTGGCCAGTCTCAGCTATGGCTTTTACTGTGCCACTCTGCCCTGAAGGCCAGCATCCCGCAGTCGCCTCTTCACTGTAGATGTTGACACTGGCGTTTTGCGGGTACTATTTAATGAAGCTGCCAGTTGAGGACCTGTGAGGTGTCTATTTCTCAAACTAGAGACTCTAATGTTCTTATCTTCTTGCTCAGTTGTGCAGCGGGGCCTCCCACTTCTCTTTCTACTCTGGTTAGAGCCTGTTTGTGCTGTTCACTGAAGAGAGTTGTACACACTGTTGTAGGATATCTTCAGTTTCTTGGCAATTTCTCGCATGGAATAGCCTTCATTTCTAAGAACAAGAATAGACTGTCGCATTTCACATGAAAGTTCTCTTTTTCTGGCCATTTTGAGCATTTAATCGACCCCACAAATGTAATGCTCCAGATACTCAACCTGCTCAAAAGAAGGTCAGATTTATAGCTTCTCTAACCAGCTAAACTGTTTTCAGATGTGTTAACATAATTGCACAAGGGTTTTCTAATCATCCATTAGCCTTCTGACGCAATGAGCAAACACATTGTACCATTAGAACACTGGAGTGATACACCTATGTAGATATTGCACCAAAAAAAAAGACATTTTGCAGCTAGAATAGTCATTTATCACATAAGCAATGTGTAGAGTGTATTTCTGATTAGTTTAAAGTTAAGTTCATTGAAAAAAACTGTGCTTTTCTTTCAAAAATAAGGACAATTCTAAGTGACCCCAAACTGTATTTACTGTTCAAGACACTCCAAGTGTTTTACAAGGAACCACTCACCCATTCCCACAGTGTACACAGGGGCGTTAATACTGATGAGTACCGTCCCCCTTGGTATTCATCACATTTGGAATCACATCTACCACTGATGTTTTTGTCGTGAGGGAAATTTGAAATGCCAACCTTCAGATTAAAGGACAGGGCCTGTGCCACTGTACAAGACAGGGCTTTAGACTTTGGGACAGACCTCTCTCTTCCACATCCTAACATGTCTCCTCCTGGTTTGTTGTGTCCAGGTCAGATAAGAGGATGACTTTGCCGTCACGCTTTCACAAAGAGGTGCACACTCACCTCTCTAAGAATACTCCACACACTGGCTGTAAGTACATACACTTGGATCATCTTTAGCCATAGTGTAACATAAGATAAGCAATACTTTCTGAAGCTATTGTGCATAAAGAATCATTTCACCTTTTTTATTCATACTGACAGAGACATTGAACGATGTGCCTGTTTTTGTTTCATGTGGATAGGCCCAGTAATTACAGAGATATAAACCATAAACCAGGTCAACAAATCTGTAATCTGACAGTTCCACAGCAAACTCCACCTGACAACTCTGACCTGCCTCCAGCTCAGCTTCAACTACAGGGATTTTAGAATGTGGTGATATCACGTGAATGCAACATACTGAAAAAAGATTCATATTGATACTTTGCAGCTGACGTCATCAACATTGAAGCTAACTTGTGGCACTGCTCCGTCTGAAACCCTGATACTCTGTTACTCAACTTACTTTAAATAAGACTTTATCTGAGCTTACAGCCACAACATTACAGTCACAAGCTAGCTAGCATTAGTCAACAGTTTTTCATGCAGCGCTAGGGTGACCACCGGCATGATTCTGAAAATTACGACATTTAGGTGGGGCCAAAAGTGGGGCCAAAGACCCAAAAGTGACGACACTACCGGAACCGGGGGGTTGGGCAAGCAGAGCACAACAAAATGGCTAAAAACTGCCCTATACAACCACTTATCACTGTTATCTTATTATTATTATTATTATTATTATTATTATTATTATTATTATTATTATCAATTTTCTTCCGCTTGTCCGGGGCCGCGTCGTGGGGGCACCAGTCTAAGCAGGGACTCCCAGACTTTCTTCACCCCGGACACTTCCTCCAGCTCCTCTGGGGGGACCCCAAGGCGTTCCCAGGCCAGCTGGGAGACATAGTCCCTCCAGCGGGTCCTGGGTCTTCCCCGGGCCTCCTCCCGGTGGGACATGCCCGGAACACCTCCCGAGGGAGGCGTCCAGGAGGCATCCGGAACAGATGCCTGAGCCACCTCAGCTGGCTCCTCTCGACATGGAGAAGCAGCGGCTCTACTCCGAGCTCCTCCCGTGTGACTGAGCACCTCACCTCTAAGGGTGCGCTCAGCCACTCTGCGGAGGAAACTCTTTTCGGCCGCTTGTATCCGCAATCTTGTCCTTTCAGTCATTACCCAGAGCTCATGGCCATAGGTGAGGGTAGGAACGTAGATTGACCAGTAAATTGAGAGCTTCGCCTTTTGGCTCAGCTCCCTCTTCACCACAACGGTCCAGTACAGCAACCGCATCACTGCCGACTCTACACTGATCCGCCTGTCAAACTCATGCTTCATCCTCCCCTCACTCGTGAACAAGACCCTGAGATACTTGAACTCCTCCACTTGAGGCAAAGCCACCTTTTTCCGGTCGAGAATTATGGCCTCGGATTCGGAAGAGCTGATCCTCATCCCAGCCACTTTACACTCGGCTGCAAACCGCCCCAGTGCACATTGGAGGTCCCGGTTTGATGAAGCCATCAGGACAACATCATCCGCAAACAGCAGAGATGAGATCCTGTGGTTCCCAAACCGGATCCCCTCCGGCCCCTGACTGCGCCTAGAAATTCTGTCCATAAATATAATGAACACTCCTAGAGCACTCTCCACAGGACCTCACGAGGGACATGGTCGAATGCCTTCTCCAGGTCCACAAAGCACATGTGTACTGGTTGGGCAGTACATCCACCCTCGAGCACCCGATGGAGAGTATAGAGCTGGTCCAGTGTTCCCCGGCCAGGACGAAAACCACACTGCTCCTCCTGAATCCGAGGTTCGACTATCGGACGAATTCTCCTCTCCAGCACCCTGGAATATACCTTACCGGGAAGGCTGAGGAGTGTGATTCCCCGATAGTTGGAACACACCCTCCGGTCCCCCTTCTTAAACAGAGGGACCACCACCCCGGTCTGCCAGTCCAGAGGTACTGTCCCCGACCGCCACGCGATGTTGCAGAGACGTGTCAGCCAAGACAGCCCTACAACATCCAGAGACTTAAGATACTCAGGGCGGATCTCATCCACCCCCGGGGCCTTGCCACTGAGGAGCTTTCCAACCACCTCAGTAACTTCAGCCAGGGTGATGAATGAGTCCGCCTCCGAGTCCCCAGCCTCTGCTTCCTCCTCAGAAGACGTGACGGCGGGATTGAGAAGATCCTCAAAGTATTCCTTCCACTGTCCGATAACATCCCCAGTCGAGGTCAACAACTCCCCACCCGCACTGTAAACAGTGTTGGTGAAGCACTGCTTCCCCCTCCTGAGAGGCACCACAGTGAGAGACCTGTCCCCGACCCGCAGGCACAGGGATGCGACCCTCTCGTTCACCGGGGTGAACTCCAAGACACAGCGGCTGAGCTGTGGAGCAATGAGCAGGCCCACACCAGCCCGCCGCCGCTCCTCTTAGTATTATGATTATAATGATCACACTTATTATTATTGTTCATCAGTTTCAAGACAAGCAAGATGATAATGTATGGCACACATAGGTGCAGCACTGCGAGCATTCTCCTTGTGGCGTTCTGTGTCTGCATGTCGCTCTAATACACCTTTACCTTGGCTACTCACATCAGTGTGAATATGGCAGAGTTTACCCAAGGCATTGTGTTCTCCTTTGGTGCTCTTGCTGTCAAAACAATGCTCTGAGCACCAAGCATGTTTGAAGGATGTCTCCCTTTTTGGCATTTGCTTTTGTTCAACAGTAGACAGTTTCAAACATTGCTATCGCAACATCGCAGGTGCAATATGGGTGGGGAATTGTGGTGATGCAGCGTGCAACGATGGCGGCCGAGGGTCCGAAATGAAGACAAAATGTCAAAAATGAGGATGCAAAACAGGGGTCCGGACATTCATTCATTCATCTTCTTCGGCTTTTTCCATTTTTTCTGGGTCACGGGGGCAGCAGTCCAAGCAGTGTTCTGCTGCCCAGAACACAATGCATTGTGTTCTGAGGTCCGGACAGAAGGCTCTAAAATCGGACTGTCCGGCCGAAATCTGATCGAATGGGCACCCTGTGCATTGCTAATGTGTGATGTCACTGCAAAGTATCAATTCTGCAACAAGTCATTGAATATCCCAGTAAAAGATGATTCACTAGCAAGGACCATGCCAATGAAATACAATAAAGATATTTATTGACAGTAGGTAGATGAGATGGCTGGGGGGAGACTTAGGGTGGGGGCTCTGTCTCCAATCCAAAATGGTCACCCAGCTGATTCAGAACCCCCCCTCCTTAAAGATGAAGTCTTCAGGTTGAATGATGGACGAGAGATACGGGGTGGGAGGGGGTCGAGAGAGCTGACATGGATGATTTTGTCGGGATCGGCTCTATAAATAGGGCCTCTGGGTAATTGAAGGCGTGGTCGAGATGAGCTGTGGTTGGCTGGAGAGGAGGTTGAGGCGTGGTCCAGCTCTTGAATCTAAGTTAATTATATTAACTCCACATATTGTGCATGACTGTTTAACTGATATAAGCACGTCTCTTCCTCCTATGTCCTGTGCATGTGTGTGACTGGTTGCATGTAGCGGACAGAGGACAGCCCTACAGTCCTACTCTGGTTCAGAGCCGGCTCAGGGACATCCTGGCCAAGTACAGCAATGGATTCTGGGTGTCCAAGCTGCCCCAGATCTACAGAGAGCTGTACAAAGAGGACCTGCCCCCCACAGCCCTGAAGGAGCTGGAGACATGGAGCCACATCTGCACTGTAAGGCAATGTGGACCAACGTGAAAAAAGCAGAAGTTAATTTTAAAATGTGTCGACAATGTGTGCTAATTGTACACTTTATTTGTTTTAAAAAGGTGAAAACCAGAGTGCAGCAGTCCAGAGTTATTCCTCACTTTCCTAACACACACTCTGAGCATTCAGTTTTTTCACCACAATAAGTTTATAAGCGTTTTTCACAACTTTGAGAGACTGAGTGGAGTTTTGTCGCCATGGTAGCCTTACAACCTGGTAAGGTCAGCACACTCCAAAAGTTGTGAAAATCACTTAAAATGGGGCAAGTGAAGAATAATTTGGACCAATGCAAACCGTTTAAATGAATAAGACCTGTTTTTTTCTGTTTTAAAGACTGTCAAAATCAGATGCAGATCTTTTAATGAATGATAACAGGAGAAGTTCAATTTGTCAACTGGACAAAGTTTGTTTGGTTGAAAACGTTTCGCCGCTCATCCGAGAGGCTTCGTCAGCTCTAATAAGAATACTGGTAAGACACTTGCTTATATCTTGCTGTAGGGAGGAGCTACCTAGCTAACTACTTTCCGGAACTATCTCATTGGTTTCCGTCTTTTGTTTCTCTGGCGTCTAGCTAACGATCCCTATTCATCCCTACATGCCTGTTTTTCACACCTCTGGCCCTGACCTGGCTAGCCCTATTGTTTCCCTGTTTGCTTGATCTAGGCTTAAGAATGGAATTGTAGATGGGATGCAAATTATGTCTGACTCCACCATTTCTGTTCAGAGAAGGATTCTCTTTTTTGACAAAAATAGCCTCTTTAACTCCCCTCTCAAACCAATTCTTTTCCCTGGCTAAGATCTGAACCTCACTGTCCTCAAATGAATGACCCGTGGCTTCTAGGTGAAGATATACGGCAGAAGACGGTCCACTCTGGCACGCCCGTCTGTGTTGGTACATCCTCTTGTACATGGTGGAGTCAGACATAATTTGCATCCCATCTACAATTCCATTCTTAAGCCTAGATCAAGCAAACAGGGAAACAATAGGGCAGACAGGTCAGGGCCAGAGGTGTGAAAAACAGGCGTGTAGGGATGAATAGGGATCGTTAGCTAGACGCCAGAGAAACAAAAGACGGAAACCAATGAGATAGTTCCGGAAAGTAGTTAGCTAGGTAGCTCCTCCCTACAGCAAGATATAAGCAAGTGTCTTACCAGTATTCTTATTAGAGCTGACGAAGCCTCTCGGATGAGCGGCGAAACGTTTTCAACCAAACAAACTTTGTCCAGTTGACAAATTGAACTTCTCCTGTTATCATGGATTCTACCTGGACGACTGAGGGACTTTTCACGCATCTTTTAATGAACTTATTTCTGCATTTGACACATTGTTTTTGCCTGTGTGGGTTCTTGCTTGTCCAATCACAGTATGTGTTGCTCCACCGTTGACGATGTGTTCCTTGAGCTGATCTCTGCTAAACTGTCTCTGTCACTTATTCATGTGTAAATAATAGGTGGAGAAAACCTGTAGCAGCAGTCCCACAGAGCTGCTCCTGTACCCGGCCGAGGAGCAGAGGACCAGCTCCGCCTCTAGCTCCAACAGCCCCTCCCCCCGACACCAGAGCCCCTCCCCCCAGCAGCGTAGCCCCGCCTCATATCAGCAGAGCCCCACCTCCAAAAAGTCAAGCCCCTCCTCTTCTGCCACCCCGCTCAGTCCAGACCTGCAGGCCAAACTGAAGGAGCTCCTGCTGAAGTATCCCAATGGACTGTGGGCCCACGCGCTGCCCAAGCTCTTCCAGGACACATATAAAGTGTGTACCCACTTTTAGCACATATCTGCATACATCATGGAGCTTCAGATAACTATGATCACTGAAGCTCTTTACAATAATGTCTGTGGTACTTCTGTATTTTGTATTTGAACACACAGACTCAGAAACATGTGGTTTAAAGGAAAAGTAACGTTTTTTACGTTTTATTACCGAAATAGCCTTATTTCGGTAATAAAACAAGTTGTTTTACTCACCCATAGCACTTTGGTGACATATGGAGCATTTCTGGAGATGTTTTAGATTAGCGTTAGGCTAACGCCGTTAGCCTAGCGCGACTTATAGCCATAGCTCGGGGCATTCCCCGAGCATGTAATATGCCCCGTGCGGGCTCCAAATAACACAAACTTTAGCACTTTTCAAATCATAGAAGCTCGATGTCTTACTTTACGATTTCGTTTGAATCAAAAGTGGCCTGTAATCCGAGATTTAGGCATAGTTTACAGCTTTGCCTTCCATGTTTGGGTCCCGGGAGCTGAGAGCACAGTCCGCACATGCGCACTGGCGTCCTCATCTACTCAAAACTATGGCTAAATCTCGGATTACAGGCCACTTTTGACCACACGAAATCGTAGACTAAGACATCGAGCTTCTATGATTTGAAAAGTGCTAAAGTTTGTGTTATTTGGAGCCCGCACGGGGCATATTACATGCGCGGGGAATATATTATATGCCCCGAGCTATGGCTATAAGTCGCGCTAGGCTAACGGTGTTAGCCTAACGCTAATCTAAAACATCTCCGGAAATGCTCCATATAACACCAAAGTGCTATGGGTGAGTAAAACAACTTGTTTTATTACCGAAATAAGGCTCAGATTGTAAAAAACGTTACTTTTCCTTTAAGGAGAGAAAGGTTCAGTCCAACCTTGTGTGAACCAAAGTCTGTATCTGTGATATGTGTGTGTGTGTGTGTGTGTGTGTGTGTGTGTGTGTGTGTGGTAAAGGGAGAAATTCAATTTGTCAACTGGACAAAGTTTATTTGGTTGAAGACGTTTCGCGGCTCATCCAAGCTGCTTCGTCAGTTCTGGCTAGAGTGCTGGTAGACACTGCTTATATCTGCCTGAAGGGAGGAGCTAACTACAATGAAATTACTATGAAACTATCACACCTATTTGTTTTCAGTTTCTGTCTGTTGTTTTAAGTTTCTGTCTGGGGTCTTGTTTAGCATACCCATTCAGTACCATAATGGGTATTTTCATACCTCTGGACCTGGCCTGGCTACCGTATTGTTTTCTTTGTTTGTTTTGATTTAGGTTTGAGAATGGAATTATATATGGGAGACAAATTGTGTCTGACCCCTCCATTCCTGTTCAAAGAAGGATTCTCTTTTTTTGACAAAAATAGCCTCTTTGTGTGTGTGTGTGTGTGTGTGTGTGTGTGCGTGCGTATGTGAAGTGGGTGCAGTGTCCCCATAGTTGAACTGTTCAGTGGCTATCTTCCATTGACTTGATTTTAGACATCAGAGACAAACTAAATATTTAGCAGAGTTGTGGACTTTTATATTTCTTATTGCACTCTAGCAGCTCTTTCACATTTTAGATTTAGTGCTTTGAGCTTTTACAGAAGGAAATGTCATTACTCAATATTGACTCATAATGTTGCCACTCACTCTAAAAATTCAAAATGTCATCTGTATCTGTATACCCTCTATAAAATCTCCATGGAGACACATTGTAGAACCTCCTGAAGAAAAGTGACATAGTGCACATTTCATAAAGCAATTAAGAGTCATCAAATAAAATTCAATTAATGAATTTAAACTTATTACAAATTAGCAGTTTACCGATATTTAAATCTGTGTTTTTATTTCAGGCTAAACTTCCAGGACATGTGCTGGACAACCTCCACCTGCTCTCCCACATCTGCACCATAGACTACCCCATGTCAGACAACCCCAAGAGGGCCATCCTGTACAGGCACAGCAGCAGTAACGGGGCAGACGCAGGGCCCCGGGAGGAGGCGGAGGAGATAAAGGAGGTGAAGAAGGTGAAGGAGGTGAAAGAGGTGAAACTGGTGAAGGAGAGAGAGACCAGGCCGCACGTGCCCCTGCTCCAGCCCCCTTCAGAGGAGTACCCCTCAGTGCTGGTGGTAGAAGCCATTGATACCAACGCTGTCATACTCATGTAAATGAAAACTAAATTATTAAAGAACATAAAGTATGCATTGTTTGCATTTTTACTGGCTTTTAAACATGCTTTAAAGTACCTTTACTTTAGCATTTCATGTTTTAAAACTTAAAATGGTGCCTATGTATAGAAAACACACAGTGGGAATGAACCAGTGTGCTTCAGCATGCTAATTTAAGAATGCAGTTGTAATGAACATAATTTAATGTTAAGGTGCACCTGTCTGCACTTCCCTGTAGGGTAATTTGTCTTTTGCATTTGACCCATCCTTCACTGTTGCTGGGGCATCTCCTCAGGAGCAGTGAGCACCACAGTGCTTGGGGACCCATCTCCAGATGTTGTTGCTAATCTTGATCAGGACTAGCTGGAGGATTTGACTTAGTACATGTTTTCTGTTGATGGAGGAAATCGGAGTGCCTAGAGGAAGCCAACACAGACACAGGGAGATCATGCAAAATCTACACAGACAGACATGGACAACACAGCGACTGAGCTTGTAACCTTCTTGCTGTGAAGCATGAGTGCTTGGCACTTTCTACCTGTGACACAAAAATCCTGGCAAAATTGAAACTGAGGCTCGGAGCAAGATAAACAAAGCAGACTGAGGGTCCAGTGTTATAACATAATCAAAAAAGTCAACTGAACATAATATTCAAAAGCAGATTGGATTTACAGTAGAATGCACAAAACTGTTTTTGAGTTTGGCCCTAATAGATCTGAGTGTTGAGTGCTGCGTGTGTTTTGTTCCTCAGGTACATCGGGGAGAGCTTCTCACAGGCCCAGGAGGTGATGGAGGATGAGATGAAGAAGTTCTACAGCACAAGCCAAAGCAGGCCCATGTCTCCAGCCTCTGCTCCACAGCTAGGCCAGCTGGTGGCTGTGAGGGCTGAGGAGGAGGACGTCCTCAGGGCGCAGGTCTGCGAGCTAATGCCTGATCATGTCAAGGTGAGTGCATCCATCAGCAGCCTAACAATGGCTGAAGGCACTTTACATGATCTCTGATATCTGAAAAACAGAATTATTTATTTACTTAACTTAAAAACCACGCTTGCAGAATTTGGGAAACGAATGAGCAAAGCGACCACTTGAAAACTGACAAACTCAATGGCAAAGTGGGTTCATTCGTTCGTTCGTTCGATCGCTCGCTCACTCACAATCTCTCTCTATCTCTCCCTCAGTCTCTCCCTCAATCTATATCTATCTCTCCCTCTCTCTCTTTGCCTCTCTGTCAATCTCTCTCACACTCTTAAAATACAATTAATTAGATTAATTAATTACAAATCCTGTAATTAGATTTTTTTGTAATTAGAATTAGTTTTTTTTAATCACCTGACAGCACTCATTTTTAGTTAGGTATTGTTCACTTTCCTAATGCATATCAAGAATACAAATAATTCACCACACCAAGTTTACCAACAAAAGTGCTTTTCCCAGTTTTTTGAGTCCAGAGTGGAGTTTTGCTTGCCTGGTTTACACCTGACCATATCACAAGTGAGATATGGTCTGGGAGCCACCTTCGAAATATCTCGTACCGGAGGTGTGGTTTATGATCGCCAAAGGCCGTTTATTGGGCGTTACGTATGTCTATCATTTGGCGTATACGTAGCCCATAGCCAATCATGTCAGTTGTCAGTTCAAACTACAAGTTTGAACACATTTGTCCGTTTGAACACGTTTTTCCGTTTGTCACGTAGTACGTGTCACCGTCTTGCCACCCCTCCCCGCTCTCTGATTGGCTCCCAGAATCGGGAGAGCTCACTTGCCGTAGTTGCCAGGCTGTCTTTCAGATCGGAACGAACGAAAGCACCCTGGGATTTCCCAGGTTAGAGTTTTGCTGTTACAGTAATGCTAACAACAACTAGCATGATAACAGCACACTACGGTAGTCAAACTATAAATGCTTCATAATCACACACAGACAGCACACTGCGCCCTCATTTTGTCCCTAACGCTGTGTTGAGACCAGACAATGTTTACAGCCTATTTGACATGCAAAGCCTGTGCAGATATCCTGTGCTTCTACAGTAGCACAGGATGTCTGCCATACCTACTTGTCAAAGCCTGATCCCGTCAGATCTCAGAAGCTCAGCAAGGCAGGGCCTGGTTAGTACTTGGATGGGAGACCACTGGGAACTCCAGGTGCCACAGGGGGGCGCCAGTCGCAAAAACTGTTGTTGTGTCCTTAGACAAGACACTTCACCCACATTGCCTAGTATGACAGTGGAGTGTGTGTGAGTGTTGGAGGGGCCGATGGCGCAGATTGGCAGCCTCGCTTCCGTCAGTCTGCCCCAGGGCAGCTGTGGCTACAGAAAGTGTCTTACCACCACCAAGTGTGGAGTGAATGAACAATGAACTGTAAAGAGCTTTTGCTGTCATGAAAGGCGCTATATAAATGCTATGAATTAGAAATTGATTATTATCAGAGCTCAACTTTAGGCAAAATTTGAAATTTGTGCAGGAGTTTGGCACAGTTTTGGAGCTACAGTCTGAACGGAGCATGAGAGCTTATCTGGGCAAAACAAATGATTTGATTTGGGTACAGTCCCTTTAAAATATGCATACTCTTATGTCACTTGTCTGGTTTTGTCTCAGGTGTACTATGTGGATCACGGCTTTACAGAAGTCATCAGTAAAAGCAAAGTTTTTGACCTAAACGACAAGTTTTTCAAGTTGCCTTTCCAAGCCACTAAGTGCAGACTGGCAGGTGAGTGTGAGTCATATCCACACGGGCAAAGGTGGGAGACAAGCCACAAATTGTACTCAAGTAAGAGCACTGTTACTTGAAAGTAATGTTACTCAAGTTGATGTATACCAGTGCTTCTCAATTATTTTCTGTGACGCCCCCCCTAGAAAGAACAAAACATTTCATGCCCCCCTTCCTGCGCGCGACTATTAATAGTATTATTTGTCTAGAAAATTGTTATTAGTACGCCTCTGCATAACATTGTATCCTTTATTAACATTAAAAACAAAAAAAGAAACTTACAACACTGCACTGAGGACTCAAATATTAATGTGTTTTTAATGCAGATTTGGGCACATTTGTTTATGTTTTACAGAAACAAAACTTAGTTTATGCAAATAAGCCATGTGCTTTTAAAAGCGCTGAAAAAACAAAACAAAACAAAAAATCCTGTCTGTTCTGTGCATATATCGCGTATTTAAGGTTGCCGACCCCTGCCCCAGAGCAACAATGAGAGCGTCACTGCCAACTACTGTTGTTGATGTGCAATTACACTTAGTTCTAGTACAGTACGGCAAAAAAGCATGTTTCCCAGGGTCACACGCGCCCCCCCTGACATCACACCGCGCCCCCCCAGGGGGGCCCGCCCCACTATTTGAGAAGCACTGATGTATACAAAGTGGTGGTCCAAGACCTCTTGAGTGATCTATGTATACTTGTATGAGTAAAAAAGTGTCTGAGAAAATGACTACTCAAGTAAGAGTAACTTAAAGAGTAACTGTCAGGACATAACATCTGATTTATAATTTAAAGTTAATGTATTTTGAAGGAGAAAACATAAATAATGCACAAATCTGGACTTTTTAGAAAAATTTACAAAATGAGACAAACTAAATCATGTCTGAAGGAGCTACAAGAAAAACAATGTTTATGTTCAAATCATTTCATATGAATCTTTTGTCACTTGTAGAGAACAATAGGAAGAGGAACCACAACTTTTACTCAAATAAGTGTACTGTTGCTGTTACTTAAATAAAAAGTAGGAATAAAAGTATGCTGCTAGAATTGTACTCTGAAAAAGCTTCTCAAGTAACAGAGTTGTACCGCTTGTGCACATGAGTGACACCAGCCCTCACAGCCCCATGTTCCAGGTCTGGAGCAGTTCTGTAAGGAGCCTGCTGTGCTGAAGACTCTGGAGACCATGGCCAGTGGGAAGATACTGCTGGTGGAGATCTTAGAGCGGGGAGAGCGCCCCCTGGTGGTGCTGTACGACACCTCTCAGGATGATGACATCAACATAAACTCGGCCTGCTTGCGAGCGCTTCAGGACTGTAGTCTGGCCAGCCCTCTACAGGTGACCAGCTCTCACCCACACTATGTACACACATGCCAAGAAACCAGCTAAATGAGCTAGTCCAATTTAAACCCGATTTTTTATAAATGCCTGTGAACTGCTGCTGATGCTTTGAAGTGACATCATGCTTCAACATGACAACAACAAGGTCTTCAACATGTATGTGTATGATGGAATGTTCAGCTGTTACTAAGGTGGCACAATGCACACACACAGCCAAAAAAAATACAAAATGGATTTATACAGCACATTTTCAGGAGGGTATTGTGATTCAGAATAAAGTCTAACAAAGCCTCAAACAAAGCAGTGCCCACAGTTATCAGCACACCCACAGGGAATGTTGATGGAATCAGCTTCAGAGTGTTAACTGAGGCGCTGCGGTTCAAATCTCAAAAATCCCAGTAACACGTCTGGTGAAGCTGATACGTACTAAGGATACAGCCAGTGCAGTCTGATTAGACACAGACTAGGAGAGGCATTCAACTGCATGAGGTAAGAACAGCTGGGAAAATATTACACATGTGTTTGGATGTGTAGCTGCAAAGTATTAGCACTAGATGCCCCTGAATGTCTCATAGCCTCCCATTTGCACCTACAGAGCCCACTTGCCTTTTCATTAGCTACAAACAAAACTCTGGAGTTGTGTTTTCTTTCATTCAGACACGTTCAACACACAAACCCTGCAAATTTAAGTTCTTCTGTTAAACAGAAAACACTCCACCACTGTGTTTTTAAAATCCATACAGCGTCACTAGAATCAGTTGGATAACTTCAGCCCTAGAATTGCTAATATCTAACGAACAAAAGGTAAAAGCAGTTAACACGAGAACTACCTCCACACTAGTATATAAAAATGTGACCAAAATGACCACTACATCACAAAGCGGAACAGAGCTTCTTGATCTTTAGAGGTGTAGACTAGGAATGCAAATTATCGATTAATTCATTAATCTATAGTTGATTGACCTTATCGATCGACTTACGATTAACTGATAAGCGGCGTTTTTCACCTGAATTTGAGTGTTTCAATAGGGTCTTTAAGAATATAAGCTATAGTAACATAACACTGAGTCAAAAATATATCATAGTATTATTATATTGTATATTCCTCAATTAATTATTCCTTAGTAAAAAGCAGACAAATGTATTGATGCTGAATAACAAAATACATTCTTTATTGAAAATAAATTGAGGACTGGCTCAGTTGTTGCACTTGCAGCATGGAAATCTTGAACTTAAAAGTAACAGAAGAAATTAAATAACAGAATGTTATTTAGTCTACATATTATGATGAAACCAGTGAATCCAGGCTATTTTTAGGACATTCTCAACATTTATTTTGAACTAGGGCATCAACAATATTTCTCTCCCTTAATCTGTGAAGAGTTACAGTACAAAATATACATTTCACAGGGCCCCTGGACACAGCATAAAACATTACAGGGCCTCAAAGCAGAACAATCAAGAAATGATAAAAGCATGTAAGTTACATGCTTTTATTTCAAAAATATATGGTTCTAGGTCCAGCTCTACTGTGAGTTGTGCGGCAACATCCAGAGAGGAAAGGGTTACATCAGGGGTCGGCAACCTTTACCACTCAAAGAGCCGTTTGGAGCCGTTTCACACAGTAAAGAAAACACTGGGAGCCACAAAACCCTTTTGAAATTTAAAATGAAATAACACTGCATATAATTTTTTTTTTGTTTTTGTTTTTACCTTTGTGCCATAGAATTACATTTTGAAAATGAACAAACTAAAATAAAATATATTTTAATTAAATACAGTGGTCCCTCGCTGTTTCGCTGATTTTTTTTTTAGTGTATCAATACGCATTGTGTTCTGCATCCTGATTGGCTAAAGGACTGTAGACCTTTGTCTTTGTCAGTCATTCTCCTCTGTGTCTGCTGTACAGAATGCGTTCAGTTTGCCAAATTTATTTAAATGTTCGATCACGAGCAGTGTGACTCTGAAGTAGTGAGGACTGAGCAGTCTGGCATTTGGGCACATGCAGGGCTGGACTGGGACAAAAAAACGGCCCTGGCATTTTTGGCTCAGAACGGCCCCTCATAATTAGCGGAGCACAACAGCCTAATTTATGATTGTGTTCCCGAAAGTAATGTATTTTACTATTGTCATGTCTTGGCTGAGGGGAAACACCTTCTTCACTACAGGGTTTGTAGCATCTTGCTTTGGGAGGTGATTTAAAAATTCTTGCATTCTAACAGGCTCTGGACTCAACAGCTTGGCTCGACTAGACAGGAAGAGGGACAGATTATTACAGTTTATTAAGTGATAAATAGAAAACCTAAATTAAAAATAAAAATATTGGGAAGTACCTGGAAAAACTGTGGAACTATCTAAACCATCAAAACATTTAGTATCTTTAGGTAACATTTTTATTTTTGATAATGATCAGATAAATCTCATACTAAGGCAGCATGTGACAAGGCAAGATGGCTGAGCGGAAGTAACGATGCTCTCACTTAAGGTCGCTTAAGGCTACATCCACACGGCAACGCAACGCAGGATATTTTTCTTACTGGGTAAAAAAAATACCACGTCCACACTGGGAACGGATCAGTAAAATATCACATACACATGGCAATGGCACTGCAGGACATTAAAGGATATGAAAATGGACTTTTAACTTCTACTTGGACACATGACACGTTCGTGAGACCTTCGGGACAGGTTCCGGACACCAGGCCCGGCGCCAGACATAAAATATTAAGGGGGCGATGAGTTTATCACAGGGGGCGGGGTCGCGTCCCACACACACACACATATCCCACTCCTTGCGTGTGTAATGGGTCAGGCGCGCTCCTCGAGAGCTTGTGTATTTAGACTACACCTTTGTATGAGACTAACTGAGTAAGAGTAAAAAGTGATGAGAGTTTTGTTTATTATTATTATTATTTGAACGTAGACCCTCGGTCAAGTGATCTCCTGCACACCACAAAACCAAGCCAACAAATGATCTGAGCAACGCTAAGAGACAGTACATTAACGCCACATAGCCCTCCACCACAAGCGCAAACACAGCGCAATTGGGCAATGCGCAACACAGCGCAACTCTCACATCTGAGGGGGCGGGACTGAAGACGTGAGGGGCGTCGCCACCAAACGCCCCCTCGTGGCGCCGGCTGTGCCGGACACGTCCCTTTCTCCGGAGCTCATGTACAGAGTGCGATTTAGCTCCGAAACACACGATATGCGAATTATCAGAAAATACTGCAGTCAATGAGTCATAATTATTATCATCCAAAAGTTCTCTCTCCATTATGCGTAAACCATTTATAAACCAGATCTAAATCGAATCTAAACCAGGTAATAACTAACTGAGGTCTGGGTGGGTGTCAGTCTGTTATCTCCACGGCCTTACGCACAGTTTGCCCACACACATCGTTACGCACAGACCCGGCACGGCACACTCACGTTTTGAACATCTTCTCCGTGTCTTTGACCGGTTTTCGGGAGAACTCCTTGAATTCGGTGTAGGGGTTGAACACTTTGTTCATGTGCACCTCTCCGCGGCCCTCGTTCAGCTCCCCGCGCCGCTGCAGCTTCGCCCCCAGCTCCAAGCCCGCGCTCTCGGTGCTGGGTTTGTGGGACGCCAGGTCCACGGCCACCGGCTCCGCGGCCCCGTCCCCGATGAACAGGCGCCGGTTCAGTTTGGAGGAGAGCTCGTCTGTGGCCATGGTCCGGACGGTTTGGGGGGAGTGCGGAGATGGAGCAGGCGGGTTTAAAAGAATCTGGCGAATGTTGTGCTGTAAGCTGCAATACTTTTTTTTTTCAATAACGCAAGTAAACTTAACAGTGACTGCTGCGGCTCCTCTCCCTGTCCCTCTTCAGCCTGGGCTGCAGAGGACATGGAGGCTCCAGCCCCTCCAGAGTGAGGCTTTTTAATGTTTTCGCCCGCTAATTCTCTGCACCTCCTTTCTTGCGCTTTTCCGATTATGAAACTGGCGCGGATCAGCGCAGGGAAAGGGGTGGGACCGCTCTCGTAAGCTTCTATATCCTGATTGGTTTAGTCCACTGTCTATATTGACAATGGACCAATGGGCCGCCTCCTTTAAATTGTGGGCCGGTGACCGGGCTCTAGGTTAAAAAAAACCAAACAAAAAAAAAAACAGCATCGGCCCCGGCCCCCGAGGACTGTCGGCCCACCGGGAAAATGCCCGGTATGCCCGATGGCCAGTCCAGGCCTGGGCACATGCCAGAAGGGCCGCGGCCGTACGTCTCATGTCCGCGCGCACACTTCTCTGGGTGGTTAATGCGCATCGGGAAGTAGCGGCAGTGTTTCCACAAAACGAACTGGTGGAACCTGGAGTCCAGGCGGTGGAACCAGTCCTGAGAGCGCACGGAAGCGTTCTCACTACAACAAAACCCGCAACAGCGCAGCGGCGCCAGGCGCCTCGGTCAGAGGAACTGTGAAATACACGCATATTTATACACGCAATATAAAGCTAACTACTTCACGGATTTAGCCTATCACGGGTTATTTCTACAATGTAACCTCAGCGATAAATGAGGAACCAATGTACTGAGCCGCATCAGAGGGATCAAAGAGCCACATGCGGCTCTGGAGCCGCAGGTTGCCGACCCCTGGGTTACATGATGTAACGCTATGGTCTTTCTCGCGAGTGGGTTCGCATCTCATGTTCACATTCCAGAGTAGCGGCCTCAAGCGATTAGTTACAATTAGGGATGGCAACAAGGCAACCGTGCACCGCGCTGCACCAAGCTCAACTCACAGCCGGCCGCAGGCGCCAACGGCACTGCTCAGCAGCCCCAGGTGTACGCGCAAGGCGAGATCGAACCGCGGCGCCCGGAATGCGCCCGGACGTGCCGCTGCTGGTTTCGTGCGGCTGGTTTGTGGCTCGGGCCCTGAGTTTCGTGCGCCTGGTTTGTGGCACGATACCAGCAGCGGCACGTGGTGGCTTAATCCTGTTTTAGTCCAGGTCTAGACCTGGTCGAGTCCTGGTTTAGTCCAGGTCCAGTCCAGGTTTAGACCTGGTCTAGACCTGGTTTAGTTCTGGTCTAGACCTGGTTACGTTTAGTCGTTTAGACGTTTAGTCCTGGTCTAGTCTCTTAGCCAATCAGGACAGAACACAATGTTACACTATAAAAAAATGTTACACTATAAAAAAAAAAAATTGAAAAAAAAAAAAAAAAATCTGCGAACCGCGATAGAGCGAGGGATTACTGTATTTTGTTATTCAGCATCAATACATTTGTCTGCTTTTTACTAAGGAATAATTAATTGAGGAATATACAATATAATAATACTATGATATATTTATGACTCAGTGTTATGTTACTATAGCTTATATTCTTAAAGACCCTATTGAAATACTAAAATTCAGGTAAAAAACGCCGCTTATCAGTTAATCGTTAATCGATCGATAAGGTCAATCAACTATCAATTAATGAATGAATCGATAATTTGCATCCCTAGTTACAATTAATGCATTTTGTTCGGCCAACGTCTTAATCGACAATTAATTGTAAGTGGATTAATTGTTGACATCCCTAGTGTAGACAGACTAATAATAAAGGGTTACTTAAATGTGAATGAAACAAAACAAACTTCAGAAATGCTTTTGATGAGGTGACAATGTTATAATGGCTTAAAAGCTCACAAGAGTCCATTTTATGTAATATAGGATAGAGGAAGTAGTTATGACCATACTTTGACTGACTGTCTCCCTCGCTACCTCCCCCTGCAGGTGAACAGTGTGCACATGGGCGTAACAGTGAGCAGCGTGTGTTCTGATAGGACCCTGTACTGTCAGCTGCCCTCCAGAGGCCTCCACAAGCTCCGGGGCATCTTGGACACTATCGACACCTACTTCCAATCACAGGTGACCACACACTCTCCTTTCTATCAAGAGGAGTTTGTACCATAACATATAACACATAACATCATCTTTATTCTCCTGCATTCAAGATGCTGTGTATCAGACGACATCACAACATTCTATAGGCCAATCATATTTAAAGGAAAAGTAACGTGTTTTTTTTAACAATCTGAGCCTTCTTTCGGTAATAAAACAAGTAGTTTTACTCACCCATATCAGTTTGGTGTCATTTTGAGCAGTTTCGTAGAAGTTATGTTGTAGCGTATCCGTTAGCATGAGTATTCGGGGCATTACTTTGCAGTCTCCAAATAACACAAACTTTAGCACTTTTCAAATCATAGAAGCCCGATGTCTTAGTCTACGATTTCGTGTGGTCAAAAGCAGTGTTCCCTCTAAGCTGCGCACCTGCGGAATTGCGCACTGCTCGCACATTCTCAGCGCACAAGAAAACCTTATGCAGCGCACTGTAAATGAATTAGATCTATATTTTTTTCTGTATCATTTTGCTGTGTAACTCAGTGAGTGACAGGTGCCCAGCCAATCATACGATACGATTCACTTACGCTACGCAGCCAATCATGGCACTGACAGTACTTGTGTACGTGCCCTGCCCATACACACTATAACAGTAATAACAGTGCAGCGGAGTTAAGATACGCTAATGCTAACCAGAGCTCCCTCTAGGTGCGTGCAGCGCATAAAATAAAATCTAACCTCAACTGACAAACAAAGCGCTGGTTAGACGCACGGAACGTCAGGGAGAAGCCAACTACAGACACATTTCCACCGCGTTTCTCTCGCTTCCTTCAGTAGTTGTAGTTGCACATCTCCGCTGTCAGAGCGACAGATCATGGAGGGAAGAACACAGGAAGAGGAGACAGGTAGAGCCATAATGTAATCTTCCCCTGTTTACTTTGTTTTCATAGTTTTTTTGTGAGCCAAAAAGATGGGACTTTCTCACAGTGTGAATCCTCTCCCCAGAGCATTATACCACAGAGCGCTGTCACTCATGCAAAATTACTGAAATAATAATTAAAAAACAAGCTATAAAGTGATAATAATTTATACTTATTTTGGTGATCATTATTTTGGGAAAGATTACCCATCTTATGGCCTATAGGTCCTACAATCCATAAAACAAATCAGCAGCTATATGCAGGCTATATTTATCAAGCTAAAAAAATCTCTTAATGTAATTTTACAGATTTATACACTGCTCATTTATGGGCCGTAGCCCACAGTTTTTTTATTTGAAGTTATTTTAATTATTTGAGGTTATTTTTCAAAATATTGTACTGTTTAATGTTTCACTGACATGCAACATATACAAAGCTCATGAACAGATTTTTCTCTTTGTCATTCTAAGTAGACCAAAAAAATCAGTTAAATTAAAAGTATTCTAACGCAAATAACTGCAGTAATTTGATTAATAAGCTGTAACTTGTGATGATCTCAGGTGTGATACTGGTGTGGCCACAGTGTGCAGGTCGGATGTCGCTCACAGGGGTCCAAGGAACGCTCAGGGAGTTAGTGTGTTTGTGAAGACACATTAAAAATTAGGGGGAACATTGGTCAAAAGTGGCCTGTAATCCGAGATTTAGCCATAGTTTCGAGTAGATGAGGAGGCCAGTGCGCATGTGCGGACTGTGCTCTCAGCTCCCGGGACCCAATCATGAAACGCAAAGCTGTAAACTATGAATAAATCTCGGATTACAGGCCACTTTTGCTTCAAACGAAATCGTAGACTAAGACATCGGGCTTCTATGATTTGAAAAGTGCTAAAGTTTGTGTTATTTGGAGCCCGCACGGGGCATATTACATACTTGGGGAATATATTATATGCCCCGAGCTATGGCTAGAAGTTGCGCTAGGCTAACCGCAGATCTAAAACATCTCCGGAAGTGCTCCATATGACACCAAAGTGCTATAGGTGAGTAAAACAACTTGTTTTATTACCGAAATAAGGCTCAGATTGTAAAAAAAAACGTTACTTTTCCTTTAATGCAGATGGAGGCCGCTAAAATGAATATTGTGTAAATGCTGATTTATTTATTTATTTATTTTGTTTTCCTGGGTTTAATCAGTGTTAGAAATGATCAGGTTCAACATTTTCCCCATTTACAGGAAAAAAAACATTTTAACAGTGTCTGAAAACCTAATAAAAAAATACAAAATCAATTCAAACGAACAGTACATTTTCAGGAGCATGTGATCAATACGAGTGTTCATGGTCCTGTTTAGGAGTTTGATTTTCAACAAAGATGAGAGTGACTAACTGAAAAACTGTTGGATAATCTTAACTAGCCTGTGACTATCATTTTTTCAGAGACTTGTTTAATAGCACAAATCAGTTGTAGTTCCACCAAATCAGTTCTTTCTGGTTAGACTGTGTTAAAACAAAGCTCAGAGTAACAGAGCTTCAGACGGAGCAGTATTTTAAGTTAGTATTGATGACATCAGCTGCAAAGTATCAATAGTACAGTTGTCAGCACAGCACGTATTCTCACACCTGTTATGTGGAGGTGTAAATCAGCGCCACAGTTTTCAAACAGAAGTTAGCAGACTTTGTTTTTTTTCTATTTATTTATTCATTTGTTTGCATTTGATCAATATTTTAAATGTCCAAAGTATAATATAATAATCTGCATAACACGTTTTCTTTAAAGGGCCCATATTGCACTGTTTTCTGATCTATTATCTATCTTTTGTTTTGTTTCATTTACACACAAACTCTGCATATTTAGGCTGAGTTCTTCTCTCAAACAGAAAACACTCTGTCATGTGGTAATATAGGAAGTGCTCCACTGTGCTTTTAAAGTCCACACACCTTCACTAGAATCATTTGGATCATTTCAGCCCTGGAATTACCAATCTCTAGTGAAGGAAATATAAAAGGTAGCTGTTAAATTGAAACTACTATCATGAGGTGAAGCATAGAATCCATAGTCTGGTTAACACCTGACCATATCACAAGTGAGATATGGGTCTGGAAACTCGCTTCAAAAAATCCCGTAGCGGAGGTGTGGTTTGCGATTGCCAACGGCCGTTTATTGGGCGTTATGAATGTCTATCATTGAGCGTATAAGTCCATAGCCAATCATGTCAGTTGTCAGTTCAAACTACAAGCTTCCGTTTGTCATGTAGTACGCATCACCGTCTTGCCACCCCTCCCCCGCTCTCTGATTGGGGCCCTAAATCTGGGACTCTCGCTTGGACGAGTTTCCAGGCCACCTTCCAGTTCGAAACGAACGGAAGCGGCCTGGGAATTCCCAGGCTATAGAATCCATGGCAAAAGGAAAAATCCAATTTGTCAGCTGGACAAAAGTTTATTTGGTCAAATACGTTTTGCAGCTCATCCAAGCTGCTTCTTCAGTTCTGGTCAGACGCTGGTGGACACTGCCTGTATCTGCCTGAAGGGAGGAGATAACTACAATGAGATTACTTTGAAACCACACCTATTTGTTTACAGTTTCTGTTAGTTAGGTGGGCCTTTTAAATATGCAGTGGGAGTGGAGTGTGGGGTCTTGTTAGCAGAACTTTCAGGGCCATAATGGGTGTTTTCACACCTCTGGACCTGACCTGGCTAGCCCTATTGTTGTCTTTGTTTGTTTTGATTTAGGTTTGAAGATAGAGTTATAAATGGGAGAGAAATGATGTCTGAGACCTTCATTTCTATTCAAGGATTCTCTTTCTTGGCAAAAATATCCCCTTTAACTAACCTGGGAAATCCCAGGCTGCTTTGCACGATCGTTCCGATCTGAAAGACAGCCTGGCAATGAGGCTAAGTGAGGGCTCCTGAGCGGGGGAGCCAAACAGAGAGCGGGAGGGGTGGAAAGACGGTGACACGTACTACGCGACAAACGGAAGTGGGTGCCCCTTCTCTCATATTTATCTTACACAAACGGCAGTAATCGTTCGGGGCCATTGTTTAATCGTATTTTTGTTTTGCCTTCTGTTTTCACGGAGATTGGGGAAAATGGCGCCGTTTCCTTCTCTTCTCCCCGGTCGTCGCTCTAACTACGTCATCGAGTACAACTGACATGATTGGCTATGGGCTACGTATACGCCAAATGATAGACATTTGTAACGCCCAATAAACGGCCGTTGGCGATCGTAAACCACACCTCCACTACGAGATATTCAGTAGGTGACTCCAAGACCATATGTCACTTGTGATATGGTCTGGTGTAAACCAGGCAACTCTTTAACTCCCCTCTCAAACCACTTCTTTTCTCTGGCCAAGATCTATACCTCACTGTCCTCAAAGGAATGGCCCGTTGCTTCTAGGTGAAGATGTACGGCAGACGAAGGTCCACTCTGGCATGCTCGATGATGTTGGTACATCCTCTTGTGAAGTGGCTGTTTTGTTTCTCCAATATAGCGCTCACTGCAGTCTTCACTACACTGAATGGAGTAGACCACATTGCTTGGTGTGGCTCGGTGTTTTGTACTTTCGGTGGACCAGTTTCTGTCTTAAAGTGTTTGTGGGTTTGAAATAGACTGGGATTTCATGTTGTCTGAAAATCCTCTGTAGTTTTTCAGAAACGGCAGCCAGGTAATAGGTAATAGTTACACCCTTCCTCCTTGGTTCTGAAGGCAGTGTCAACCAGTGTCTGATCAGAACTGAAGAAGCAGCTTGGATGAGCTGCGAAACGTATTCAACCAAGTAAACCTTTGTCCAGTCGATGAATTTGTACTTCTGACATCACAAGGTGGAACAGAGCATTTTGAGCTTTGGAGATGTAGACACACTAAAAATAAAGAGTTATTCAAACATGTGTGAATGAAGCAAAACACAAGTCAAGGTCTGTTTTTGAGGAGGTAATAACATTATAACATGTCTTAAAGCTCACAAGAGTGCATTTTGCATAATATAGGACTTTTATTACAGGCAATATACTGCCGTTGTGCGCTTGGGGCTGTGCCTATGAGAACTTGTGTTGTTTGAACCCTGGTTGGACAGGTGTGGATAGGTGTGTACTGTTGTTATGTGTGTGGAGGTGAGGAGTTTGTAGAGTTGTCCTTTATGAATGCAGAGTGTGCTGGAGCCTTCTCGCGCAGGTAGTGGACAGCAGGAGATTAGTCTGATAATCCAGGATAAGACACGGCCCGGGCGCCTAATCCGGTCACAGAGGCCAGGCGAAGTTCTAAGTTTGAGTCTATGTCTGAACGCATTCTGAAAAGTCCTGGGATGGGGTTGGGTTGTTCTAAATCAACAAAACTACAGACTCTACAAAAAAATGTTGATGGTAGAACAACATGAAAGAAACACTCAATATTTAAAAGGGTTCTGAGGTGAGTGTGGAAATGTTCACATTCACTGCACTGGCTAGAGTCCACAAACAGAGGGCGCTATTATTACACTGAACATAGGCAAATGAATCTGCGCGCAATCTGCAGTTATTGCACAAAATTCTTACACTGAAAAAACGCTACTTAAGTTTGTGGTCAATGATGTTGGTTACCATGACACCTAGAGTGGCAACACGTTAATCAGTTAATTGCAACTTATCAATCATTTAAATGAACTGTATGTAAGAGTTAGATTTAAAATGTCATAAGTATGACCAGGGCTCTCAAGTCTCACGCATTGAAAGTGTGACACACGCAATTCGACGTGACAGAAAAAGTCAACGATGGCAAAACATAACCAATACCATCAACAGATTCATAGCCAAAGAGATGTTGCCGATGCAGTCAGACCTGCCAACATGTACGCATTTTGCGTAGCAGACACGCAGTTTTGACCTCCTTGTTCGCTTGTATGGCTTTGTTGTTCTAAATTACACATATGGATCTCACATTTCGTCCGTTTCACTCAAGTTTTCATTGACTTTCACTAACTCTGCGGCTGAGACACAGATCCACAGATCTGCATGTAAACAGAGAACTTTCAGCCAATCAGAGCGCTTCATTTCCTCCCCACTCCCCCGCCCTGCCTCCCTCCACGCCACAGTTCAGATTCAGGGATGTGAGACAGCGCCAGCTCCCCTCCTCACCCACTGAGCCCGAAAAGTAAGATTAATACGTAGAGTTAGCCCGACACGTGCAATGGTCACCGCCACGTTTCACCATATTCATTGCAGACAAAACAGTTTGGTTTCCGCACGTAAAATTCCGCACGGAAATTACGCAGTCTCACGCACAACCTCGCTCAAAACTTGAGAGCCCTGAGTATGACATATCTGTGTCCCCAGATATGAGATAAACATGTTTAAATCAAATATAGCTTTTACTGATGACAATTCTAATGCTGATTTATTCTTAATTACAAAAACATTGGACATGATGGACAAGTTGTTTATGTTATAATTTGGTGTTTTGGTTCTCATGACATTTATCCATCAGCCTCACATGACCCTCTCATTTGGGTTGCCAGTTTCAGTGCTGAAGTTGGTTTAAACCTAAAATGCCTCTCTCTGATCTGAATAGTCACTACCTAAACCCCAGGACCTGCACCAATCCTGAGTCAGTGCTAGTGCAGCCTCTGCAGCTCAGGGAGGGAATTCTGGAGGTTCTGAGCTTCACATGAGCCGTGGCCTGTTCACAAACTGAGAATGAGACAAAC